>JANAVB010027196.1:1362250-1529750 GCA_029216955.1 Iris pallida
GGAGTTGTACAGACTTTCATACAGAAGTATCCTTAGAGTCAGTACAAGATTCAGCTTTTAGTACCTAGCAGAAAACTAGGAGACATTCCAATATCTTCTACAAAGGACCAAAAAACCCTATCAACTTTGAAGATAATGATAGAAATTGATGATTCTGGAAGATTACAGTTGCGTCGTTACGCCAGCAATCTAAAGATATTATCAAAATATGGGTTATGACTTCAGAACTGGCCTCAGTAATGGAAAGGAAGAAGAATGCCTGTTCGGATTTTTCTAAAATGGAAGGAGACAAAATGCGAATTGGGTTATATTGCTCCTACTTCCTTCATCAATATCATCCATGAAGATCCTGAATCTGACGAAGATAAAAGATCTAATTCTTCTAGTTCCTCCTCTTGGATTCTGATCAAGTATCGGTGACTTCCACCGTAACATCTGTCTTCCAACATGGTTTTCATTGACGGTCCTGAAAAAATGACCGAAGACCAAATTTGAAATCTCATCCGAATCAGAACAATGGGCCCAAAGGTTAGATAATCAGTGGGAGTTTAGATTCGAGCAAAGAGAACCTCCGACTGAAGATAAACTCGTTCAAATAGATGTTGGTGAAAAGGAATCCCCCAAACCAATATTCATTAGTGAAAGTCTTTCAGAAACTGATAAGCAAGACATGATCAAACTTATTCGCGAATACATCGACGTCTTCGCTTGGAGCTATGAAGATATGCCAGGACTTGATCCACAGATCGCAACTCACAAACTCAATATCATGCCAAATGCTAAACCGGTCAAACAACAACAGCGACGATTCCGTCCAGATATTATGGATGCAATTGAAGTCGAAGTTAATAAACTCATGGCTTCTGGGTTTATCAGAGAGGAACAACATCCTGATTGGGTGGCTAATATAGTTCCTGTCCTTAAAAAGACTGGCAAGATCAGAGTATGCATAGACTATTGTGATCTCAATACGGCATGTCCTAAAGACGAGTTCCCCCTACCAATTACTGATATTATGATCGATAATACCTGTGGTTTTGAACGGATGTCATTCATGGATGGGTATTCTGGATACAATCAAATTAAAATGTTTCCAGATGACGAAAAACACACTTCCTTCAGAACGCCGATCAGTACATACTGTTATACAGTGATGCCATTTGGTCTTAAGAATGCAGGAGCACCTATCACGAGCCATGAGCACTATATTCCGTGAACATTTGCGGAAAACAGTCGAATGCTACGTTGATGATATTGCAGTCAAAAGTCAACAAAAGGAGGATCACATCCAAGATTTGAAAACTATATTTGACCTAATGCGTCAGCATCAATTAAGGATGAACCCTACTAAGTCCTTCTTAGGCGTCTCTAGTGGTAAATTTCTCGTCTTCGTCATTACCTCGAAAGGTATACACGTAGATCCCGAGAAGATCAAGACCATCCAAGAGATGCGTCCTCCACGTACCTTAAAAGAGCTACGAGGATTTCAAGGAAGGATCGCTTATATCAGGAGATTCATCTCTAATCTTTCAGGACGCTGCAGACCATTCAATAAACTTTTGAAGAAAGGTGTTTCTTTCGTATGGACTGACGAATGTCAGAAAGTATTTGATGACATAAAACAATATCTGATAAACCCTCCAGTATTGGTACCTCCTATTTCAGGAATACCGTTCCTCCTATATACCCGAGCAATGAGTCATTCATTGGGCGCGTTGCTCGCTCAAAAGAATAAAAATGGTCATGAACAAGCCATTTACTATCTCAGTCGTACCATGACCGGAGCTGAACCTCGATATTCACCGATCGAAAAAGAATGTCTAGCCTTTATGTTCGCTGTCCAAAAGACACGACATTATATCATTGGCCAGACCATTCATGTCATTTCCAGGATCAATCCTATACGAGTCATGATGAAGAAACCAAGTGTTTTGAATTCTCGATTGGCTAACTGGGAAATTTTACTTGCTCAGTATGATATGCATTATATCCCTCAGAAATCGGTCAAAGGACAAGCTTTAGCTGATTTTTTGGCTGCTCATTCAATTCCAGAAAATTCAAAACTCTACGATGAAATCCCAGATGAAGTCCTAGACTCAAACCAAATTGTTGGAGAAGATCCTACTTGGCGTCTATTCTTTGACGGAGCTTCAAAAATAGGTCCTAATGGTGACATTGTCGCTGGGGTTGGAATCGTTCTTGTATCGCCAGAAGGTCTTGCTATCCAAAGAGCTTATTCTTTCGATCAACCATGTTCAAACAACGTAGCTGAGTACAATGCATTGCTTATTGGTCTTCAACTCGCTAAATATCTGAATATTCAATATTTAGAAGCTTCTGGAGATTATAAACTCATCGTCAATCAGATAAGAGGTACTTATGAAGTTCGCCATCCAGATCTGGTTCCTTACCATAGATTGGCCATATCTATGGCTTCATCATTTGAAGGATTCTTTATCGAGCATGTTAGGCGAGCATGTAACACAGAAGCTGATGCTCTTGCTAATCTTGCGGCAGTATTAGCTATTCTGGTTAGACGTCAACAAATGATTGTTGTTTATAAACGAGAATTATTTCATCTTGAGAACAATCTAACTCTAGGACTTCCAGTTGATATTGAAGAATCAACATCTCATGATGTCAATACAACAAGAGGATTCGGTATTGATTTAGAGTTCGACAGATTAAATCGTAAATCATCTTCATCTTCATCTGATTCTAGTATGGAATTCATCTTCAGTAATTCAGCTGAGACTCAGAATACTGATAAAGATTGGAGACTTCCTTTCTTAGATTTCGTGTTGTATGATATCCTTCCAGATAATTCGAGTGAGGCAGCATCTATCAGACGACGATCACTCAGATTTTATTACAATCATACTACAAAAACCTTATATCGTCGAGCTTATGATGGTTTACTTCTTCGATGTATTACCGGTGATGAGGCCCAACAAATTATCCGTGAAGCACATGATGGAATTTGTGGAGCACATCAGCCTGGACCTAAATTTCAAGACCGTATTCGACGCATGGGTTATTATTGGCCTACTATGGTAAATGATGCTATTCAATATGCCCGTAAGTGTAAAGCTTATCAAATCCATACGGATTTTATCCATCAACCTTCAGAATTTCTACACCCAACAGCAGTATCATGGCCCTTCGAAGCTTAGGGCATAGATATTATCGGCCCAATTAATCCGCCGTCATCAAAAGGTCATCGGTTTATTCTCGCAATAACCGATTATTTCTCCAAATGGACTGAAGCTATTCCTTTATCTGAAGTCAAAACTTCTAACGTCATCAACTTTATCAAGCATCATTTCATCTACAGATTTGGTGTTCCCCGACGCATTATTCATGATAATGGACCACAGTTCGTTAGCCAGAAGTTTACTCGATTCTGTGACGATCATCGGATCAATAATTTGGCTTCTACCGCATATAATCTAGCAGCTAACGGATTAGCAGAAGCTTTCAACAAAACCATCATCAAACTCTTAAAGAAGTTTGTTTCTGCCAACAAACGTAATTGGAGTGAGAAACTCGGTAAATGTTTGTGGGCTTACCGCACTACAGTTCGTAATGCCACTAGATGTACACCTTTCTCTCTGGTGTATGGATGCGAAGCTGTTCTCCCATTAGAGATTCAAATTCCTTCTTTAAGGATAGCAATCGCTAATGAACTTACCACTGAGAATAATGATCGTCTTCGACTTCAGGAATTAGAAGCTCTAGATGAAAAGCGGTTATATGCTCAACAGAATATCGAATTCTATCAAGCTAGAATCTCAAGAGCTTTTAACAGGAAAGTCAGAGTTCGAGCATATCAAAAAGGGAAACTTGTTCTTGCAGTCAGACGTCCGATGACTATGACACATATGAGTAAAGGCAAGTTCGATGCAAAATGGGAAGGTCCATTCATTGTGAATAAAGTATTTTCTAATGGGGCATCAGCTTACCACTATGGATGGTAAAGTTACTATGATGCCCATTAATGGCAAATTCTTGAAGAAATATTATGCGTAATTATTCTCCTATCATTCCCCAGCTAGTAAAACAAAAAATACCAAGGTCATTGTTCTTTACAGGAATCATTTCGATATCTTTTATCCCCAGTGGAAATAGATGTTCTAATTTGTATCATTTTCTTAGTGAATTTGATATCTAGAAAATTATATCCATATTACCTCTGAATTTTCTGTCTCAGTATCATATTTTCTATTTTATGAAAATGATATCTAGTCTTTTGATTTCCGAGTCCAAAGATTATGGAAAATCGAGTTCAAAGATATTTTTATATCTGAATTCTATTTTTTCTAAATCAGTATTAAACTAAAATTATCTTTGGTTTAATATCATCTGATAGAATTACAAAGTTTATTTGTATATTCTATTCTATTGAAATATGTCATGTATTATTTACTTCTGAACATATTTTCTATAGATACATCATCTCAAACAACAAAGTCAAAAATCAGATCAAAGTTCTCATTTTCTTCATTCAAAGATCAAAGTGCTGATTACAAGTGAATGCCAAAAAATTCAAAATATGAGAAGCTTGAAAAATTTTATTGAGTAATAGGAGTTATTAACTCCTGAATATGATTAAGTACAGTGTTCATCTTCTCCTCATGAGTTTTACGGACTCGTTCTGCTGCTTCAATTGCGACTACTTGTTGATCAAAAATAGCAATAGCATGATGGCGACGGTCAGCTTCTTCTATCTGCTCGGCCTGCATCTGTTCTCGCTCTTGTTGAAGAGTTTGATAGCGTGCAGCTTCGGTTGTACGAGCAGTGATAATCTCAGATTGCTCCTTTTCCATGGATACAATACGCTCCTGAAGACGAGCCAATTCCTCTTTCAACTTATGAAGTTCTTCAGCTTTAGATATTTCATCTTTCTCCAGATGTTCTACTCTCCGACGAGTTGCTACTATTTCTTCATTCTTCTCTATTAACCTCTCAGATGAAGAAGCAAAAAATTCTTCTAAAGCAGCTTGCTGAGCTTGGGCTTCATGTTCCAATCGAGCGATCTCAGCCACAGTCAAAGATTTAATATCTTCCTTCTTCATCTCCCAGTATTTTTAGATAGTTGTCTCCAATTCATCTAGGAGATGTTTAAAGAAGATACACTGAGTCTCACAGCCAGCATGTCGCAGTGCCAGAAGCGGGAAATTAACTACCGTTCGAAGTTCGGAAAAAGGCATAGTTTCATCTTTCATGAATCGCCTGGAGAACGTATCCAGATATGAATAGATAATATCAGAATACATTGCCAGGGTCCTTGTCAATCCCGTTTCAAAACCGGGAGTTGCTGTCATTATCGAAGAAGAAGCTTGGATATTCTCTGTTCTGGGAATAGAAGTATGTGCTTTCAGAGAAGTCGGTAGATACGAATTTCCTTCATCAACATCAGTATGAACAGGCGGAGCATGAGTCGAGCTCATCGCTGCAGCAGTCCCTACTAGTCAAAGGAAAAATAATCGGCATATAAAGAAAAAGAAATAGTAAAAAAACAAAATTTGAAATAAAACTCTACCAGGTTGAGGTTCATATTCTATATGCTGAGGAAGTCTCGCATCTTCTCGCAGTCGATCCATAATGGTGTCTGATACCTGCTTTATATGACTACTTCCAGCTCCAGAATTACTGGGTACTGGAGTATTGTCAGGAGATTGAACAGGTTCAGAACCAAGCTCCAGTCTATTCCCTTTGATCTTGTCTTCATCATAATGAATGGAAGTATCAGAGTGCCAATCCTCTTCCTCTTCAGCTTCTTCTTCTTCTTCACAATGTTCTTCTTCAGACTCTCTTTGATCCCCAGTTTCATGATGAGTCTCGGATCCAGAATCTAAGATGTTTTCATCAATTCCTTGAGAGTGATGAATCTCAGGAACAGCAACAACAATATCAGTAAGCTTAGGATCTTGAGCTTCAATCTCCATAGACTCAATATTGACTGCAGGTTCAGTCTCTTCTGGAATATTGGTTTTAAGAATGATGTCTTTACAAACATTCTTCAATAATTCATCAGCAGCTGATAGCTCAGACGCTTGCACATCTTCATCGCCTCTGGCCGAAGGAATGTTCTCTTCAACCTGAGTTTCTTCAACTGGATTAGTTTTCTCTGCAGGTTGAAAATACGAAGCTTCTGGTTGTTTCTTAACTTCTGTCCTGGCTGCTGATTCCTCTTCCGAATCTTCAATCTGATCATCCAATGCTTGAATGACACCCTCTTTCCCGTGCTCAAAAGGGATATTAATATCCTCTCTCCTTATCTCTGGAGTAGTACTTAACCCAAGATCGAATGTGGGTTCTGCAGCTACTCTACTAGTCGTTGGAGCGATCGCTTCCTGAAATCGAGTTGATTCTACCTCAATTGGTTCAGCGGAAGTTACCGGAATATGAATATGATCAGATTCTGTTCTTTCAGTAGAAACTGCTTCTTCGATTTCTGACAACATACCTCCGCTCATAATGGTTTCCAGAAGTTCATTGCCCTTCAGTTTTCCGACAGTCCTCTTGACGAGTCTGGCTCGCGATTTCCTTTTTATTAAAGGAGCATCATCTTCATCCGTCTCTTCATCTTTATCAGCTGTATCGTCTTCATCAACTGGGAGACCACCTAAAGATGAGGTGGCAGTTATTGAAACCCTTTTCTTCTTAGAAGTCTGAGACTTAATGCTCTTTTTAGAGACTGTCTCAGATTCATCACTCCGTTTCCTCTTCGAGATGGACACAAATATTAGAGGAAGAACTTCATCAGGGAAGTTTTGCTCTCGGGATAATTCATATAAAGGCTCAACTTCCGCAATCTTATCCTCAGGTTCCGGAGTAAATTGTGACATAATAATCTTCTTCTTTGACCTCTTTGATGGAGCTGGGTCGTCTTCTGCGACAAAGGTCTTCAAATGGAAACTTGGCATGAAAGTGCTCGATGAAACATAGAAACGGGCATATGTATAGAGCATTTTCGTCCCCGTCCTGGATAAAGGATTTGGTATAGAGAATTCAGCCTTTGTATCTCTGGCCGTGAAATATCTCCATGCCCGAGCACCATCAATAAGTCCTCCACGAGCAGAGAGGCAAGTGGTGGCATTCCCAACATGAAGTTGGTCATATCCGAATTGTCGAGCAAATCGGCTCGGTAGATATGGTTCTAAGTACGTCATTTCTTCATGACGATATACCAGATGAGATGGCTGAATTCGCTACAACCATTGAAAAGCTACATCATCTAGCCTATGCCCTTTCTCTCCATCTATCATATTCAGAGGCATGCTCTCATAACCTGGTGGCGGAGGGGCACATTGAATTGACCAATGTGACGCTCGGTTCAAAACATTTCTGCATTCTGGAAGAGTATGAACTTTCCAGAAAGTTTCTCCAGCATACTTCTCTAAGAAGAGACTGCGGCTCCCTCCTGCTCCCGGAGGTATCAGACCGTCGTGATGAAGAAGAAGCCAACTATACAAATAAGTATATGGCATCTCTATTCTTGGAAAGGGATCAGTCATCTTTCTTTGATCAGACAACATAGTGGTTACAAAATTTCGAAGACCTGCATTCAGCCTGCAAGTCATTGCTGATAATAAATCTGTCTTGTAACCGTACATGAGGCATACTGCTGCAAAAATGACGCCTCTATGTATCCTATCCAAAGAGCTGGAGCCAGGAACAACAAATCTTCTTAGCCAGAGGGAGAGGAATCCAGCTAAATGACCTTTCTTCGACAAAAGTTTTCCACTTTGTCTAACATATGACCTGAAAGTGGTTCCAGCTTTGAATTCATACCAATCTTCATTGATTGTAAAATTTTTGCAATCATATTTCTCCAGCAGATTGGTGATTTCACTTTCAGAGAGGGGCATGAAGGAATTAATCTGATACTTCCTTTTCTCATTTATCTTCTTCTCATCTTTTCACGATTCATGAATAGATAAGACATCCACTTCTGGATATGGCAGCCGGCTTCATCTTTATTATTTTTATAATAAAGAGTACATGTGCCGAAATGGCACATCATTTCTTCAAACAGATACACCATCTCCGGGTTCTTCTCCGATAAAAAATTTAGCTCTTCTATTGTAGGCACATATTCTTCATATGGCAATATGCCTGTGGGTAGATGCGAGATGTATTCCATCTCGTGAAGAGCAAAACCCATCTCCCCTTTGGGAGTCATAAAGGTTCCTGTCCGGTAATTATATCTCTCAACCAAGGCCAGGAATAAAGATGGATTGGGTTTAAAGCCGTAAGAAGAATTGACGATTGCGTCATAAAAATTTATCTGCTTCAAATCATTCTCATATTTACCCAGAACCCAGCGAACTAGAGTTCTCCACCTCATGTTCTCCTGATTCATTAAGCCTATCATTCTCGGCGTTGAGTCAGTGGGATAAAATGCCTTATCATTCGCCATGAATTCATTTATGAAGACAGGTGTCCTGAATGGTATCAATATAGACGAGTCTTCTGGTGGCACACATCCTGGCTTCAAACCACGAAACAAAGATACATGATTCTCTGGAGCACTATAAAATCCATCTTTCTTATAGATAATTCGGCTCGCCTTTGCTTCTTGATTTTCTGTTAGATGCCATAACATTTTTCTCGGGTAACTAGCGTGCATGAATCGCATTATGGATAAACCCCTAGATACTTTCGGCCAGTACATGGGTTTCTTCGTATCACCTTCAAAATAGAAACAAACTTTCTCCCTGATTCCTTTGGGTTGTGATTTGTGTGCTATGGCATCCCCAAACAGAAAGACCGATTTCTTATGAAGTACCAAATTAAGACTCTGGAGTGGTTCACCATTTATCAGACAGAGCAGAGTTGTGTGGTCTTGATTCGTCAATAAAACCAATCTAGCTTCAGGAGTGTCGAATTGAGGAAACTTTACATGAGACAAGTCATGTTTGAATGAAAAGCTCATATATCCTTCATATTCAGCCTCTTCACTTCGAATGTCCACTACAGAAAAGAAAAGAAAAAAAATCAGATATATTTTGTCACGCAGACTTCAGAAAAATCTATGTCTATAAGCCTTATGCGTGCTTAACAGTGTTCAAAGAAAATTTCATAAGTCACGCAGACTTCAGACAGATATGCTGCCAGAATTACGCAAAGATCAAAAAATATGCTGAGTGGTTTATTCATGCATGTGATTAATTCACGCAAAGTTTAGACAGATTAGAATGAAAGTCACGCATCATTGCCAGGATCACACTGAAGTAAAAATGACAAAAATACGCTGACAGATCAAGACTAATCTATCCAGAGGATAACTCTCAGAAGTCTGCGAGAATAATTCAACATCGACATCTCTGCCAACATATGAAAAATCACGCAGAGTCATGAGAGCCATGCTCATTTGCGTAAAACACAGAGCTTCGTAAACACGAAGATATGAAGTATAGCCGACCCTAAAGAGGGGGCATACTTTATTAAATATCCTTTGCCCTAAGAAGGGGGATATATTTCGAACGTTCATTATCTTTGTTTTAAGAATCCTAAAGAAATTTCTATGTGGAGTTCGTCTTCATCAGTTCATATCCCCCATCATCAGCATGCTTACGTTGCATAGGGGGATGAGTGACTTCACGACGAGGAAGTCGTTCGGAGGTGGCACGCGAGGACGTTGCAGGGGCCTTGCCCTTAGCCTGAGCATCAATCTTGGGAGCCATTGCTGAGAAAGAAGAATGAGAAGACGGGGAAGACGACGAAGTTCTTCTGTGTGGGATTTCTCTCTTTAAAGCAAGTAAAGAAAAAAGAAAATGGTGTATGGCCTTTTTATAGGCTCACAAAGAATTCCAAACGGTGAAGTCATCATTTACCTCGAAAATAGGGTTTTTTATGGGATCCTAAACCGCACAGAATTCCAACAGCCCAATCATTTCGGAAAAAATTTCTCTCTGTATCATTTGAGCGTGACTAAATTCTTTTTTTCGTTTCGATTTCAAAGTATTTCGAAACAATTTATCATTTTTCGAAAACTTTGAAGGGGGTTTTGTAGGCCTCAAGAATGAAGTCACGCTGAGTTGATACAGTCTATCAGAAAAATGTCTAAAAGACACGCTGAGTTCTATCAGACCATTTCCTCAAATGTACACAGAGTTTAAATGGTACTCAAAGACAGCCCATCATTTGTCAGATTGTAATTATGACTGACAGTACGACAGTCAATAAACGTCTCCTCGTAGGCCACATATGTACGGGATTCAAGAGATCTCAGCCGACTATGGCGTGATTTTTGAAATCTTCTTCAACAAGATTCGGTCTTCATCAAGTTGGCATGCCAAAAAAGGGCTTTTCATCATTTAATGTGACTGACAAAGCAATCAATGTCAGAGATTTTGTGTCAGTCAAGGCACGTCGAATCAAGACAGCTGGCCGTTCTGACTCAAGTCTGCGTGCATTTTGAACTTCAGTGTTCCTGCCTCAAGCTTGCGTGTATTCTGAGCTCGTTCTGACTCAAGTCTGCGTACATTTTGAACTTCAGTGTTCCTGCTTTAAGCTTGCGTGTATTCTGAGCTCCTTCTGACTCAAGTCTGCGTGCATTTTGAACTTCAGTGTTCCTGTCTCAAGTTTGCGTATATTTTGAGCCTAAGTCAGCATGGATCATTCATCTCAAAAGGGATTTCATCCTCAAACAGTTAGCGGATTATCATCTCAAATTATCAAATTGGAGTATGTGGCAGCCATGCCACGGATCTCTCGTATGCGTGCCCAGTAACTTGCACACGACTCATGCATGATTGCCATGTGTCCAACAGTTATGGGCCACGTCCAGTAACTGCTCATCAACTTTGCGTATGATTAAGTCCTGCGTGATTATCAACTATACATAAGTTATGAAAACAGTTATCTTTTTAGTTATTTTTGACTCTATAAATAGAGTTCTCTTCTCATTCATTGTACAGATATACAGAATATCTAAATTGCTGTCAAATTTTTGAGATCTTTTCTTCTTCGCATCGTCCAAGGGATAAAGCGATCGTCTTCTAGATCGGATTCCTACAGTTGTATTTTCTCAGAATCAAAATAAATAAAGTGAATTTATTTATGAAAACATAGTGCTGTCTACAACTCTTTAATTACGTCATACAGCATTAGGCTACCTGCCTATTTGCGTGCTACGTCGCTATGACTTAGCTTACAAAGTCGAGGCATTACCCCTACCTGGGAACCTCATGGTGGAGTCACCCCACTGTAGCATGGAGTTTTACTCCTTGTAGTACTGCTCTACCGTGCTTCCTGTAAAGCACACCAGGCATTCACTCTCCTGAGAACTCATTAAGGCGTTTAAGCCAACCTTCCACAGGATCTATTTTTTCTGCAAAAAATACATAGTAGACAATAGTGGTTATGGGTCCGTATCCCTTCCATGTTTCAGAGAACAAGTACCCACTGTTACCTGATAGTTTCCCAGTCAATGATCCTCCTTTGAACCAAAAGTTAGATGTCTAGTAGATTTTTCTTTGAACTAATAGCATAAAACTTTATGGTAGGATTACAAAGACACACTATCAGAATGCCTTTAAGCCCATTTTAAAGCTGTGTCATCGACCAACTGGTGCTTGAGGCCCTTTGTGAACGGATCTGCCAGGTTCTTCTGACTCCGAACATCAACCACTGCAATTACACCTCTTTTGATAAGATCGTGTACTGCCCTGTGCTTCAATCGTACAGTCCTCTTCTTCCCGTTGAAGAGGTCATTTGATGTCACCACCGCAGTCGCCTGGTTGTCACAGTATATCGGTATCGCCAGTATCTGAGCCCCAACCACTGGAAGGTCATACATGAGCTCCCGAAGCCATTCTGCTTTATCTGCTGCAGTTTCAAGTACATAGAATTCAGATTCCATGGAGGAACGAGAGAGTATAGTCTGCTTCTTCGACTTCCACGATATAGCAGCTCCACCCAAGGAAAAGATATATCTACCTGTGGATCTTTTACTTTCTACCTCTGAACACCAGCTAGCATCACTGAAGCCTTCCACTACTGTCGGATACCCGTTGTAGTGCAGTGCATATGTCTGAGTCTTCTTGAGATATCTCATCACCCGCTTCACAGCTTTCCAGTGCTCAACCCCTGGGATGCTTGTGAACCGACTTAGCATTCCCACGGCGAAAGCTATGTCAGGCCTTGTGGCAGTGGTTGCGTACGTTAAGCTTCCGATAATGCTAGAATACTCCAGCTGTCTGACGCTTTCCCTCGAGTTTAGCTTCAGCTTCTGATCACACCTGTATGGCGTATCGATCCCTGGAAGATCCTTATACCCATAGCGTGTGAGCATCTTCTCAATGTAGTGAGATTGTGACAGCGCTACTCCAGTGTCTGTTCGGATGATCTTTATGCCCAAGATGACATCTGCATCCCCCAAGTCCTTCATACTGAACTTGGTTGAGAGGAACTTCTTTGTCTCTGTGACACAGCCTATGTCCGTGCCTAGGATTAGCATGCCGTCCACGTACAGACAAACGATGACTCCTCTTCCATCAGCGAACTTTGTGTAAACACATTTGTCCGTCTCGCTGACTCTGTAGCCGTTTGACCTAATAACTTTGTCAAACTTCTCATGCCACATCTTGGGAGCTTGCTTCAAACCATACAATGATTTCACCAACTTGCAGACTTTGTCTTCAAGACCTTTGACGACAAATCCGTCTGGCTGTTGTATGTAAATCTCTTCGGTCAGCTCTCCATTCAGGAATACTGTCTTTACATCCATCTGATGTATCACTAACTTATATATAGCTGCTAGAGCGATTAACATCCTGATGGTGGTCATCCGAGCTACTGGAGCGTACGTGTCAAAGTAGTCTATCTCATGTTTCTGAGAAAATCTCTTGGCTACCAGCCTGGCCTTGAACTTGTCAATAGTTCCATCTGCCTTCATCTTCTTCTTGAAGATCCATTTACATCCGATGGGCTTTTCTCCTTCAGGTAGATCTACCAACACCCATGTGTTATTGGAGGTGATAGAGTCAAACTCGTCATTCACTGCCTCCTTCCAGAAGATAGCATCTCTGGTCTTCATCGCCTCATCATAGGTAAGCGGACCTGCTTCCACATGATAGGTGACAAAGTCATCTCTGAAGTCTTTCGGTCTCCTCGCTCGCTTAGCTGACGGCTCTGCGAGTTCTGGTACAAGAGTTGTTTCATCAACAACAGCTTCTTCTTGGACTACTGGCCCATATGAGATTTCAGTCTCATTTGCACCTACATTATTTTCCGGAATGGCCGAAAGAATAATGTTTTGTTTTTTGTAAACTTGTCTTCAAAATATTCAGCATCGCAAGATTCGATGATATGATTTGACTCAATATCAAGAAATCTCCTAGCATCACTCTTCTCGGCATACCCCAAGAAGATCGCCTTCGTAGTCCTTGTCCCTAGCTTCTGAATCTTCAGATCTGGGAGCTTCACATACGCCAGACACCCCCACACTCGAATGATATTCAAGTTTGGTCTGACTTTGAACCAGAGTTCATGAAGAGTTACGTCTGAAGTTGTATACGACACTCTATTTAGAATAAAAGTGGTCGTCAATACAGCTTCTCCCCAGTAGCATTTTGGATGGCCTGCAGTAAGCAGCATAGAATTCATTATTTCTGTTAATGTTCGGTTCTTTCTCTCTACTACTCCGTTGGATTGAGGAGAATATGGAGCAGTAGTCTCGCATATGATTCCATGTTCTTTGCAGAATGATGCGAATTCATGAGACCTGTACTCCCCACCTCGATCACTTCTCAACATCTTGAGTTGTTGTCCAGTCTGCCGTTCAGCTTCGGCCCTGAACTCTTTGAACTTTTCGAAGGCTTCATCTTTAGACTTGAGCAAGTAGACGAACGCGTATTTTGAGAAGTCGTCGATGAAGGTTATGAAATACTTCATCCCGGCCTTCGTGGAGAAATGTTTGAAGTCACAGATATCGGAGTGCACCAACTCCAGAAGATCTGTGCTTCGATTGACCCGATGAAAGGGTTTCCTTGTGATCTTCGTCTGAGCACACACTTCACACTTCTCTACCTTACCCCCATATTTGGAGATAAGTCCTAGACTAGACATTTTGTTAATTCTTTTACAATGAACATGTCCGAGTCTATTATGCCACAACTCAAGAGAATAATCAAAAAATACAACTACATTAATGTCATCAAACTGGTTGACAAGCTGAATTTTAAACATTCCTTCGGTTTGATAAGCCTTCCCGAAGTATGTTCCTTTCTTGGACATCACCATCTGACCAGCATTGATGTCCATCCTCAAGCCTGCGTTGCAGAGCAGGCTCCCAGAGATCAGGTTCATGGCAATCGCCGGAACATGCTTCACACCTTGAAGCGTCAGTGTTCCCAGAAGTGGGTTTCAGTTCCACGGTCCCGATCCCCAGAACTTTAGCTTGGGCCTGGTTTGCCATGACAACCTTCTCAGATATTGGCTGGTACGTGACGAACCATTCCTTGCCAGAACAGACATGGCAAGTCGTACCAGTGTTTATCCACCAGTCAGAGTGAACCCCCATAGTTGTGACCTGTGCGATAATAGCAACAAAGTTAGAAACCAATGAAACCTTATTAGGCTCACCTTTTTCTGATTATTTAGGCTTGGATCTGCATTCACTCTTGTAGTGGCCTTTCTTGCCACAATTGTAACAAGTCACGTGGGACTCAGTCTTCTTTTGCTTGAATGAAGGACCCTTCACTTTTAGATTAGTGAAGTCCTCCTTCTTGGGATGAGAAGCCGCCTGCTTCCCCTTGGGATCTCTCGTCTGCACTAGATTGGCTTTGGCCAACTGTTTGGACAGAGTGTCCACCTTCTGTTGGGAACGCATCTCGTCCTCAACATGGATCTCTTGAAGCAGATCTCCCAAGCTAATGTCTGGCTTTCTTCTGAGCATCCTTGCATAGAAGGTACTCCACCCAGCAGGAAGTTTTGAGATGATCCCTCCAACGACAAACTTGTCGAGAAGGGGCATCTCTTCGTCTTCCAGTTTCTGACGTAGCTTCAGAAATTCCTTCACCTGTGGCAACATGGACTTCTCGTCCTCAAAGAGCAATTTGTGATATTTTTTAACCACAAACATCTTGCTCCTGTTCCTGTCTTCTTCATACAGTTTTTCTACAGACTCCCATGTCTCTGGCAAGTTCCTTCTTCGAGTAGAATTCTGCCAGGGAGTCCTCCATAGCATTCAGGATGAGAAGCCTGCAGATGCTATTTTCCCTTCTCCATTTGGCCTGGAGTTTGGTAGCTGCATTGATTGCGGCAGTAGATCCAGTATCTGGAACAGAGGGTTCTTCCTTCAACAGAACATAATCAACGTCTTTTAGTTGAAGAGTTAGATAAACCTTTCTCTTCCAGACTTGATAATGCTATCCATCAAACTTTTCCAACTTGCAGTAGTCCGATTGGACGAGCGAAGCATTAATGTTTTCCATCTATAAGGATCTTGCTTTGAGATTGTTAGTCCCGGGGCTTGATCAAAGATGGTAAAACAGATGCAACAGAGATCTACGGTAATACAAAAACCAAATAAGCCGATTACAATATGGAGGAGGAAAATAGAGAAGAGAAGATCTCTCGTTCTTCCTTGCAAACGTGTTGCAATTGGGACAGAACGAGGTACAATAATCTAGAGAAAGATGAAAAGAAGAAAAATGCTGGGGTGTCAAAACACCGCTCAAAGCAAGATTCGCCCCACACGAACTGCTTCCAGGAACCAGCAAGTTTGAAGAACTTGTTGAACGCTCGAAGTCACCTCTCACTACCAAAATAAGTTATATTAGCGACAAAATTAGCGACGCCAACTTAAAATGACGCTAATATTTTTGGATTTAGCGACTCCTAAATAATGCGTCACAATACGTCGTTGATAGCGACAAACAGCGACATATTGCGACTACCTTTAGTACAATAAACATCAACGTCGTTGATTTGTCGGAAAACATCGCTAGTTTTATTAGTTCAGCGACGTTTAGCGTCGCAACTATTAATAAGTCGCCGAATATTAAACGCTTACCGACGCTTTGTGACGTATTTTTGGACGTCGCTAATATCTGATAAAAAGGGTTTCCTCGGTTCGACTTTTCATTTCTCCCTCTCCCCAAATTTTATTTTCCCGCCCCTCTTCCACGACCTCGACGACAGCCACCCCCTTCCCTCCGGCGCCGCTCATCCTCCTCCTCCACCGCGAGCCCCTTCTCCTCCCTCCGGCGAGCCCATTCTCCTCCTCCTCCTCCACCGCGTGCCCCTTCTCCTTCTCCACCGCGAGATCCTCCTCCTCCTCCTCCTCCACCATCGCGAGGAGACTGAAGGTAAACCCTAACCCTAATTGAGGTGTTTTTCGTGTCCAAAATGGACACAGAGATACATTACGACCATGTGTTCACTGATACAGTGTGTTCGTGAGGTTTTGGACACTTTGTGTCCATTTGTTGGACACGTGGACACCTCCAAGCTTGCATATATATGTATTTCACCTCTGTACACTTAATCCTCTCCTCCTCCATAATCGAACTTGTCCTCCTCCTCCTCTTCCACCATCGCGAGGAGACTGAAGGTAAACCCTAACCTAATTGAGGTGTTTTTTGTGTCCAAAATGGACACGGAGACACATTACGGCCATGTGTTCACTGATACAATGTGTTCGTGAGGTTTTGGACACTTTGTGTCCATTTGTTGGACACGTAGATACCCCCAAGCTTGCATATATATGTATTTTACCTCTGTACATTTAATCCCCTACATACACTTGTGTATTTTCGTATTAATTTGGATTTGCATATTGGGTTTGGGTTTCGATATAGTGTTTGATACATTGTTTCACCTTGTAACATTCCTACACTTATTTTAGACAACAAGTATATGAACCAATTAGTCAACATCTATTTGTTGAAGTATGGTACTCCATTCTTCGTAAGTTCTAGCTATATATGTCTCTCAAGATCCAATACTCAAAAATCCCAAGAAGAAGAAGAAGAAAAAAATAAAATGACATCGCTCAACACCCTATGACAACTCTTTGTAGAATTGTGTTAAAGTGTGAATTCTACAGTATGATTTCTACAGTATGGTTCTCTTTGTAGAATAAAATGACATCGCTCAACCCTATCGATCCTCCATACAAGTCTTCCTTCATCTATTGTCTTAAAATATGAGTTCTACAGTATGGTTCTGTTTGGTGAATTGTGTCTTATTATAGTCCCTGCAGCCATTCGACTGGCGAGGCAGAAACTATGTAGTCGTAGATAAAGTTGACTGTCATCCGACCCTCATCCCTCGGCAATGATGATACGACAACCAACCGGAGAGGCAAGGACATAGTCCTTGCATCCATTTGGATTAGTAAATGTGAATATGGGGTTTGGATTCATGGTGTATATGTTCACTGTCTCAA
Organism: Iris pallida; assembly: GCA_029216955.1. Classification (NCBI taxonomy): domain Eukaryota; kingdom Viridiplantae; phylum Streptophyta; class Magnoliopsida; order Asparagales; family Iridaceae; genus Iris; species Iris pallida. Next base: position 1,379,655 of record JANAVB010027196.1, read on the forward strand.
GGACATAGTCCCTGCAGCCATTCGACTGGCGAGGCAGAAACTATGTAACCGTAGATAAAGTTGACTGTCCTCCGACCCTCATCCCTCGGCAATGATGATACGATAACCTATCACTATATCTTATATAGTAGTAGATGATGTCTTAGTATTACATTATGTGAGTTCATCTTGATTCTGTTACATTCTTCAGATACTAGATACGATAAGAACATATACTACACCATATGTACAGAACATAGATGATTCACACTAATGTATGCTTGAATGAATCTTGGGTTGTGTTCTGAGCCATCCGTTCTCACACTTGGCAAAAAATCGAATTTCTCATACTTTATCGGCTTTCGAAAATGTACTCAAATTACATGATAGTTCCTTTAGTTAGCTTGCTTATGTTACAATTATATTATTTGTGACTATCGATCTTACCAGATGGCACCCATGACCCGAGGAGCGGCACGTCGTTTGAAGAAAATAGTGAATGCTGAGGTGGCTCCTCCTACAGTTGAGGAGGAAGTGGCACCGGTTGCTAGTGAGACCGGGAGTTCTATTCATCCAGCACCGATAGCTACTGAGACCGAGAGTTCTCTTCATGCAGTCCTTGCAAGGGACGACATCTCTCCTCGCGCCAAAAATCTCGCCTTTTCGAGGTGGTTGCGTGAACGTATCACTGAGCGTTTGTGTGAGCAGCGTGGTTCTCATTAGCTATTAGTACTTATTTGTATTGGACTATTTGTATTGGGTTGTTTTTGTATTAGACTATTTGTATTGGACTACATATATGAATTAGAACTGTATCAATCTCTAGATTATATTAGACTACGATACCGCGGTAACATAGTCCTTACAGCCATTCGACTGGCGAGGCAGAAACTATGTATCCGTAGATAAAGTTGACTGTCCTCCGACCCTCATCCCTCGGCAATGATGATATGACAACCAACCGGAGAGGATACTCTGAGAGATCCATCTGAGAGGGACGTATACTCTGAGAGATCACTTTTATAAGAATGATATCAGTAGTGGGATTGAGTGCTGGGATGAGCACGGATACTTTAACAAAGGAGGCCACCATACTGTCAGGAACCTCTCACTCGAGCTCTACACCAAAGATGTCCACTTGAGCTCCGGGACAAAGTTTTGGCTCGGAGCAAGAATCTGTGGACGGAGCACATCCACCATGCTGTCAGGAAAAAATAGTAACGGTGAGAGACCCATCTGAGTAGGACGTATACTTTGATAATATCTCCTCCAGCACTCAATCCCACTACTGATATCATTCTTGTAAAGGTGATCTCTCAGAGTATACGTCCCTAGATGGATCTCTCAGAGTATCCTCTCTGGTTGGGTTGTGTTCTGAGCCATCCGTTCTCACAGAGGGTCCTATTTTGGATTCTATATTTTGTATTTTGGTTTCTGTATTTTGTATTTTGGTTTCTGTATTTTGTATTTTGGTTTCTGTATTTTGTATTTTGGTTTCTATATTTTGTATTTTATATTTTGGATTCTGTATTTTGTATTTTGGTTTCTGTCTTTTGGCTCCAGATCCATTTGCATTAATCTACGGTACGATATGGTGATCAGGACATAGTCCCTGCAGCCATTCGACTGGCGAGGTAGAAACTATGTAGCCGTAGATAAAGTTGACTGTCCTCCGACCCTCATCCCTCGTCAATGATGATACGACAACCTATCAGAATCCTCGACTCTCTTTCGCTTCTTGTATATTGACCCAGATTCCAATCTCTCATTTCCCTCCGGGTCCACTCTACTCCCAATCTCTTCCTCTTTTATACACGGATCTACAGAATCAATACCATCCAAGGAAGGCAAAACTGAATCAGTATTGTCTTTCGGATCGTCCTCATCAAGGCATAACGGGCTGCTCAGCGTGTCCAGCTTCTTTAACTTCTCGCTGGCTGCAGAGTCGAAATGGGAACGGGTCCTCTTTGCCGGCCCGGAGCTCTGACTCGCACTCGTCGTCGCGCTACTGGTTTCCTCTCCTCCTCTGACGCGGGTCATAAGAAAAGAAATTTTGTACCTCTTCTTCACATAAACATCATTGCCGCCTCGTACTCGAGCCTCCTCATCTGTAACGCTATCCGACTTCTTGGTGCCTATATTGTCACTCGAATCCCCCATTCGACTCGTATCGTCCTCTTCTTCGCCTGTCTTTTCTCTCCCTGTCTTGCAATCATCTGCTATCACCGCCGACTCATTCGACTCCTTCTCCGATGACTCCGAGAAGTTGGATAGAATGACAGATGAGGAGGCTCGAGTACAAGGTGGCAATGATGTTTATGTGAAGAAGAGGTACGAAATTTTTTTTCTTATGACCCGCATCAGAGGAGGAGAGGAAACCAGTAGCGCGGCGACGAGTGCGAGTCAGAGCTCCGGGCCGACAAAGAGGACCCGTTCCCATTTCGACTCTGCAGCCAGCGAGAAGTTGAAGAAGCTGGGCACGCTGAGCAGCCCGTTATGCCTTGATGAGCACGATCCGGAAGACAATGCTGATTCAGTTCTGCCTTCTCCTCTCCTCCACCATGGCTATGGACCCATCTGCTCCTTCCTACTTTCCTTCTTCTTATTTGACTCTCTCAGCCACATATGATATCTAGCTCAAGTGTAGAGTCGGAGGAGAAGAAGTGGACGGAAAGAGGAGGGGAAGCAGCACAGTCGGCGACATGACCCGGAGGAAGTACAGAGGTTTTCTTCAACATACGTAGGAGAACTATAAGGATATATCTTGTCAAAGACCCTTAATGTGACAACCATGTGATATGTTGTGAAAAGATATATCCTTATAGTTCTCCTACGTATGTTGAAGAAAACCTCTGTACTTCCTCCGGGTCATGCCGCCGGCTGTGCTGCTTTCTCCTCCTCTTCATGTCCACTTCTTCTCCCCTGACTCTACACTTGAGCTGGATATCATATGTGGCTGAGAGAGTCAAATAAGAAGAAGGAAAGTAGGGAGGAGCAGATAGGTTCAGAGCCATGGTGGAGGAGAGGAGAAGGAAAATGCTTGATCAGAACTTGAGGTGGAAAAGTTGTGACGTTGATAGCGTGAGAGAGGGAGAGGGTGGAAAAGATCTTCTCCTCCGACTCTACACTTGAGGTGGATATCATATTTTGGTTTCTGTATTTTGGCTCCAGCTCTATTTGCATTAATTTACGGTATGACATGGTGATCAGGACATAGTCCCTGCAGCCATTCGACTGGCGAGGCAGAAACTATGTAGCCGTAGATAAAGTTGACTGTCCTTCGACCCTCATCCTTCGGCAATGATGATACGACAACCTATCACTATATCTTATATAGTAGTAGATGATGTCTTAGTATTACATTATGTGAGTTCATCTTGATTCTCTTACATTCTTCAGATACTAGATACGATAAGAACATATACTACACCATATGTACAGAACATAGATGATTCACACTAATGTATGCTAGAATGAATTTTGGGTTGTGTTCTGAGCCATTCGTTCCCATATTTTGTGTGATTGTTGTAGACTTGGTTATAGGGATTGAAACCTGTGTACAGCGAGAAATGGACATTCTGTGATTGTTTGGATCCTATTCTACAGTGAGAAATGGTTATCTTTTTATGCAGGGAGAAATAGATATTCTGTATTTTATTTTTTATTTTTTTTTGCAGATTTAGCGACGTTTACCGACGTCCTCCGACCCTCATCCCTCGGCAATGATGATACGACAACCTATCACTATATCTTACATAGTAGTAGATGATGTCTTAGTATTATATTATGTGAGTTCATCTTGATTCTGTTACATTCTTCAGATACTAGATACGATAAGAATATATACTACACCATATGTACAGAACATAGATGATTCACACTAATGTATGCTAGAATGAATTTTGGGTTGTGTTCTGAGCCATTCGTTGATAGCGACTACGAAAGTGTGCGTCACAATACGTCGCTGATAGCGACAAACAGCGATATATTGCGACTACCTTTAGTGTAATAAAAACCAACGTCGTTGATTTGTCGAAAAACGTCGCTAGTTTTATTAGTTCAGCGACGTTTAGCGTCGCAAAGATTATTACGTCACCGAATATTAAACGAATACCGACGCTTTGTGACGTATTTGCGGACGTCGCTAATTTTTGATAAAAAGGGTTTCCTCGGTTCGACTTTTCATTTCTCCCTCTCCCCAAATTTTTTGTTCCCGTCCCTCCCGACCCCCTTCCCTCCGGCGCCGCTCATCCTCCTCCTCCACCGCGAGCCCCTTCTCCTCCCTCCGGCGAGCCCCTATATATTATATAGTAGTAGATGATGTCTTAATATTACATTATGTGAGTTTATCTTGATTCTGTTACATTCTTCAGATACTAGATACGATAAGAACATATACTACACCATATGTACAGAACATAGATGATTCACACTAATGTATGCTAGAATGAATTTTGGGTTGTGTTCTGAGCCATTCGTTCCCATACTTGGCAATTAAGCCATTCGACTGGCGAGACAGAAACTATGTATCCGCAGATAAAGTTGACTGTCCTCCGACCCTCATCCCTCGGCAATGATGATACGACAACCTATCACTATATCTTATATAGTAGTAGATGATGTCTTAGTATTATATTATGTGAGTTCATCTTGATTCTGTTACATTCTTCAGATACTAGATACGATAAGAACATATACTACACCATATGTACAGAACATAGATGATTCACACTAATGTATGCTAGAATGAATTTTGGGTTGTGTTCTGAGCCATTCGTTCCCATACTTGGCAATTAAGCATGTGAAATAGAACTGATTATGTTTAGTTTGTCTTACGAACCAGATTTGGACATTGCTAGAATGATTATTGTAGACTTGGACATTGTATGAATTTTGGGTTGTGTTCTGAGCCATTCTGACAACCATATTTTGTGTGATTGTTGTAGACTTGGTTATAGGGACTGAAACCTGTGTACAGTGAGAAATGGACATTCTGTGATTGTTTGGATCCTATTCTACAGTGAGAAATGGTTAGCTTTTTAAAATACAGGGAGAAATAGACATTCTGTATTTTATTTTATTTTTATTTTTTTTCGAGAATTAACGACGTTTACTGACGTTTACCGACGTCCTCCGACGTAATAGTGCGTCGGTAGACGTCGGTAGATAATTAATATTATCCAGTCTACCGATGTTTAGCGACGTCATTGTTTGTCGCTGGACGTCGGTAAACGTCGGTGTACGTAGGTAATTAACCCAAGAAATTCCCAGGATTTATCGACGTCTAGCGACTTTTTATATGTCACTAAATCACCGACGACTCGACGGTAATTCGTCGGTACATTTACCGACTTGTAGCGATACTAAATATTACGTCGCAAAGAGCAATGACATGACGGTGGACGTCGGCATTATACCGACGTATAAATACGTCGGCGAACGTCGGCAATTGCGACGTTTGGCGACGTTTATATGATCAGCGACTTACATTTCCGCGACCAGCCCAAAACGTCGATAATTTCATCGCGAATTATTTTTAGCGACAAAAATTGTTGTTTTAGCGACGTCTTTAGGCGTTGCTAAAACAACTTATTCTGGTAGTGTCTGTTCTGACTCCTCGGATGGACTTGCAATGGCGGCAGCAGCTCTCTCTCTCTCTCTTTCTCCTTTTCTGACTTATATTTTTGCAGTACCCACAAAGGAGGCCAGAAGAGAGTATATATAGAGAGAGGGTGGAAATCCTAGCCGCCTCTTCAGTTATGGAAAGATTGAATCAAATCCCAAAAGATAGCAACGAGATTAATTCAAATCCCACAAAGATAGCAACGAAATTAATTCAAATCCCACAAAGATAGGATCTGAATTAATCACATTGAATCAGTCTTTCCATAACTGACTTGTAGTCTGCACAGTCAGCGAAACCCTCCATGCGGCAGCAGCAGCAGCCTGGCCGCATGAGCCTCATCGCCGCATGGACCGTATGGGCCGTATGGACCACATGAGCCGTATGGACCGCATGGGCCGCATGAGCCGCATGCCGCATAAGACCGCATGGCCGCATATGAGCCGCATGACTGCTGACGTGCTAAGTGCAAAGTGCGCCAACAAAATGCCACATTACGCCTCATGAGCCCATGAGCCCGAGTCTAAGTCCGAGTCCGAGTCCGAGTCGCTAAGCCCCTTTGGGGCTTAGCTCCAAATGGAATTAATCCAAGAGAATGACAAAGCATTAATGCTTAATCCTTGGAGCCTTATTCTTACCTCCTAGTAAAATCACCCACATGGTTCCTTCCTTAGGGTCACCACCCCATGTGCATCTCTCAACAACACACCCAAGTATATTTGTTGAGATAACTCATGGTGCATTTCCGATGTGGGACTAAAATTTTACAAGGCATGTTGAGAGCTAGCTCTCTCCATGTAAAGAAAGCACCAACAGATATTATACCCAAGTTCGGATACTTGACACAGAGAAATTATTTTCCTTTCCTAATTATTCTTTTATAATATTTAAAGTTTTTCATATACTGTACGTGACAATTACATTCTCAATCTTTCTAACTAACTCGATCAATTCAAATTCTTGACCATTAGTTAGTTCATAGTTTTTAACTGGTAATAAGTACAATTTATTAGGATTAATATGATTGTTTATCCTAATAGATTAAATATCTAAATTTAAATGTAATTAAAGATGGTTTTATTGATCTACTAGAGTCTAGATTTGCTATTATGTTATTTAAGCTAGAATAACACACTTTCTTTCGGATTGTCATGATATATTTTGTCATTAATCAAAATACATATCGTCTATTTTGATATTGTTTTGGAACTACTGACCTTTGAGCTTGAATCATTTCTTAAGGATAATGATCTCTTGATATTTGTATGATAATACATTATAGGACAGTACCAACTATATACATTCCTTCGTATTAAATGCATGGAGTAGGTTCATATCATAGCCAGCTAGTAAGATTTGAAACTCTAGTTGTGTGGTGTAGCTATCAATGACTAAATAATAAATATGTATGTCCTTCCTAATTACCTTTTTGGCCTTTATTATCTTTGCCAAACATATAAAAGCTTCCATACAAACAAATAATTATTATGTACAGTCATCATAATTATTTTGGATCCCTTGCTTTCCAGTGCTGAAATTTTGTTGCGTTTGCATGTTAGGAATATACATTTGTCTCATTTCGAGTGATGTAACGTCTTTGACATAGTGAATTTTGTTTTCATGTTATATCTAGCAGTGAAGCTTTGGTTGAAAAAGTAGTATATATGTTACTATTTTAAAGTTTTCAGTGGACTTTAAAGTAAATGATGGAATGCTTGAATTGACTAGAGAGATCAAAGCTTATTTACTAGATTTTTCGAAATATCATAGTTAGCATTTATATATATCTTTCATTTTTAAATGAAATAGTTTTATGAAATATCTTAGTGCTATCAGCTACCAACAAACAAAATCCTATTTCATAATTCAAAGTAAGGCCCAATTGTTCTCATGGAAGACCTATAATCTGATTTACCCCATGTGAAGGCCAAAAGCCTGAAAGTGCGAGTTTGGACTTGGTTTTTGTAATACTAGGGGCAGGATAATATCTTTTTGAAGTACTACGGACCTTGTCTAGTCTGACTTGAAAATTACTTGTTAATGGTTGTGTGACAATAGTGGTTAATATTAGTTGTCAATAAATGTACTGATTAATCAGGACTCGTAGTTCATTTTTTCCATTATATAATGTGATTATGATTTATTTATTGTGGTTATGACTTGTCATTATAAGGGATGAGTCATTTTCTATCTAAAAGCAATTTTTTTAATATATTTGCAAGTTGCAAACCTCATATAAATTAGAAAATTTTAAAGTTGGTAACATAAGATTGTTCTATCTGTAGGGATACTACGGATGCATTATTGTCCTACCAACTATCATAGACCCGAAGTTCTATGTTTAGAATTGTTATTATTGATTAATAATGTCTATATTTGCAACTATGGATATGGTATTGGCATATCTAGAAACTTGAAACCATGGAAAAACTATATAGAGACATTTTATGCATGATTGATAGTGCTACATACCAACACCATCCTTAAGAATAGGATCTTTTCCTCCAACAAGAATACTAGTGTGAAAATAGTGTCCATAATAGCTGCTCACTCTCATAATTCTAGAAGAAAATTATTGTGTTTTAAGGACATAAGGACAAACACATATATCATATTGAAATTATGAGTGATGAAAAATAAAGAATACATTTGAAAGAACCAAAAGTTCGTCATAGCGAACCAGAATTTCATCCTAGAGAGATTATCTAGCTATTTACATTGTCAAGTCACATACTATTATGGGCCAGAAGCTCAATCTTAAGAGTCTATTGTGAGCCAGAAGCCGAATGATCCTATAACTTTTAAACTGTGACATAGTCGACAAGACACCCCAAAAATCATGATGATTATCAAAACTAATTTGTGTCATCATCTCTGACCAAATTGCAGCATACACCCTTGATCTCAAAGATAAGTTTGTTTCTAAACCATCAATCATGAAGATTGTATCTGAATAACTAGTAACATAGTTTCAGTTTTGAATTACATTTTTTTTAGATGGCTTATGTTGGTATTATTTAAAATTGTAATCTTGGCATCTATATTTTGTGAATTATAATTTCTATGTTTATCTCCTTAGATTATTATATCTTCTAGACATAAGATTATTTTGATCTATCACATTAATAAGATATAATTTCTGCCGTTAGGAGGAGATAGAAAGAAGATACATTATCGTTCTAGAATAACGTCGTGAATTATCGTTCTAGAAGAACGTCGTAAAGCATCATTCTAGAAGAATGTCTTGAATCATCGTTCTAGAAGAACGTTCTAAAGCATCGTTCCAGAAGAACATATCATGACATACTTCTATATTATTTAATCTTGACTAAATTAGAAAAAAAATATTTCTTGTATATCATTACAAATAAATTACTAGATACTTACTCGATTATGCTGTATAAATAGTTATACCAACTATGAATCTATTTTCTAATAGAAGTACCAAAAGAACCAAATAATACTAAAGGTTATAAATATTCAACTCTCAAGAAGAAGAGGCCGAATAATATACATACCCTATTGCTCTAGAAGAAGCATCTCCTGTAGAGAAAAATTTTATGATGGTTCGGAAGATGTCATGAACCAAAGATCAAATTTCTCAAAGTATATCGCTCCGGTATAGGATATATCTCAGATTCCAGAAGAGACTAAGAAAGAGGTACTGGTATCCAATAACTCTTTGTTCAAGAGATATTTGGAATCAAATTTTTTTGTCATAGATGACATTATCAAATGAGAATAAAAAATGGTGATAAAAATTAAATGATAATACTACAACCACGAATAATCTAATGAAAATATGTGATATCTTTCGCAAAATGTGGAGTATTCGGTCCTACAGTACAAAATCCAAAAGGAATAAAGTCGGTAGGTTTTGAATGGGTATTTGTAGCAAATAGAGATCCAAATTTATAAGAGCAATGTTAGCTTAAGGATTCATGAAATGATCATGAATAGAATATGAATAAATATATTCTCCGATCATGATAGCCTAGATGATAAGAAATATATATCCTCGAAGGTCTTGGATTTAAATTTTTTAGCTATATCCTTGAAGGATTTGATATTACCATGTTATCCCCAAAGGATCTACAAATATTCGTATATGGATTAAACTTATAGGCTCATTGAATTTATGAAGAAATTCCTGAACGGATTCATCAAAATGGTTACCTCCTGAAGAGAAGATCACCTGAAGAGATTTAAGTACCTCCTGAAGAGAAAATCTCCTGAAGAGATAGAAAATATGGCAGTATCTCTTGAAGAGATTTGAAATATCTCCAGAAGAGATAAAAAATCTTTCGAAGAGATAATAAATCTACGAAAGAGATTGGATTCTCCCGAAGAGATTGGAATCTCCCGAAAAGATAAAGATAAATCTCCAGAAGAGATCTCATGTAATCTCATGAAAAGATTAATCTCCAGAAGAGATCTATTATAATCTCTTGAAGAGAGAAGATAATATTGATCTCATGTAGAGATTTAATATAAATAATATAGCTATAATGGTCAGGTCAATAGGATTTGTGACAACCAAAGGAACATGTTTTGGGTCTTGAAGTACCATATTTAAAGAATATAAATTTTTTTTATTTTCATTTCCTCAGCACAATATTTTAGAATATTAGACACATAAATTATTCTTGATGAATGTTTTAATCTAATGAGATATGCAGATGAATGATATTTATCTGATACTCCATTAAGGGGATACCACAAATAAGGTATATTTTATAAATAATGTTGCAGGTATTTTAGAGAGAATGAAATTAACACGGCAGTTTCATCAAAGCGAACATAGAATGTGCTTGACTATGTTTTGAATAGTTTAACATATCATGGGGAGTTATGAGCTTTCAGGAATCACAAATAAAGCCTGCAACCTCTTCATAAGTATATGAGTATAAATGTATAGACAAATAAAGTGTTGGGGTGAGATGTAATACTGTATTAGGGTTATTTTTTTTATTTTGAATTGATGTAAGAACAAGAATATAATATTTTTGAAGAAGAGCATCCTGTAGATACAAGCATCCTGAAGATACTAATGAAGATATCTTGAAGTATGTCTTTGCGCAGTGTACTCTTTTTCTTCGTTGAGGAATTTTCCCACTGGATTTTTCCTTCGAAAGGTTTTTAACGAGGCAGTGTAAGTCGCACCCACTTGGATTCCTGAATAATCATATTTCTGAAGAATATTATTGTACTCTTTTCCTTTCTATGGATTTTTTCCAAAGGGTTTTTCCTTAGAAAAGTTTTTAATGAGGCAATAATTAAAGCGGGCATCCAAGGGGAGTGTTGTGATTTGGATAAACCTATATGTGGATGCCCTTATCCATATCGACAACAACTTATATTTCATTCCCTCTATATATGTTATCAATGAGAAAAGCTACGTACATTCTTTCTGGCTACCAAGTTTTTCTCTTTCTTTTCTATTTTTACAACACAAGCTTCATATTATTTTCTCTTATATGGTATCAGAGCCCAGATCTATTTTTTTTTCTCCATGTCTGTTCATCTTTTTCTCGTAATGGCATCCAATGACCAATCTCTTCTACCCAACAATGCTGAATCGACCAAGCCTTTCATCACCATCTCCTTTTCCCACATCCTCAAACTCACTCTCACAAACTATATATCATGGAAAACTCAACTTGAAGCTACCCTCCTTGGTCATGATCTACACAAATTCATAGATGGTTCCCATCCTGCTCCCCTTAAACCATTACCCAACAGAATACTACCACTACCAATCCTGCCTACACCACCTGGTTTCGTCAAGACAAACTCATTCTTGGAGCTTTTGCTGACATACTTTCCACTCCACTCGTCCCTCTCATCTCCCAATGTTCCACTATCGATGCCGTTTGGCAAACTCCGGCTAAAACCTATGCCAATCCCTCAAAAGGCCATCTCAAACAAATAAAAAATCACCTCAAAAGTATTACCAAGGGTCCACGTTCCATTTTTGACTATATGCAAGAAATCAAGTGTTGTACCGATCAACTCACCTCTCTTGGTCGTTCCCTTAATCCTGAAGACAATATTGACAAAATCCTTGACCAACTCAATAATCTTGACTATGAGAGTGTCATCAGTGTTGTTCAAAATCATAAGACTCCCATCACGTTTCATGAGTTACATGAAAAACTCATCAATCGTGAACTCTCTCTCTCAAACAAAAAACCAAATCATCCAACAATTTTCCTGCCACTGTTAACTATGCAGCCAAACACCAAAACAACAACTATCACAAATGTCCTCCCTCCTTCAATGTCGGCCTTCTCTCCACTCTAAACCACTACACCTCTCCCCCTCCTACCCGTTCTTCTCAACCCTTCAAAGGACGATGTCAGTGGTGCCGAACCCAAGGTCATTATGTCTCTCAATGTCCCATTTTTCGTACCCAATATCCAAATGTAATACCACCTTCCCCACAATCCAATCCACCTATGGTTTCTACTCACGCTCAAACTCGCCTTGGTGCCAAAGGCTATCAATCCTCGTTTCCTCGTGCCTATGCTGCCACTGCTACTAACTCCACCTCCAATGGCTGGCTTCTCGACAGTGGTGCTACCCATCATGTCATCCATGATCTTAACAATCTTGCTCTTCCCTTCCCTATGATTGTACTAAAGAACTAATTATTGGAGATGGCTCGGACCTCGCTATCTCAAATACTGGTTCTTACCCCTACTTCTATGTTTAATCTTAATTATATTCTTCAGGTGCCTTCCGTTTCTCGTAATATTATTTCTATTTCTAAATTTTGTCATGATAATAATGCTTTTATCACTTCTTAATTTCTATCTTGTAAAGGATCTTCGCACAGGGGTACTGCTTCTTCAAGTCTCAACTAAATTTGGTATCTACGAATGACATCCCACTCGTCCTGTTGTTCACTCCGTGAGATTGACATCTACTACCGATTGGCATCATAGATTAGGCCATCCATCCTATTCTATTCTACGTCATATTAGCAATGCTTTTAATTTAAATATTCCAAAGACAGTTTCTTTTCATTTCAATTCATGTGATTGTAATAAGAGCATAAATTGCCATTCTATCAAAATACCATTCAATGTCATGGCCCTCTTGATGTTCTTTATAGTGATGTTTGGACTTCTCCCACTCTTTCTTTTGATGGCTACAAATATTATATTATCTTTGTTGATCACTATTCCAAATATATGTGATTTTATCCTCTCAAACACAAAAATGATGCCACTGCCACTTTTCAAAAAAAATCAAACTTTTGGTTGAAAATTATTTTAAACGCCTTATAATTACTATCTTTAGTGATAATGGTGGTGAATATATTGGTTTAACTCTAATACTTGAGTCTCATGGTATAACTCACCTCACTTCCCCTCCTTATACGCCCGAGCACAATGGCTACTCGGAGCGTCGTCACCGTCATATTGTTGAAACATGTATTTCTCTCCTCACTCATTCTTCTATGCCACAAAAATATTGGTCTCTTGCTTTTGCTTCTGTTTGCTATTTAATTAATCGTATGCCTACTCCTACACTTGAACTTCAATCTCCTTACTCTAAACTTTATGGCCACACACCTAACTATCTCAAACTTCGTAGCTTTGGATGACTTTGTTATCCATGGCAACGTCCATACACCTCAAACAAACTTGATCCCCGCTCATCTCCTTGTGTCTTCGTTGGTTATTTTGCTATGCAAAGTGCATACTATTGTCTTGTTCCCAACTCCGACAAAATCTATGTTTCTCGACACGTCAAATTTATTGAAACTGAATTTCCTTTTTCTTCCTCTTCCATGACGACACCACCACACACGTCAACCGAAATGGATGAAAAGTGTACCTCTCATATTTCTATTATTTTTGCTGCTTCACCTACTCCAGCTACACATTTCCAAAACCCACAACCACCTCTATCTCCTCTCTTTCCTCCTTCGACTATTCCAGACCAATCTATCACCCACTCCCAGCCCTCGACTTCCTCAACAACCTCCACTCCTCCTCCTCCTCCTCCTCCTCCTCCACCTCCACCTCCACCATGCCCTCTTACTCGCCTATAAAATAATATTTGCAAACCCATTGTCAAAATGAACCTACAAGTCTCTCTTCAACCTTCTTCAACCGAGCCTAACACCATCACCCAAGCCCTCAAAAGACCAGTATGGCGTGCCGCCATGCAAAATGAATATGATGCCTTGCTTAAAAATAAAACATGGGACCTTGTTCCCTCCTCACCATCACAAAACCTGATTGGTTATAAATGGGTCTTTCGGACAAAATACAACCCGGATGGCTCCATAGATCGTCACGAGGCTCGTCTAGTAGCTAAAGGGTTCCACCAACATCCCGGTCTAGACTATATTAAAACTTTCAGTCCCGTAATTAAACTGGCTACTGTTCGTACGGTTCTTTCTTTTGTGATGTAGCGTGGATTCCAACTCCGAATCCTTTTATGATTCTTTTTCCTTTTCTTTATCTTTTTTAAGAGTTGATAAGAATCATATTTCTTTTAGGACTCTTATTTTGACTCTATCTTTTATTATGATAGGTTTTATCTTTATTTTATTAGGATATGTTTTATCTTTATTTGAGTAGGATTAGGTTGTCATAAAAGCCCTATAAATATGTACCTTCTGTATGCAATTGGGAAAGAACTTTTAATCAATAAAAATTTTTCTTTAAAGTTTGAAATTTTTTTCTTCTTTTCTTGGTCGTGAACTCGACTGTTCCGTGGATTCGAAAGTCCCTCGCTTAAGGATTTCAAGCAACCTTCATGCGGACGCCTCTTAAGGCCCTCCGTCAGAGTTTTTACGGCACCGTTTCGCTTTCACCAAGCAACGGTAGTCCAGTTATTGTCATCACCGATCGACTTGGCCATTGCCAAGAATGAAGGTAAGCCCGTTCCGCTATCTCCTTGCGTCAAGTGGTATCAGAGCCCTATAGTTTGAGGATTCCAAGTTTTTTGGGAACCTTTGAATTTTTTCCCCAAAACAACAATGGCGAAATCCATCATGCGCAAGAAATTTGATGCTCTATCAGACAACGTTGACATCTTGTCAAACAAATTAGCGGCCTTGTCTGACAAATTGGATAGAGTATTGGATTTTTTTGGTATCCAATATAACGCTACAGTTGATTTTACGAGGATACCACATGCAGAGGCAAGAGGTACAAATGCTCGTTCTACTAGTAGCCATCCACAAAAGGGACTCAAGTGTGTTCAAAATAGTTGTCCACTCAGAGCACCAGTAGTTGTTGTTGATAATGAAGATGACAAGATTGAGAAGATCGTATCAAAGTTGGATGCACACATTGCAGATGCTGAGCTAAAATCTCCAACACCTTAAGAAGAGACTTTCTACTTCGATAGAGTAGTGAAGAATTCATCAATATCTAAAGCTTTTAATAACGATGACAGACCTCCTCATCATAAACCTCAGAGTGATCCGCCAGACACATCATCTAAGTTCGATCGTCAGTTCTTAGATTTTCTAGATGCTGTAAAAAATTCTGCATATATGTATTTTCTTTAGACAGCTTCAAGCTCTACAATTTTCTCAAAGATCGTTTTGAATAAAGGATACCATCAAATCGAGATTCGACCAGATGATGAGTGGAATACTATTTTTAAAACCCGAGAAGGACTATATGAATGGCTCTTTATGCCATTCGGACTTTCGAATGCATCAAAAATCTTTATGCGCATCAAGAATCATGTTTTGAAGTTATTAACAAGAAAGTTCATAGTCATCTACTTTGAAGATATCCTAATATATAGAAAGAGCTAAGCTAATTATCTGAAGTACCTCAGGGAAGTTCTCAATCTTGTTCAAATTAAGAAGTGTGGCGTACTTACTAACCAACTCATCTTCTTGGGATTTGTGACTAGCAACGATGGCCGTAATATTGATGAAAAGAATATTTGAGCAAGCCGCGACTGGTTTACACCAAAGACAGTGACTGAAGTTCAAAACTTCTATGTTCTCGCCAATTTCTACCGCCGATTCATCCGCAACTGTAGCATGAAAACACACAGATCTCCCCAACCATCAATATCATCGATCTTTACGAATATTTTTCACCTGACGAACCGCTTTATTCTGGGAAGAACTCGGGGATGAGTTCTTTTGAAGCAGGGGAGACTGATGTAGAGTGGATTCCAACTCCGAATCCTTTTAGGATTCTTTTTCTTTTGTTTTATCCTTTTTAAGAGTTGATAAGAATCCTATTTCTTTTAGGACTCTTATTTTGACTCTATCTTTTATTAGGATATATTTTATCTTTATTTTATTTGGATATGTCTTATCTTTATTTTATTATGATAGGTTTTATCTTTATTTGAGTAGGATTATGTTGTCATAAAAGCCCTATAAATTAGTCCCTTCTGTATGCAATTGGGAAATAACTTTTAATCAATAAAAATTCTTCTTTAAAGTTTGAGATTTGTTCTTTTCTTTCTTGGTCATGGACTCGATTGTTCCGTAGATTCGGAAGCCCCTCGCTTGAGATTTTCAATCAACCTTCATGAAGACCCCTCACAAGGCCCTCCGTCAGAGTTTTTACGGTACTGCTTCACTCTCACTAAGCAACAGTGGTCCAGTTATCATCATCACCGATCGACTTGGCCATTGCCAAGTACGAAGGTAAGTCCGTTCCGCTATCTCGCTGCATCATTTTGCCATAGTCTATGGGTGGCCCTTCGTCAAATTGACATTAACAATGCTTTTCTTTAAGGTTCTCTCAAGGAGGACGTGTTTATGATCCAACCCCCTTGGTTTTGTCAGTCAATCTCATCCTACTCATGTTTGCAAACTTCGTCAAGCTCTCTATGGACTTAAACAAGCTCCTCGATCTTGGTATAATGAACTCAAATCCTATGTTCTTACTTTTGGGTTCAAAAATTCTGTCTCCGACACATCTTTATTTATTCTACGTCAACATCATGGACTAATCTACATACTTGTCTATGTTGATGATAATATTATCAATGGCTCTAATTCATCTCTTCTAAATACATTCATCTCTTAATTCTCCTCTCGTTTCTCTCTCAAAGATCTTGGTAACATATCCTATTTTTTTGAAGTTGAGGTGTTACCTCATCCTCACGGCATCTTTCTTAGCCAACATAAATATATCCAAGATATTTTAACCCGTGCCCATATATCCACTGCCAAATCCGTACCCACTCCTATAACCACGCATCCTCCTTTAACCACACAAACTGGCACTCCTCTAACCAACCCAACTGAATATCGTGCACTTGTGGGAAGCCTCTAATATCTCTATTTAACTAGACTTGACAGGTTATCTCAATACATGTACAAACCGACTGAAGATCATTGGGCGGCTCTCAAACGTCTATTACTCTATTTGCATAAACTACTACACACGGTTTACTCCTTCATCGAGACTTGCCAACTACTCTTCATTCTTTTAAAGACGCTGACTAGACAGGTGATAAAGATGACTATATTTTTACAACTGGTTACATTGTCTACTTGGGTTAAAATCCTATATCTTGGAGTTCTCGCAAACAACGAACTCTTGCTCGCTCCTCAACTGAAGCCGAGTACTGTGCTGTTGTTGCAACTACTGTTGTA
Source organism: Iris pallida (assembly GCA_029216955.1). Taxonomy (NCBI): domain Eukaryota; kingdom Viridiplantae; phylum Streptophyta; class Magnoliopsida; order Asparagales; family Iridaceae; genus Iris; species Iris pallida. The sequence continues at coordinate 1,396,859 of JANAVB010027196.1, forward strand.
GTTCTATGGGTTCAAAACTTACTTCATGAGCTAAAATATCTACCCAACAATACACCGGTCATCTACTATGATAATATGGGAGCTACATATGTTGTTGTAAATCCAAAGTTCCACTAAAAAATGAGACATTTAGGACTTGACTACCACTTTGTACGTGAAAATGTACAACGTCAAAACCTACGTGTCTCATACATTTTCGATAACGATCAACTCGTCGATGCTCTCACCAAGCCACTTGCTCGCACCCGATTTCATGAGCTCATGTCCGAGATTGGTCTCACTAACCGATCGTCCATCTTGTGGGGGCATGATAGAAATAATATTCATGAGAATCAATCTCTTGATTAATGGCATGATAGAGATAATATTAGTTATAAATGCTCCTTAATTTACTCATTCTTTCTCTCAATGACTTATTCTCTTGTATTCCAGGCATAACTACCATAGTCACTGTTATCTTTTGTATTATCTTTTTCAAATTATTACCTTTTGTATTCCAGCTGTAAGTTGTATATATATATGACCAATATCAATAATAAATTCAAACTTCATATTATTCCTCTTATAGGAAGGTCACCTCTCAACCTCAACAATGACATATAATTTAATTATGGTTCAAGGAATGCCAACAAGGTGGCACATACGTTGGCAACACTCTCGGTGCGAGAAAATTATCATTCATATATTTGTTCATATGAAGTTCAACCCTATTGTATCCAACCAAATATCTGCCATGATATGAGTCATATTTCTTCCGTACTTTAATCAATAAATTCAAATTTGTGTAGCAAAAAAGAAACCTAATCCATTTCTCTGTGGGATCAAACCTATTCATCAAGATGTACCATATCTTCACATGTTGCCCACTAGAACCAAGGGACTTCCTAATATTAAGTTACAATCAATAATTGTTATCAGAAGTTATTCGATAACTATATCTTGAAAGTTGCTAACATAAACAGTAAAGGATTTGGTAAAATTCACTCAGTTCTGAAACTATAAAAAAATAGTAAAATTGTAATTTACATGTGAAAGAATAGATGATAGAAATTTTAAAAATAAATAAATAACGACATTAATCCATTGAAATTTATGACAAAAAACTATTCCATCTTTTCTAATAGTTTCAATCAATCTTGTATTCTCTCATCTTGTATTCTCTTTGGTGAGTTAGCTGTTTTCTAAACACCGAAGTACCAAAAAATCGTAAAAGTTCTACAAGTAAGAATTTGAAGGATTCAACTTGATCGACCACTACCAAGTTACAATAATTTCATACCCAAATTTGAAGAAAACCAAGTTGAGGTTTAAGCATTTAATTATCATATTTTACAATATATGTAGTTAATGTTGCTATTTTAAATTTATTAATTCTTTTAGTTAGAAAAATATCTTAAAAATATATATTACGGATTCTACTGGTACTATTTCTAATTAACATTTTAGTAGTTTTTTCTGATGAGTGTTACAATGTTTACAATTCCCTAGCAATTATTAAATCCCTCCTGGTGAAAACGAAGAACCATCATCACAGACACAAATGTCCCTTTCTGAAAATCCAAATATTAGCAAATTTACTCCAACTAAAACAAAATAAATGATTTGGAAGTCTTTTACTAAAATATGTGTTACAAATGATAAATGAGAGAAAATCTTAGATCACGTTATACAAAAACCAATATCTAGAGCTGCATAATATAATAAATAAATAAGTTTAAATGAAAGAAAAATTATATTAATGGATCTTTAAAATGACATTATGATAAACGTTGTGGTAAACACAATTGATACTAAACAAACATAGTTAATCATTAACTCTTCTATTGTTGCATTAGAAACATTTACTTATTCCTCTACTCTTAAAAAGTTAATTTAACAAAATATATTATTTAACAAGAATAGCCTTTCATATTTGACGAGACTCAAGATTATTATGACTATGCAAGAAGTATATTAAATCTATGTTTTACAAAAGTTTCCAGATCTATTAGTAGAGTAGAAGCTTAATTTTAAATTATTTGAAAAAGAAAATAAGCTTTGAAGTACAATTTTAAAATATTAGTAGTAAGTTTTTTTTTTACTTCAGATATGTAGACTTATAAACAAAATTATTCTTTTATTTGTGTTACAACACAATATTTAGATACAAAATAATGTCTACAAAAAGAATTATTTGTTTAAGATCATTGAAATGTTCTCATAATAGAAGTTCAATTAATGGATCCATCTTACAAATTTCAAGTGAATGAAATGTTCATAATATTAAAAAAAAATTGACATCGCTATTAGTAATATCTCATGTATTAATATTTTGAAATCCAATTTCATCCTATCTAGGAAGATTTTTTTTTCATATAAGATTTGCTTGTCATATTCTTAATTTATTTGTACAAAAATACACATGAATTTAGAATTTTTTTTAGAACATCTCTAATTAATTTTAACACAAGCAAAAAGAGTTTAAAACATATGCACATATGATTTGACATTTAAGCAATTTGTTATGGATATGTACAATATATAAATTAAATTCTACCTATTTGATGTAAAAATTGTTTATTAAATAGAACATCTATCAAAGTAGAAGACTTAGCAGTTATTAGAGGTATATGTTGTGGTTACAACATAGTTAGGTGCATGGGATGGGGAGAACTGTTCCTTAGCGTACAGACCACGTTGCACAACCCTTTTGTACTTGGAAGCTTCGTTGGAGATACGAACAAGATAATCCCTACTGACACTGATGACCTCTGACGATCGAGGAACGTGATGCTTTCAGGGCCCTGGTGCATGCCCAGAGAGGAGACTATGCCAATCCTATTATAGCCAGAGTGCCATGCGTTGAAGGTTTGTTCTTAACTGCATATTCACAGTAGAATGGTCATGTGACCTTTGTTTGAGGTTTTGTCACACTCGTTCCGATCACGGCATTGGACAGTGTCTCATCGCGAAATGGTGTGCTACCCCTTGTTCTTGTTTGGTTATAGATGTGGTAAACTGCTTCGATGATGGAACACTAGGCTATGTTGTGATCCAGATTATTTTACTTTTACCTATGAGTCTGTGACATATTATATTTTTATTTTATATGACATATTTTTATGTATATTGTTACGCCAGGTGATATCTCTAGGTGTAGTTGTTTATGACTTTCGCAGAAGTATCAGCCAAGACCGTGTTCTTTTCTCTCTCTATCAAAGTGGTTTGTGTCACGATCCGCTCCCGAATAATCGGATACAAGTTGGACATGCCCAGCCTACGTTGGAAGACACAACGTAGTAAGCTGTACAATTCTATAGAACTTCACCAGATAAGATAAAATCCAAATCACAGCATCTATTACGTTCCAGAGTTCAACAGAATACAATATTACAAAGTCCAAAAGTAAAATCTACTATACAAGATGAAACTATATCTAAACGTCAATAGCAACTCCTAGGTCCTGAATCATAGTGTAGTCATGCTCAATTAATGTCTCGGGATCCTGCCCATAAAACATACAACCTCAAGTCCACCTACAACATATCCAGTCAGGAGCGGAACAAAGTACGTTCTACGATAATAAAAAAAGTATAACATGGTGAACAAGTAAAGAGACTATGAACATGATGAACATGAAACTGTAAATACATAATCTAAACTGAACATGAACATGTAAACAAAAAATCCTGACATATGATTTGCAATACATACTAGAATATATGACCGGCTGGGGTAAGCACATGAATAAGCACAAGTAATAGTACGACTTAGAATTCCACATGCACGATGTGAGACCTAAGCTATTCACATGAATCCTAGGTTGGGCTTCGGTCACATATCTGTAGTACTTCCCCTCCCCAGGTACAAGTAAAGAATATGAACTAGAGTACAAGACGATGTCGTATAACAATGTGTCCAATATGAAAAGAACATGACATGAAGTAAATGAGTCAAAATCATAGAAGTACTTGTCTTTGTCCTTGCAAATCAATATGTTCGAATGTCCACCTAGAATAGGGCAAGAGTAGGTTAAACTCTAAATAACAATCTAGCCAATATCGCTAACTGGCTAACTGATTATTTATAGGATTTTACTAATAAACTACATATATTTCCTAACAACCAATAGAGGCTTAATTAGTATAACTTTAATGTAAAGACTAGTAATTTATGTAAAGACTAGTAATAAAGTAGTATTCAGTTTAGCAAAATTCTAGAGCAAAATACTTATAGATGATAAAAACTATATTATAGCAAAACATTTTAATTAACAAAATAGTTTTAACCATATAAAACATTTTTTAGAGTAAAACAATTAGTTAATTTGTAAATACTAGTAAACTATATACTAGAAAAAAGTTTTGGTTATAGTAAATACTAGCAAACATTAGAGTAAAACATTTATTATAACAGTAATATCAAGTATCACTAAGACTAACCAATATTTATGAAGGAAAATATTTGTAATATTAGGAAGCTAGGTTTTACTTTAGTCAAAATAAGTAAACATTACTTGGTAAATTTACTTTTAGGTAGGCAAATATATAATGATATTAAATACTTATTTACTAAGATATTATCACTACTAGTGTAAAGTATGATACATGTATTTACTAATATACATATTTATATAACTATACTACATTATATATATAACAGCCTGGCCAATACATTTATAAACACAATGGTTCTGGTTGGCCCAATCTACAAGAAAATTATCAAAAAAAAAAAAAAAAACCATAACAATTGTTGCTCTGTGCCTAAAGCTCGAAACTCACAGCAAATTCAGTCGTTGGGCTTGAACCCACAACCAAAATATTAGGGTTTAAACCTTAAAAACATTATTCTAAATAAGAGAATGAAGCAGCAGCCGTTGTTTCTTCTTAAAAGAAAGAGAGGACAATGGAGAGAATGAAGGGAAGAGAGGGGGGGTCGAGCGAAGAAGAAAGGCGCTCACCATGCTGCTGCGCTAGCACGGAGGAGCGACGGTAGAGGACCTGGCGAGCACCGAACGAAAAAAAGGAATCTGTCGCTCACCACTTCCTGGCTGCACGGTGCGGCTGTCAGGAAGGGCGGTGCACACCGACACGGAGGCTCTCGGCAGATCTTTGTTCGTGGAGACACGACAACGGTGTGGAGGACACCGACAGATCTGGTTCGATCTGACCGAGGCTCCGCCTGGCTCGGCACTGCAGAATGGAGGCGGGCCAGAGGTCAGCAGAGTTGATCCGGGTGTTGGATCGACTTCAGGTGAGTCGTTGGTTCATTTGGTGTTGTGGCCGGATCTAGGTTTTGTGGTGGTAGTAGACGGTGGCGTGTGGTGTGATGTTTCTGGTAGAGCGGGGAGGATCGTGGTGTTAGGTAAGCGATGTTGGGAGGTGATCAGAATGAAGGCGTTGTTGGTGTGGGCGGTGGCGAGAAGTGCACGATGGTCGGGATCGAGTGGCTAGGGGACAATGGTGTTACGGTCCGCCGTTGGCCTGGGTCGGCGACTGTGATGATGACCTATGGAGGTGGTAGTAGTGGTGTCGGGTGGAGTTAATGGGGTGTCAACCGGAGGATGGCCGAAAGTGAAGTTGATCGGAGGGTAGCTAGGGCGGAGCTAATCTGAGTTGGTCGGGGATGTGGTTCTGGTGTTGTGGTGGTGATGTCCAGTGGTGGCGAGTCGGGTGGGTGGTGAGTAGATGGTAATGATCCATAATAGGGAGGCGACGAGGCAGGTCGCCGAAACTTGGCCGGAGCATGGCGGCGATCAGCAGGGATAAGGTCGACCAGGAGTAGAGAGTGATTTGAAATTGTGATGGATTGTAGTAAGTGTCTCAATATTTAATAGGAACGAATAGTAGCGTGGAGTGCTCCATAACTAGAGCGGCAATGCTAGTAATTTGAAGTAGATCTATGGGTCAAAGCAAAGACTCCTAACTAATCCTAACTAATTAATAACCAATCCACTAATTATGACTAAACAGTAATTTGGACTAACTAGACCATTAACTATTCTCTAACCAGAGTATAAGCCTTCCAAGCCCAAGGCCTAATGTTTGCTTATAAAAACAACTTTAGGGATATATCCTCTGCATATTGATGAAGTATAATTGATTCATTAACTAGCCTAAACAGAAAGTGGCTTAAAGCCCAATACACTGGATTTATCACCAAAACACAGAATAAATATAATGGGCTTGCAGCCCAAGCCCTGAGTTACAAATAAACCTATTACAAAGAGATTTAAAGACAACCACAGCTGGGCTTTGAAGCCCAGCTCACTCAATTATCAATATTAAAGACTAAGCGAACGGGTTAATGGGCTTGAAACTCAACCCAATAACCATTAGGGTTTTAAACCTAAGCCTCATCTCTTAGGAGAAAAAAACAAAGTAGCACACAATTCCAAATTAAAGGAAGGATGGGGAAGAAGTAGAGAGAGAAGGATGGAGTTCGAGAGGGCTAGGCGGCTCACCAATAATTAAATAATAATAAATAATTCTGAAATTAAATTAATTAATTAAATCACCATAATTGGGATTAGAAATAATTTTAAATAATACAAAAATGATGACATTGACTTCAAAAATAAAAATTAAATTTTGGAAAAAGTTTTATAATTCAAAATCTTGGAAATCAAAAATTCCAAATCGAGATAGTTACAAATATACCCCTTACAAAAATTTTGTACTCGAAATTTTAATTGACACGATAAGTACGATTAAGAGTAACCAAATACAAAAATTTTGAAATAACTAAAATCGGTTAAACATTGAATCAAAATTTAAGTACGACTAGTAAAATCAAGATGATCTAGAAGTGATCATAGTTTAAAATATAGGCATGATAAATGCTAAACACGATAAAAATGAATCAAAATTTAGGCATTGTAAAAATGGTACCAAAATGATATAGTCATGCTTTAAATCCTAAATATGACAAAGGATAAAATTATGACCTAAATCAAATAAGAGATCGTTTAGGCATAACTATCACGACTATGACTAAAATTCAAATCATTTAAACACGATTAGTAAAATACGATCAAAATTTGTTTACATTTGATATAATCACAACTGTCAGGGGTCATAAGTGCTAAAATACGAAAAATATAGAAATGATACGACTAAGGATAAAATAAGAAATTTTGAAAATTTAATATTACCAGAAATTAACTTTAAACATGAGCGAAAATCAAGTTCTAGAATTGATTCGAAGTATGATTAAATCGTTTTAGGCACGATTTGATCAAAACATTTCAAGAGCAAAAAATTTAAGTCATATGCTTGATCAAAAATATAAAAAAAAAAAATAGACATGAACAAAACTTAATCAAATTTTTTTAGGTATACCCAAAGATCTAGTCGTGACCAAAATAACCAAAATTTGTTAGGCATGACCAAGTCAAAACAAAATCAAAATAATTTAGGCATTACTAGTACAGTTAGAAATAAAATTTTAAACACAATTAATCAAAATATGGTCAAAATAATATAGTCACTACGAATGAGGTCACAAGTGATAAACATAGAAATGAAACGATTAAGAATAACCAAAACAAAATTTAAAAATCAGACTTGACTAGAAATTAATTTTTTTTTAAAATGAGCAATTCAAATTCTAGAATTGCTTTGAAGTATGATCAAAGAAGATAAGTCGTGTAGGCATGATTGTGATCAAGATCAAAATCATTTAGGAATAAAGACCCAATCATATTAATATGATCATTATGATCATAATATTCTCAAAAAAATATTTAAGTAAACTCAAGATCTAGTCATAACCAAAAGAACCCCAAAATTGTCATGACATGATTAAATCAATATCAAAATCATCAAGGCATGATCAAAATAGAAATAAAATCTAGTTACGACCAAAAATCGTATAATACGATCTAAGGGTTGTCTAGATATGATAAACAATGTAGTCTAAGTGATATAGTCATAAATGGAATCTAATATATGATTTTATTGAAAACTTAATAATAATTATAATGATAGAAGGAAAATCAAGTCACTACTATAAGATTTAGGAAAATCAAACGACAGTCAAAATATAGAATTTGCATGAAGGATATAGCTTTACAAACTAATAAATCACAAGCTCTATAATTCTCTTATTATTAACTAACTTACCCAAGATCTTCTTCTAGCATATTTCCTACCCCAACCTAATTGGAAATGCTAGTTCCCAAGAATACCTAATATATATATATATATATATATATATATATATATATATATATAATTGTATACCAGCTTATCTAATATACATATATATACATAGTTATCAAAATATGGAACTAATAACAAAAGACATGCAATACACTAGAGCCAAACTATAAAAGAGATTGGGCCAATAGGTGTTGAAAAGAATGGTCCTATTGAGTTCTAGAAAATTAAGTGACAATTTCTACATATGGTAACTGAAATGAGTTCTGAAACTGAGACCAACTGCTAAGATTTCAAATAAGGCCAAACATGGTATATAATATGGATTTAGTATTAATAGTATCCGAAAACCATACATATCCAAAATTACTTTGCCTAGAGTTCATGCCTCGCCAGTGTAGTATATATCTGGCTGTAGTGAACCTTTGGTTCTATGACCCAAATAATGATCGATTATCGAATATTCTATCAATTTATCCAATATTGTCGGAACAATTCAAGAGATCAAAAATATTTTGCTTTTAGGACATAGCCTCAAATAATATCCCAGGACCTATCAATACCTAAAATTACTTCGACCTAGAGCTCATGCCTCACTAGTGGGTAGCTGGCTGCAGTGAACTTGCGATCTCCATAATCCAGATAAATGACTGGAGTGCGCATCTGCCACGTCATAATATGTTATCAAATATTTTCTCAACTCATCCCTAGAAATTTCAAAAAAGTTTATAAAAATTCAAATGAGTTCTAAAAGTCCTAATCATGATAGAAAGTGACGTAAGTATATGTTCTTTTAGTAAATAATGAGATTTATCCAGTGCAAGTATCTGTTCTTTAGGTCTTTGAGAGTCAAGGGGTCAACTACCAGTAGAAGAAAAATGACTAAAATTAAGAGTATCTATTCTTCGACCTTTTTCTATTCAATGTATTGATTGAAACTATATCTAAATGTCAGCAGCAACTCCTAGGTCCTGAGTCATAGTGTAGTCCTGCTCAACTAATGTCTCGGACTCTTCCCCATAAAACATACAGCCTCAAGTCCACCTGCAATATATTCAGTCAAAAGCGAAACAAAGTACGTTCTATGATAATGAAACAAGTACAGCGTGGTGAAAAAGTAAAGAGACGATGAACATGAAACTATAAATGCATAGTCTAAACTGAATATGAATATGTAAACAAGAAATCCTGACATGTGATTTGAAATACATACTTGAATATGTGACCGGCTGGGATAAGAATATGAATAAACACAAGTAATGGAAAGGCTTATATGTATAGTCTATTCACATGAATCCTAGGTTGGGCTTTGGTTATATATCTGTAGTATTTTTCTTTCCCAGGTACAAGTAAAGAACTTGAACTAGAGTACATGATCATGTCGTGTAACAATGTGTCTAATATAAAAAGAACATGACATGAAGTAAATGAGTCAAAACTATAGAAGTACTTGACTTTGTCCTTGCAAATCAATATGTTCCAATGTCCACCTAGAATAGGGCGAGAGTAGGTTAAACTCTAAATAGCAATCTAGCCAATATCGCTAACTAGCTAACTGATTATTTATAGGTTATTACTAATAAACTACATATATTTCCTAAACCATTGGAGAATTAATTAATATAACTTTAATGTAAAGGCTAGTAATAAAGTAGTATTTAGTTTAGCAAAATTCTTGAGCAAAATACTTATAGATAATAAAAATATATTATAGCAAAACATTTTAATTAACAAAATAGTATTAACTATATAAAACATTTTTTAGAGTAAAACAATATTACTTAATTTGTAAATACTAGTAAACTATATACTAGAAAAATAGTTTTGTTTAAAGTAAATACTAGCAAACATTAGAGTAAAATATTTATTATAACAGTAGTATCAAGTATCACTAAGACTAACTAATATTTATGAAGGAAAATATTCGTAATATTAGGAAGCTAGGTTTACTTTAGTCAAAATAAGTTAAACATTACTTGATAAATTTACTTTTAGGTAGGAAAATATATAACGATATTAAATACTTATTTACTAAGATATTATCACTACTAGTATAAAGTCTGATACATGTATTTACCATTATACATATTTATATAAATATACTACATTATTAGATATAACACCCTGGCCAATACATTTATAAACACAATGTTCTGGCTGGCCCAACCCACAAGAAAACTATAAAAAAAAACATAACAATTGCAGCTCTGGGCCTAAAGCCCGAAACTTACAACAAATTCAGTCGTTGGGCTTGAACCCACAACCAAAATATTAGGGTTTAAAAAAAAAAAGTAAGAGAATGAAGCAGCAACCGCTGCTTCTTCTTAAAAGAGAGAAAGGAAAATGGAGAAAATGGAGAGAAGAGAGGGGGTCGAGCGAAGAAGAAAGGCACTCACCGTGCTGTTGCGCCGGTGCGGAGGAGCGACGATGGAGGACCTGGCGAGAACCGGACGAAAAAAAGGGATATGCGGCTTACCACTTCTTGGCTACATGGCACGGTTGTCAGGAAGGGTGGCACACACCGGTGCGGAGGCTCTCGCTGGATCTCAGTTCGTTGAGACTTGGCGACAGTGTGGAGGATGCCGGCTGATATGGTTAGATCTGACCGGGGCTCCGCCTGGCTCGACGATGCGGAATGGAGGTGGGGCGACGGTGTTGTGGCCGGATCTAGGTTTTTTGGTGGTGGTGGAGACTGGCGTATGGTGTGATGTTGCTGGCGGAGCGGGAAGGATCATGGTGTTTGGTAAGCAGTGCTGGGAGGTGATCGGGATGATGGCGCTGGTGGTGGGGGTGGTGGCAAGAAGTGCACGATGGTCTTGATCGAGTAGCTAGGGGACAGTGGTGTTTCGGTCCGCTGTTGTCCAGGGTCGGCGAGGGCGGTGATGACCTATGGAGGTGGTAGCAGTGGTGTCCGGTGGAGTCAGTGGGGTGTCAGCCAGAGGATGGTCAGAAGTGGAGTTGATCGGAGGGTGTCTAGAGCAGAGCTGATCTGGGTTGGTCGACGATGTGGTTCTGGTATTATGGTGGAGATGTCCAGTGGTGGCGAGTCGAGAAGATGGTGACGACAATCTGGGCAGGATGGTCCGACAAGGCGGCCAGAGGTACGTGGGTGGTGAGTAGATGGTGCTAGTACAGAAAGGGGAGGCGGTGAGGCAGGTCGTCGAAACTTGGCCGGAGCACGACGACGATCACCAGGGATGAGGTCGGCTAGGAGAGAGTAGAGAGTGATTTGAAATTATAGTGGATTATAACAAGTGTCTCAATATTTAATAGAAAATAATAGTAGAGTGGAGTACTCCACAAGTAGAGTGGCAATACTAGTAATTTGAAGCAGATTTAGGGGTCAAAGCGAAGACTCCTAACTAATTCTAACTAATTAATAACAAATCCACTAATTATGACTAAACAATAATTAGGACTAACTAGCATATTAACTATTCTCTAACAAGAGTATAAGCCTTCCAAGCCCAAGGCCTAATGTTTTGCTTATAAAAACAACTTTAGGGAAATTTCCTTTGCATATTGATGAAGTATAATTGATACAATAACTAGCCTAAACAGAAACTGGCTTGAAGTCCAGTCCACTGGATTTATCACCAAAATGCACAGAATAAATATCAATGGGCTTGCAGCACAAGCCCACAGTTACAAATAAACCTATTACAAAAAGATTTAAAGACAACCACAGCTGGGCTTTGAAGCCCAGCTCACACAATTATCAATATTAGAGACTAAGCGAATGGGTTAATGGGCTTGAAGCCCAATCTAATAACCATTAGGGTTTTAAACCCTAAGCCTCATCTCTGAGGAGAGAAAAAGCAAAGTAGCACACAATTCCTACAGATTAAAGAAAAGATGGGGAAGAAGAAGAGAGAGAAGGATGGAGTTCGAGAGGGCCAGGGGGCTCACCAATAATTAAATAATAAAAAATCAATTAAATAACCATAATCGGATTAGAAATAATTTTAAATAATTCAAAAATGATTTTATATATTTTCAAAAATAATAACATTGACTTCAAAAATGAAAATTTAATTTTGGAAAAAGTTTTATAATTTATATTTTTTTGAAAACAAAAATTCCAAATCGAGGTAGTTACTGTTTTGCCCTTGGATCATCCTCTGTTGCTTGTGAATTTTTTTATATTTTGCTATCTACTTCTTTCCAACTTAGCCGTCTAGTAGTGGATTTGTCTCCACCCAACAACTTGTACAATGATATTTTCATATTTGATTTAATAATATATTTATTCTTTTATTTTCTATGGATGAGATTTAGTGAGCCGTGACTATCTATATACTGCATCTAAAACTTACGTATATTTATTATACGACTGGCATATTACGTTACCTAGTCCTATGTATTTTGGGACAGAGGCGTTACATTCTTACTCTAACACTCTTAGATTACAAATGCTCCTGACACTATTGTTAGATAATAATTTTTCTGTTACCTCTAATCTAGGCCCTATCTTAGGCAAAAGATAGCATGATTTAGTCTAATAATTTTATGGTTGCTTGTTAGGGTTAGGCCCTATCTTAGATTATAAATGCTCCTGACACTATTGTTAGATAATAATTTTTCTGGTACCTCTAATCTAGGCCCTATCTTAGGCAAAAGATAGCATGATTTAGTCTAATAATTCTATGGTTGCTTGTTAGGATTAGGCTTTATACTGTTCTATATTCTAACTTATTTCTTGGGGAAGTATCTATAAAATTTTATCCACCTTAGCTGATTACCTAGTCCTGTAAAGCATGGTTTACTATATCCTCTAACTGAAACTTCCTATGATTAAGAGTCTATACCGACTTAAGTCTCGAATTAAGTACAAGGCTTATCAACCATTCTACCTACAACAATAGTCTCTAGTCATACTTTCTAAAGTCAACTGCAACTTTATAATCACTTAAATCGTATCTCTAGTATCAGGGAAAGTTCTATTCTTATTTTCTAATACATCTCTATGGTTATATAAAACTTCTAATCCACTCTATCTGTTTTGACAGGTGTAGGAATTTGTATCCGTCGATTAAGAGGGTTTCCTTCCAAACTAAAACTCCTATAAAATAGAATTCCACCCTGTTCTAGTTGGTCTTTCTATTAGAGTTGTTCTACCCTGCTCATACATACCTTAGATGACCACCCTCCTAAGAAATATTTTACCAATATAGCTTCTATCCTACGGTAAAAATATAATAAAACCTACCACAACTAGTTCGGGTGTTGATAGAACACCTTGTTCATCAAATACATAAAAATAGTAGGCTCACTTGTCAATCCAAAAGGCATCAACAATCTCGTAGTGGCCGTAGCAAATTCTAAATGTTGTCCTTGAAATATTATCCTCTTTCCGTACCCTCACCTGATGGTATCCCAATCTTAAGTCAATAAAAATATCTTTGCTCCTTTTAGCTGGTTGAACAGGTCGGTGGCGAACTATACTTCAAGTTACTAGAACGATCTTGGGCTTTAAATGATCAACCAGTCTGAAAATGACGATCACCCACTCATTTTAAAGTATAAACTATCTATATAACGATATTTTCTAAGAATAAGACTAGCTACTATTTAAACTCATGATCTAACTTATGCTACCGTAGGGGTCATATATTTCGATTCCAACCAGTACACCCACTTCCGTGGCTTGGGTTTTCTCTAATCGTCTTTTCTAGCAGTATAGCATTTTTTACACTAAAATGTCGTCCGCTAAGTCCTAACCATCCTTTATCCTATGTAGTTCTTCAATTTATATATATTGCGGTTCCCATGATTCATCATAGTTATACCCCTATGTGTATTTTACTCCAATATATTATTGTAACTACAAGTCCTTTGGGGTTCCTATCTAACCTGTATCGGTGAAGGGCTTTATCATATCTATGACTTCTAGTGTACTTAAGATAAGATTTCTAATTCTACTCTTAAGTCCTTATTTAGGTCTATTCACAGTAGTTAGGATTACTAAAAATCATTCCTTAATCACTATACCATTCTCCTGTAGGTTATCAAATTTCCTTAACAATAAGGTTAACAACCCACCCTTTTTAGTCTATAGGAAGCTATGCAATGCCTACAGGTACGACTAACCCTTCTATGCATGTCTACTAAGCAATGGAGCATGCAAATGCAAGACAATACTTATATATGATATATTGACAAACACTTATCTATCGACTAATCTTCTAGTCATGGTTGCTATTAGGTCCTTTCAAAGCTATTCCCATTATATATATAGCTATGTCTAGTCTAACACAGTCCTATCCACTCTATACTCTATCCAAGATCGACATTATGGTATATTCTATCATCACGTATCCCTTTAATAAAAATCTTCTTAGTAAGGTCTTTCGGGCTACTGTCTAGTATAACTTTATTTCTTGACCTATGTCTACTATCATAATTTCTACATCATTCAAGTGAAACTTCTTCCGCCTCGATGCAACCATAGAATTTCTATGAGATTATGTATCTATCTTATGTACAGTGCTTATGTACTCATTCTATTCATAACAAGACTTTCGAATCCTTTTACTATAGTTATCCATATAGGTGATCATACTCTAACTACGGATTCTTATCTAATTCTAAAATTCTACCAGATATTCTTCCAAGTTATTCCAATCATTTCGATTGAGAATCATATCTTATCTTCCTTACTAAACCAAATTATACTATGCAACACCTCTACCCCATCTCTATCTAGCATAGAAAAAAATTATAGAATGGTTGCAGTCCACTCCTAGAGTCTTTCTTTGGATTAAGTTGTCTATATGAATTCTATACTGCCAATCTAATCTACTCGGTCTATCTAATAGAGACGTCTATCCAACCCCTATTACCTTAAACAATCAATACCACTTATTATGTTCTAATACCTTCTATCCTCGATAAAATACCATCCAAAGGAGTGTCAAGCACGAGCATTTGTCCTTCAGAAATAGGAAAAGTTAAAAATTCATAGTAAGGAGTTCAAGAAAGATGATTGAATACAATTTTCGAGTTCCAAGGGTGATAGAGAAAATTAAAAGAGTTTTTAAAACAATTGTGGATTGAGATCCTTAATACAATATCCTATTGTAGGCTCGTTTGGGACAGTAACGTAACCGAGACGATATGCTCTAACCTGCTTGGACTATCATAAAAACATGTAACGCCCTAGTCCCAAAATACGTAGGATAAGAATACGTAAACATGTCAGCTACATATCAAGTGGACTCTAGCCCAGTTCGAATATGTATACAATGTCTAAGTTAGATAGTTATATCTCTATGTCACTATAATAAATCCATATCTGTCATGACCTGCTCCCGCTTTTCGGAATACGAGTGCATAGCCAAGTCTAGCGTATGCCACAGCATTGACGGTAGCACGTGTCTAGACCTCATTATCAATCTCAAATACAACAAAATCACATTTGTCCATTCACAATAACTATTTTATTAACAAATCCAATAATACATAATAATGACATTCGAGAACAAACTCGCTAAATGTTTAAATAAGAAAAACTAACTAATCTAGCTAGATTCGAAGGTCAGCTTCTAAGATCTCTATCTCCCTCGTATGGTTCATATCGCAAAAGTAGGAAGCATGGCAAGTCACCTGGAATGATCTAGTCAGAAAAGAAGTAAAGTACAACCTATTGCAATAATGTAACTTAATACAAAATAAGCTAGACAGTAGAGATGCATTAGAAAATAAATGAAACATTTGCATGCACTGAAAACAATAAACATGCATAAGAATTCACTAGCAAGAACAAATATGAACAAGGCAACCAAATCATAAACATTGAAGGCTAACAGTGTGCATTTGAAATACCTTTCGACATGTGAACGGCTTGGGTTAATACGACACATAATGGATGGCTATCCATATTTAAAAGGTACGGCTAACCTATACGTGAGGTGTATGACCTAGCTATCCATATTAAGATTTATTGTGGTTTGTTTTCATACCTACTGGACATTTCCCCTCTCGACTCACTAAACAGTTAATAAACGAGTAATAATACGATCAAGCATATCGTGTCTTAATTGGATACTCAATGAAATATAATAAGAATTAGTATTATAATATAATAATAACATAAAACAGTAGTGTACTTGCCTTAAGTTAAGTTGCAATTGATGTATGTGACACAATCTTGCTTTGGTTGAAAGTTGTTATAATTATAGGTAACCGCTACTAATTCAGTGAATCATCAACCATCTATGAGTTCTACAAATTAAAAAATATTAAAATATTTTATTAATTTCTGTTAAAGTAGTATGCTATAGATCTATGTGTCAGCTTTCTAAAACATCAAACAGTTCACAAAATGGAGTTTAGAATCTCCCAAAATCTCGAAAACTGTACAACATGTCAATTTTTTGGACAATTGGCACTCAAATAATTTTTCCAAAATTTACGTTCAAAATTACGAAAAATAAATTATAGATTTGGAGCTAATCTCGATACGGTTTGAAAAAAAAATAGAGGTGAAACAGAGTCAGGAGTTGGTCGCAATGGCCTCGCGTAGTTGCTATAGCTTAAAAAATGAGACTGAATTAATGACAAATTTTGGACTATTTTGGACGAAAAAGAGAGAATTTTGAGAAAGTAAAAGATGAGAGATGTTCATAAGGGTATCTATGATGGGTAGCAATAACCTAATTTGGATTAGATAATTTGGTTGGAAGAATTTTGGTGTTGGAAGAAAATAAGGAAAAGTCTCTCCTATATATAGGTGGGAGGTATCCTAAATAGGGAAGGATTAGAAATCCTATGAATAAATTTTCCATAAGTTCAAGTCAAATCACTCTTAAAACTATATTGATCAAATCTTAATCCATAATTGGCCATAATAATAAAATAATATCCAATATTATCAAATAAAATTTAAAGTCTATTTGCATAAATCCAAATCTTATAAAAATATTTTAGCAAATCATTTTATTGATCAAAGATAATAATCATTAATTTCAAAACTAAATTAATCAAATCTAGATATAATATTTGATTACAATAATAATTCAAAGTAATATTTAATATTATCAAATAATATTTAAAACATATTTTATAAACTTAAATCTTAAAATAATTTGGCAAATCTTCTGTCATTCAAAAATATTTATAGTTACCTTTTATAGAAATTCAAATAAAATTTTTCTAGCACAAAATATTTAAAATAAATAAATAAAATATTAAAAAATTAAAAAAAGGAGGTTACGAATCTACCCACCTTAAAAAAAATTTGTCCTCGAAATTTCAAATGGTATTAGTAGGCACGACTAGGAATATAATAAAAAATGATACGATTATTGCTTAAAGTCAGCCATGCATAATTTTGAATAGAATCCATACCTAAGATAAAATATGATTTGGCACGATCAATAATATTGTCAAAATGGTCTAGTCACGTTTAAAAAAAATCTTTTAGGAATGATCAAAATCGAAATCGTTTTGGCATGATCAGCTTTTAACCAAAATCATTTAGGTACGGTCATAGAATCAAAATCTAGATATGATTATGAATCTAGTGGAAGGAAATTAAAATAAATGTAAAAGATTACTAGGAAGACAAATAAGGTGTTGAATAGAAAGATAAGAAATAAAAAGAGTAGTGTAGGAATTTGCGGATCATAAAAAATAAATAAATTAATCGTCATATGACAATAAAAGGTATACAGCCGCTATGGTATTCGAAAATCGTATGCATATCTAAAGTCATTTTACAGAGAATTCATACCTCGTCAGTGTACATCTGGCTACAGTAAACCCTTTGTTTTACGACTCAAACATGATATGGTATCGAATATTTAACTTTATCCAATATTAACATAATAATTGAAATATTAGACAGGGAAACTAGGGTATACTTTTAATAATATTCGATAACCTACGCTTACTTCAAATTACTTCAACTTAGGTGTCATGTCTTTCTATTGCGCTGCTAGCTACAGTAAATCCTTAGTCACCATAATTTAAATAAATGACGACAGTATGCATCTGTCTTGCCATTGTAAGTTATCAAAAATTATTCCAACTATATCCATAAGAATTTCAAAGGAACTTCTAAAAATTTAAACAATTTCCAAGATAATCATGATAGGAAAAGTGTAAGTATCTATCCTTAAAGTTATAGTATCAATTTTAAAATAAAAATGATCGAAAAATAAATGACGATGACTTGGAATTAATATATGAATAATTAAATCAAGTTAGGCTCAAAACTCAATAGATGGAAATAGAATATTGACTCTTAGAAAAATAACTACTTATGGCCGATGAAAAATAAATAAGAAATACGGACCTAACGATATGATGATGATATCTGGAGAGGATAGAAAATAAAAATACACAAATGATCAAGATTAGAAATTGAATCCTATGAAGTACTAATTTACCAGACAAATAGTCTACCCGTCTTTGATCTACCATCGTATCAAAATACAATGTTATATCCTTCTATGAAAATTCCTGAAGTTACCTAATATGGTTTTAGAATTCAATAAATCTCTACCTAAATCACATGGCCTATATAGCAACCTTAACTACCCAACAGTCAAATTAAATAAGGGCTTCCCTATAGTATACCTAGTCCTATTCATTCTCCTAAAATCAAATCAATCCTAATTGTGAACGAGCACTTCCTAATCGCAGGCTCGTAGTAGTATGACTAATATAGGTACTACCATGAGTTCACACAATTTTGTGAAAATAGACCTCTATGGGCTACTAAATTTTTTTGTCATGGCCCGCTTCCGCTTTTCAGAATACGAGTGCGTAGGCAAGTCCAGCCTACGCCGCAGCATCGACGGTAGTACGTTGTTTAGATCTCAATGTCAATCTTAAATACAAAAAAAATCATATCTATTTGCCCATTCATAATAACTATTTTATTTACAAATCCAATAATACATAATAATGACATTCGAAAATAAACCCGTTAAATGTTTAAATAAAAGAACTAACTAATCTAGCTAGAATCTAATGTTGGCCTCCAAGATCTCTATCTCTTTCTTATGGTCCATAGCACAAAAGTAAAAAATATGGTAAGTCACCTGTAATGATCCAGTCAGAAAAGAAGTAAAGTACAACCCTATTGCTATAATGTAACTTAATACAAAATAAGCTAGAAAGTAGAGATGCATTAGAAAATAGAGGAAACATTTGTATGAATTGAAAACAATAAACATGTTCAAGAAATCAATAGCAAGAACAAGTATGAACAAGACAACTGAATCATGAACATTAAATACTAATAGACATTGTGCATTTGAAATATCTTTCGACATGTGAACGAATTGGGTTAATACAAATGGCTATTCACATTTAAAAGGTATGGCTAACCCATATATGAGGTGCATGACTTAGCTATCCACATTAACATTCATTGGAGTTTGTTCACATACCTATTGGGCATTTTTTTTTCCGACTTACTAAACAGTCAATAAATGAGCAATAATACAATTAAGCCTATCGTGTCACAATCGTGTCTCAACTGAATACCCAATAAAACACAATAAGGATTAGTATTATAATACAATAATCACATAAAGTAATAGTGTACTTGTCTCAAGTTAAGTTACAATTGACGTGTGTGACACAATCTCGATTTGGTTGAAGGTTATTGTAATTATGGCTAACCGCTACTAATTCGGTAAATTATCGACCATCTATGGATTCTATAAATTAACCAAAATAATTTCTAAAAAATTAGCATGCTATATATATCTTTGTGTCAGCTTTCCAAAACATCAAATAACTCACAAAATAGAGTTTGGGATCTCCCGAAATCTCAAAAATAGTACGATATGTCAATATTTTGGACAACTGACACTCAACTTTTTTTTTTAGAAATTTACGTTCATAATTATAGAAAATAAATTATAAATTTGGAAATAGAACCTCGATACAGGTCTAACAAAAATATGGGAGGTAAAACGAAGTCTGAAATTGGTCGCAATGACCTCGCGAAGTTACTATAGCTTTAAAAAACGAGACTGAATTTATGACGAATTTTGGGATATTTTGGACGAAAAAGCGATAATTTTGAGAAAGAAAAGGATGATAGATGTTCATAAGGGTATATATAATTGGTAGCAATCACCTAGTTAGGATTAAAGAATTTTGTTGGAAGGATTTTGGTGTTGGAAGAAAATAAAAAAGTCTCTCCAATATATAGGTGGGAGGTATCCTAAATAGGGATGGATTAGAAATCCTATGGATAAATCTTTCCATAAGTTCAAATCAAATTAATCTCAAAACTATATTGATCAAATCTTAATCCATAATTGGTCATAATAATAAAATAATATCCAATATTATCAAATAAAATTTAAAGTCTATTTGCATAAATCCAAATCTTATAAAAATAATTTAGCAAATCTTTCTATTGGTCAAGATAATAATTATTAATTTCAAAACTAAATTAACCAAATCTAGATCTAATATTTGATTACAATAATAATTCAAAGTAATATTTAATATTATCAAATAATATTTAAAACATATTCTATAAACTCAAATTTTAAAATAATTTGGCAAATCTTTTGTCATTCAAAAATATTCATAGTTACCTTTTATTGAAATTCAAATAAAATTTTTCTAGCACAAAATATTTAAAATAAAATAAATAAACTTTTGAAAATTTGAAAACAGGGGTTACAATATCTCAATCAACAGAAGATAAATCTATCATAAGACCAAGTGCACTAATATTGGTCAGGCATCAACATGCTAGATCCTACTAGCACACAAGAATAGACAACATTTAATAAAGTGGACCAGTCTCTATTACATTTGTTTTACTAGCTTATGTCAAGGAGTAAAGTTTGTAAAACTAAGCCGTACCGGCAGAATAAACTAATGAAAATAAATATAATGCCGGAGGAATATAATGAAGTTATCAACCAAATATATACTGAGTTGAACATAGCGACACCACCCGGATCAGCGAACTTTTTCTGCATAAGCGACTACCTAGAGAGATCACCAGGTACTCATAGGGATGTAAAAAGATATATAATATAATGCCAAGTAAAAGTAAAAAGGATATCTATATAATGAAGGGTAATTAGCATAACCATCTAAGTATAAAATATAGTTGAGGACAATCCTAATACCAACCCCAGCCAAATAGATAATCACTCATGGCATTGTGTCACGATACCAATGAGTGAATACAAAACAACTCCAAAGCTCTACCGTATAGACCCTGGCACATGAAAATGATCAAGTCCTAAATAAGCAGACATGGTCACGAGTCACGACATCTGGATACTTCATTGGAGTCCTCCCCATCCTATACTTTAAACTAACCAATCAAGTCATGTTCAGTAGAACTCAGGAACAAGTAACAACTAATACATGCTATCATAGAGTCCATAACCATGAATATCTCACGTCAGACTCTGTATCATCAATCGTGTAAGTATCATGTGATCTTTCGTATCAATGGATACGAATGAGTATAGCGTCATGCCTAGTGTCGATACTCAATTTCTATAGACTGACATCGACACCCTAGTAATATCCAGACGCAGAGTATCAAGTCTTGCATCTCTAGTATATGAAAATAATTAAAATAATAGATGAGGAGCAAATAAATACTAAAATTGGGCAATGTACACTTGCATGTAGTTTCCAAGTTCGAATACGATGGCCCGACTCCCGATCCTCGCTAACACCGTCAAGTACACCAAGAATAAATAAATATAACTATCAATGACAAGTGTCATGCCATATATGGACTTACCATATATAAACCCAATTAATATATTCTACTAAACTAGTCACATTACATATTTAACCCAATCTAGTATATATGGTATTAAATCAAGTCGATAAAGTAATATTTTTATAAAGTAAAAATATATTATTTATTTTTGGGAAAATATATTATTTTATAATAAATTTTGACTATTTTATTCATAATAAAAGAATCATCAAACTCCGATATTGATCCAACATAAATATATATCAACTTATTGAATAGTTTGTACCCAAAACGATCACTTTTAAACAAATAATAATTCTGAAATAATTATGTAAAATAGATATAAATATAGTTTTCATGATAAAATACTCATACTAATTATTTTGTAAAATTTTCATATATTTTCGAGTCCAAAAGGAACTCTAGATTCCAAGTATTTCAATGTTCCGAAAACGACATGGTGTAAACAAATTTTAATAAAATATGAAAATTCAAAAAAATAATCCACAAGCATATTGAACTAATACGTGTCAAGAGTGTTACGAAAAAATTTAGAATGATCGAAGTGCTCTGCAAGTCGCCGAAAACTCACACGCAACATAATTGGTTCAGTCTGGACACACGTTCGTAAAATGGACGTCCCGAATAAACCGTACGGATCCACGTGGATGGCAAATTGGAGATTGAAGTAGACACGTAGTATCACTACCACATTTCTAGTTGAGGGTATTTTTATCATTTTTGGGTTTATTTGGTTTTTATATTATTTATTTGAATTTATGGAATTTTTAGGAATTATTTTGGATGATGGTTGACTAGGTTGACTTTGACTAGCATTGACTTTGGTAGACTAGTCTAGAAGCTAACCCTAGTTATGACTACCTTGGTTAGGTTAAGTAACCCTAGTCTAACTAGAGTTAACCCATGATTAGTCTTTTAGACTCAAGTTAGAATAGAGAAGGCTTTTAGTCATAAGCCATGACTTATGGTTTTGAAACCATTGATTATCAACTTAAGCCATAGAGGCCCAAAGCCCATAGCCCATCACTAAACCCTAACCCTAACCCTAACCCACTATGGCCGGCCACATTGGCAACCCTCCTATTTATACTCTCTTCCATTTAGGGATAGCCTCCTTTAGAAAAGATCACAAGTTGGAAGAAGAGGTAAATCCCATCTTTAGAAATTCTTAGAAAATCCATTTTAATTTCTTTTTAATACAAATAAATTGCATTAGATTCTAATTGTCTTCCTCTTGCTGTTCATAGAGGATAATCTCAGTTTGTGGACAATTTGGGAGAGTTGGCTAGCAAGGAGGAACCCCCCATTTAAAGCTTTCTTTGGTTTTTGACACCAATAGGTAATACCATCTAAATTCATCTAAATTACTGTTATTGTTACATTTTAGCCTAGGACTAGGAGTCCCCTAACTGTAGGAATCATTTCGTGTCTTGGTGGACTCATTTTGTGTCCATATTGGACACGTATCCGATAGGATACTTAGGTGTTTGTGGAAATGTCTCAAAGGATTTAATGTTGCTGTTTTTGAAATGTTTTTGAATAAGATTGTAGATCTAGAGATGGCTTAGGAATTTCCATTCGACTGAGCTTGATTTAGTGTCGTGTCGGGATCTGGACACGAACACGTTGTTCTGACACCGCGCGAGCTCCCCTGCTACTCGGGATAAAATTCTCCTTGGATACGGCGACTCGACACGAGCCACTTGACACGTGGGTGGGGGCAGTATCTGACAAGGCCCTCCCCAAGTCTCATGTGTCCCCGTGTCGTATCGAGCGAGCACGAGCTCGTGCACTGGAATTGCACTGGCACGCACCGCACGTTCGGAACTCACTGACACGGCTCTCGTGTCCACTGTAGACACGAGGTGGACTCGATTCAGGGCCCTAGGATTGTAGCCCTACACGTGGCGAATACTGGGACACGAATACGAGGCTCATTGAGTCGTGTCCTGCCTGCACGACTCCGTGTCCTGCCCGTACGAGACTACTCTGTTTAGTTAATAATTATGAGTGTCACTTGCTGCTTGGACACTTCGTGTCCACTTTTGTGGACACGGATCTCTCTCTGACACAAACACTTGTACACAAATATTTACCAACCAATAAATTGTTGTATTAATTCAATTTGATGCTCTAATTCTCATTTACCCTTTTGTTCTGATACTCAAGTATCAGTCCCTATTCACTGTATATTTCCCAATTTTTAATATGAACTTTGACATCAAAATTAACCTATTTAGTACTGTTATTAGCATGGTTTAAAACCCTACTATAGTGCACCTACATATTTACAAATGGTATATTGATTTTGGGATGTTTTGGTATTGTTTTGGGCTCTAAATCTGAGAGTATATTTGGGACTGAAACTAGTAATATGAGTTGGTTTCTTCCTTCCTTTTTAGCTGAGAACACTGGACTGACTTCCCTTCTTTTATTTCCTTTTTGACTGAACACATTTGACACTTTGGTACACAACACTCCCATACCACTGTACACTGTAAACACATTAGTTCACTCTCTCATTTCCTTGATTGTTCACTGAACACGATATACACACACTATCTACAAGTTAGTACTCACCCTTCTCATTCACATGTGACACACATACACTAGCTATTGCATGCTTGACACTCACTTCCCAGTTTACATTGACACACACACTCTATCTATACACTGTGACATTCTATTTGACACCTCCCTCTCTCTACACTGTTCATATGTTCACACACACACATAGCCCTATAGATGCATGTATGTAGTTGTTTAGCTATACATATATAATGTAATATATATGCTAGTCTTAATTTCTTTATAATGTATATAAATTTTATAGCTAAATGCAATGTCAAATAGATATGCCATGTTATGTTGACTTAGTCTATGCCAATGTGTGTGTACCTATATATATAGTGTACATAGATATATGTATATAGGAATTGTGTATGTGTGATGTTGGTTTTGACCTTATGATTGTGTATGAGTACTAAGCTAGACTTGTTTGACTAGTATAGACTAGTTAGACCTAGAAGGACTTGGTTGACCATAGTTGACCTAGTTGACTTTCAGGGTTGACCAGAGTTGACCAAGAGTTGACTTTGGTCTAGATTGACCTAGATTCATTTAGAATGCATTGAATTGCATCTTATTAACATTTTGGACTTGTTGTGACTTGTGCTGTTCTAAATAGGAGCCAAACACCTCTCCTCAGACAGTATATTTACTTTGGACATTCAAACATCAGACGAGTACATTCTCTGATCATTTCATATCCTGTTAGAATTAATTTCCTGCTTTAGATTACTTTACTTGATGCTGTCACGTTGGTAACACGGATTAGTACTATATGGATCCTTTTTTGAGATGTTATCCCCTCAGGGAGCATCGGATACTACATGTTCTGTGCGTTTCAGTTATATTGTGTATCACTATGCTTCATGGTTCATTGATCACTTGTGACATGTACTCTCATGATCACAGAGTCTTCCTTGAATCACCCATTTATGGACATTCCTAGAATCACCCATTTTTGGGCCTACCATGCATCACCCCTTGTGGGCCATTACATGGATCATAACATAACCTGGCTGGATCCTTGTGTATTGATTGGGGGTACGGGGGAGTAGAAGTAGGCATGTAAATAATATCCAAGTAGTATAGTTCCCAGAATCACTCCATAGTATAGTTCCCATAATCTCCTATGCCATTCACATGTCTATATTGTACTCTGACTCACTAGCCACTGTTAGTTCTCTATTTATAGTAGATATTTCTATTACAGTTCTTTCTCTGCTTACATTCTGTACTTCTTTTAGTTTCCTATATCTTACTCTACTGCATATTTATATTTCTAACCTGCTATGAACTGTTGAGATGTATTGTGCTCGTTCCTATCCTGACTGGACCTGTTAAAAATATTACAGAGGACGAGGAGGAGGCCTATGTGGATACCTTCTATGGGACAGCCCTAGACGACACTTGTGAGCTGGACTCTCAGGAGGACCCAGCTCTAGCTGATGACATTACCCCTACTGCCTAGACTAGTTTAGTTAGGCTTTATCTTACTTATGTTGTCTTGGGACTAGTTTAGTTAGGCTTTATTTATGTCTTTGAGATCTGGATTGTATATATTCTTTCATATTCAGTAGTTGAGACCTTGTATTCTGGATGTTTGCTGAGATGTTATCTTCGACACTTAGAATCTTTTGATCATCTGTATTTCATTTGAGTTCTATATCATATCGTGCTTCTTCTTCCTTAGTTGTGATTGAGTTTACATTCTGCTATATCACCCCCATTCGGGGAGAATAAACTACTTAGTATTATATTGTTAGATGTTGTGACCTAGGACAGCGTTCTACCGTCGGAGGCAGGACCCAGTCATCCTAGAGGTGCCTTTCCAGCAGCCGCCGCCTACAGGATACGTGGACGCCGCACAGATGTTCGCCTACTTCCAGCAGTTTATAGAGGTGCAGCAGACCCGGCAGGCCAGAAGCATGGAGTTGGCCATTACGACAGTCGCAGCTCGACCAGCAGTCCAGCAGCCGAGGACACCTGGGATAGAGCAGTTCCAGAAGATGAGCCCCAGAGACTTCCTGGGGACAGAGGGGATTTTATATGCTGACGAGTGGATCGAGCATATAGAGGGGATCTTCCGTCTGGCCTGGATACCGACAGATCTCCAGATAGAGGCAGCAGCTAGCCGGATGCGAGATCTTGCTCGCACCTGGTATCAGTCAGACCTCAGGGTAGAGGTAGCTGGACAGACCTGGGAGGAGTTCAAGGGCTTCTTCAAGAAGAAGTTCTTTCCAGATGCAGCGCTCCGAGCCTTGGAGTCGCAGTTTGAGAGCTTAGTTCAGGAGAGCCTGTCAGTAGAGGAGTACGCTGGGGAGTTCGGCCGCATCGGCAGATTCGTAGAGGGCTTGAGCGAGACGGCGAAGGCCCAGAGGTTCGGAAAGGGTTTGGTCAAGGAAGTCAAGTCCTTGACCAAGGGCAACAGGGATGCCACTTTTGAGGAGATTTTGACGGGAGCTTTATTGGTTGAGGACGATCTTAAGCTGAGGCTCAAGAGGGGGCGAGACCCTGTTGGGGGCAGCAGCAGCGGAGGCCAGGCCAAGAGGCCTCACTTTCAGCACCAGCAGCAGAGGCAGTTCCAGCCGCAGCCGTTCCAGCAGAGGCACCAGCAGTAGTTTCAGAAGCAGAGGGTGCAGCAGCAGGCACTGAGGCAGCAGGCCACCAGTTGTGCTTATTGCAAGAATCCATGGCACAGGGGGAACGAGTGTAGGAAGAGACTGGGCAAGTGTCTAGCATGTGGTTCAGCAGACCATCAGATGAGGGATTGTACCTTGACCATGGGACGAGCAGCTCAGGAAGTAGCAGTCAGAGCTCCAGCAGGCCAGCAGAGGGGACCAGCCCTGCCGACACAGCAGCAGAGGTTCATTCAGCACCAGCAGCAGGCCAGAGGAGGCCAGCAGGGGCGAGCTTTCGCCATGGTGGCTGAGGATGCAGAGGTAATAGGAGAGCTGATCGCAGGTTCGGTTCTTCTCGACTCCAGTCCAGCTTTTGTATTATTCGATTTCGGTACTTCGCATAGTTTCGTATCAGTATCATTTGCGATTAGATATGGTATCATAGTTGAATCATTGCCTAGGACTTGCAAGATCACGATCGGAGGTAAAATTATCCTCGTGAGTGATGTTTGTAAGGGTCGGAGTGTTATTTTGGGAGGCCGTGAGTTGGAGGTGAGCCTGCTCGTAATGCCATTGCCGAACTACGATATAGTACTCGGTATGGATTGGTTGAGCATACACCACGCCAGCATTGATTGCAGAGGAGGTAGAGTTCTCTTCAGAGTATCGGGGGAGCCAGAGTTCGAGTACTCCATGTAGAAGCATGGAAAATACTAAAGAAAATGACTCATGCGGCCAAAGAACCCCATGCGGCTCAGAAAGCCCATGCGGCTCGGAGAGTCATGCGGCATAAGGAGCTATGCGGCCCGAGGCATTCCATGCGGCTCAGAAGACACATGGCCTGACAGTGCTCCCCCCGACCCGTGCTGTATTAATTGCTTTGACGGCTGACTCCTCTAAAAAGTTAACAGCCCTGACACAAAAGCAGGTAATTATGACTCTGTCATAATGATGAATCTCTAGGGAAGAGAAAAGAGATCTCTGACACAAATCCCCCGAGAGCCATAAAAATGCCACGTGGCCTTGCCACGTGGGCGTTCGTATGCGGCTCGCTTCTCATGCGGTTCAGAATGAATCCTATGCGGCTCAGGTCAAGAAAGCCTCATGCGGCTCGAGCAAAGAACTTCTCATGCGGTTCAGAGAGAATGAATCCTATGCGGCTCAGGTCAAGAAAGCCTCATGCGGCTCGAGCAAAGAACTTCTTATGCGGTTCAGAGTGAATCTGTCCTATGCGGCTCAGGCCAAGAAAGCCTCATGCGGCTCGAACGAGGACTTCTCATGCGGTTCAAGAGGATCATGTCCATGCGGCTCAGGCGGATATGTACCTATGCGGCCCACAAGGATTACTCCCCTGCGGTTCGAGGGCTCAAGTGAGGGCCACTGTCCAGGCAGCCCTGACACGTGGGCTTAACCATATGCGGCTCAAATTCATATGCGGCTCACTCGTCATGCGGTCCAGATCCCCCCAGCAGCTCCTAGGACACGTGTCCTAAACCGATTAATTCCTCAGATTTGTTGCCATTAAAGATTGGGTCAAATCCCAATAATCTGGGACACGTGGCAGGAGAATAAATTTAATTTATTCGCAGACATCAGAAAATTATTATGAGGAATATTTATTCCAATCAGCATTAATTGCTAATGGGATTTGGTGTAATCTACACTCGATGGCTCGGATTCTTCACAATCAAGACTGAACGGCCTGGATTGACCAATCCCCAGGCCGCCGCCATCTCCAAGAGCTAATCATTGGCAACCCTAATGATCACATCCCACTATTATAAATAGCAAGGTGCCATTCCCTTGTAGGATATACAATATCAGAGAGAAATACGTATATACAGAGAGACTTCCCCCATAGTCAGAGAGAGAATACACACAGAGAGAGAGAAGCCAGAAGAGCAGTCAAAGGGAGAGCAAGAAGAGCATTTCTTCATCAACGCCAACCATCTTTTCACAGGAGCCAAGGCTGCATACCGATCGTCCAAGGAGTAAGGCAGGGCTGCCGTCGTCTTCTCGAGCCTCTATCGTCACCCCACAGAATCTAAAATAAATAATTGTACTTAGACTGCTGTACCTAGATTTTTGTCCCTAGGCTTTCTTTGTACAAGCGAGTTTGTATTGTGAGTCTAAGTTCAGTCCTCCCATAAAACTGTTCTGTACTTTTATAATCAATGGCAAACACGATGGCGACTCTGCTGGGGACTAACTTTTCCACGATTGAGGAGTTGGTGACGCAATCGGATGCAGCCAAACTTGGCTCCACACAACAAAAGATGGTCGTCCGCTTCGACCAACAGGCGTTTGAAGAGATGCTCTCCGAAGGAAGTGCTGGCCCGGTCCAGAGGCGCGCCCGCAGCACGAAGGCTCGTAAAGAGTGGAGGCCAAAATCATTTGCTCCTCCCCAAGCCCTCGATGGGATATCCTCCGTTGCTCAAGACGGCGAAAAGGACTCTCCTGCGGCCCCACTTCAGACCGTAGATAACTCTACTGTCCCCAAGTCCGACAGAAGAAAATACTATGATGCTGGACTTGCAGGGACAAAGAGAAACTCTATGAGATCCGAGCCGTATAAGGGTATTAGCCGCAGGGAGAAAGCTCATGCGGCTACATCCGCCAGCCGCATGGAGAAAACTCATGCGGCCAAATTTGTCAGCCGCATAGCTTATGCGGCTACAGTTGCCAACCACATGGATGAAACTCATGCGGCTAAGAAAGTCAATCGCTTACAGAAAACCCATGCAGCCATAATTGCCAGTCGCATGCGGCCAGCCTGCACGGTCATGACTCCTAGCCGCATAAAAATAACTCATCCAACGGCAGAAGACAGCCGCATGCAGACAGCCTGCACGGTACCCAATTCTAGCCGCATAGCGTCCGTTCCATGCTTCTTTCGATCAGTCTTTGATCGTCTCCCATGCGGTCCTGACTCTGATGGTTCTCTGGATGATAAGCCAGACTCTGTGGTGTTCAACTTGGACTCCTCCTATTACGCACCCACAAGTGCGAAAAGAAGGAAGTCTACGGCAGCGCGGGCTCACCAAGCCCAGGCAGCTGTCCTAACCTCTAACTATCGGGGCGTTCCGTTGATTATCATACGGGCCTCTGATGGGAAGTTGTATAGAACCGCTCGAGTCCAGCCCCCGATGGCAAAAGGACAAAGCGGTTCCTCTGACCTGCGTGAGGCGATCCTCCACAAGCACAAGGAAAGAGAAGGAGCCTCGGCGTGCAAAGAGTCCTCGCTTGGACATTACTGTACCCAGATCATCGTCAACTGCTGTTGCAATAACGCGGCAGCAACAGAAGATCGGCCGTCAGTCTTCCAAAGACTACAGCATCCGAGCTCAGAAGACGAGGCGCCTCCTGTTGTCTCCTGCAATTCTACTCAAAAAGTCCCCGCCGAGGGGAGAGGGAAGAAGGCAAGGCAAGCATTTCCACCCCGAAGACCTCAACCACCACAGCTAAGAAACTGTCGTCTAAACGGTTGTCCTCCACCGGAATATTCCAACACACCCGTTCAAAGACAAAATCTGCTGCAATGGGAAATTCATCATCCACATCGCTGGGGGTCGTGGGAACTGGGGGTAGCACTCCTCCGAACATCCACAACAATCCGATGTTTCAAGGAGCCGAGCCTGGGGAAACAACTCTCCCATCAGGAACAACAGACGCTGATGTCCCCGAGGACATCCATGGCTCTCAAGACGAAGCAAGCTCCGAGGCTGGGGATACCGTTCCCTCTGAGTCCGATCCCGAAGAGAACATTCCCACCTACCCCGATGACTTCTCAGTACACGGGTACAACTCGGAGGGCACATCCTCCACCGTTCCTTCCATCACTCCTCATGTAAGGACGGTATTCATGACGGACAACAACCAAGGTAGTTCCAGCGATCGCCAACGCATCGATACTTTGGAGGCTATACTGCAGGCCTTGGTCAAGTCTGTAGATGAAATCAAAGCCGCTCTTCCAACTCTGCAAGGAGGAACACCTGGCCAAACAAGTACGGGTCCTGCGGTCAATACGGACTCGAACTCAGCGGCACCAAACCCAGGGAATAATCCTTCCGAAATAACAGCCCCTACCGCGACAGATGAGGCCCGAGAAGTAAGAAGAGAGGTCCAGGAGCTTCGAGCCATGTTCCATGCCCGAGAAAATGCTCAAGACCTCAGAATGCGGCAACCATACCCCCCCCGAATGGAGGGTGTGCCATTCCCACCAAAATATAAGCCGTTCAATATCAACCCATATGATGGCAAGACCTCAGCAAGTCGGTACATCACTTACTTCAAGGTCACCTCCGACCATCTGCCCCATGATGATGCTATCCTCACGCGATTATTCATTGGGGCATTGGAAGGAGTCGCCTTCGATTGGTATCGCAATCTGCCAGACAACTGCATCCACTCCTTTGCCGGCTTCAAGCGCTTGTTCTTGGAGAGATTCTACAAAGTAGGCCAGGACGTCACCATGTCCACTCTCATGGACGTCGTCCAAGGGGAGAAGGAATTGACAAGGAGCTATATTGAGCGGTTCCGCCAAACCGCCATAAAGCTGCCCTCCGGAAATCCAGATTCCTCTTTAATTGAAATTTGCCAAAAGAGACTGCTTCCAACAATCAGTCTCTGGATGGGCGAAAGTCAATTCAAAGATTGGAAGACATTCATCATCAGCGCCACAAGCGCCAAAGAACGACTGAAGAAGGCTCGCCAACTGGGATTGCATATCTCGGAAGGAGAAAATAAGGACAAGCGTCCCAACAACGATAATGGGGGTAGCCCCTCTAACAATCGGGACAGCAAGGGAAAGCAAGCTATGGTGGCCGATACTGCACAAAAACCTGAGCCGAAGCCAGTAGACAAACAATGGCCGCAAATCGATTACTCCTTCGAAGACAGTCACGTCAAGCCCATCTTGGACATGCTCATATAAGGGGACAGGATTCAGCTTCCTCCACCAAGATGGGAACCGCGGCCGACAGAGATAGAGAATCCAAAGTACTGCCATTATCATCGCTATGTTTATCATGCTACACACGATTGCTACCAGCTGAAACGGTACATCCAGAACCTCATCGATTCGAACGCTCTGGCCATCGATTTCGAAGAGGTAACCGTGGCGGCCAATATGGTATCCGTACAATTCGATAGCTTCCCTCCGACGGAGACTCTAGACGGGGTGATCCCCGTCCCTCTGGCGATAATGGAAATTACCAATCTTCCACCTCCCCGAGATCAGGCTGCTGGTCTAGTACCTCTCACCACATCATGAGGGGAGGTCATGTGGATCCATCCAGACTTGGTGTCAGAAGTGACTCGGCCCACACCATCTACCACCGATAAAAAGAAAAGTGGAAAGGTCAGGACCTGCCACACAATCTCGACAGACAATGAGGAAGCTACAGCCGTCGTCACGCGATCCGGAGCGCAATCCCACCCTGTGGTTGACAATCTAGCTAAAAATCATCAACCCACTACAACTGATGCTCCGGGACCGGCTCAGCCTTCGACGACCGACAAGCCTAGGCCGAAGGAGACTCGCTTCGACAAATCTCTCCGAAAGGAAGCAGCCCAAGGGCTAGAGAGGCCCTACAACTTTGACATCTTAGCACAATTGGCTAACACACCGGCTAAGTTGTCACTGTACGAACTCTTAAGGCTCTCCAAGGACGCTCGTATTGCATTAAGCGAAGCACTCCAAAATGCCGATGTCTATCTGGCTCAATCCAACCTCACCGGGGAGGACTCACCCATGGATCTCCAAGACAGTGCCTGCACGAAAGCGATGCCCAACATCGTCTTCACTCCGCAAGACATGCTCACCAAAACCAACCTACACGATCGCCCGCTATACTACACGGAATACATCGGCGACGTGAAGGTGGATCGGATGCACATAGATCCTGGCTCTTCCATAAGCATCATCCCGAAGGGTCTGCTACATCATCTCCGCATCCCGATGCATCGCCTGACGCCTACAAGTACCGCCATTAGCGGTTTCAATTCGGGCATGAGCTACCCTGTTGGAAAGATTCGTCTGAAGTGTCAAATTGGCGACCTCCAATCCGAAGTCACCTGCAACGTCATAGATGCAGACACTTCTTACAACATCCTCTTGGGGCGCCCTTGGATACACGACTACATGATCGTACCTTCCATGCTATACCAGTGCTTCAAATATGTCGACAAACACGGCTTCGTGAAGACAGAATTTGCTGATATCGATTCCTTCAAAGGGGTCGAATCCTACTACTCGGACTCCTGCCTATACGAAAAGTCAAAAAGGCACCTTGATGAAAGAAATGAACAAGCTATCACCGAAACGGCCACGGAATCAGAAGGACCCCTGACGATTCACCTTCAAGCTCGCAAGCCAGGCAAGTCCGCGCCCCTTACTGCCACTCTGCGGAAGGACTCGATCAACCTCTCGGCACAGGAGGAGCAGATGATAATCCGACTGCCAAGGTCAGGCCAAGTGTCGAGACCCACAACGGGGCCATTGACAATCAGACTGCCGAGAGTCGGTCAACCCCAAACGGAGAAGCTCAATCCCTCCGATAGGCCACTGACGATACGTCTTCCCAAAAAGGGTCGTCACCCCGATGCGAGGTCTGACGCTTCTAGCGAACCAGCCACTCCTCGCTCCACATCAAGTGCCAAACTGGGGGTCGCTAGTCTGCCAATGACTCCACGCTCTGCTCCATCAACTGAACCACTGACAATCAAGCTTCCCAGGACGTCCTCTCAGTCGTCATTCACGCAGGGGGTAGCCGAAGAGGAACCAGAGTTAGCCAAGTATATGGCCGCCCACACTGATGTTCCCTCCGCAGATGATGTAATCCCCCTAGAAAAGATACCTTACTTCCTCAATAAAGGATTATCTTTGAACTACACCGAGCTCAATAAGCTATGTACAATGTATGCTATGGAATACGGTATAGGCACTCACCTACACACACAGGTGACAAATGTGTTCCCCGCGATCCAGCTTACTCCAGTAGAAGACGCTTATCGAATATTCGAGGGAGGAGACCATCCAATCATCTTCGGCCGGACAAACAACCCGCATCCCCTCACCATAGAAGAAGCCGACCTCGGGTCAGATGCCGGGAGACTGCCTCTGTATCTCTATAGCCCCCAATCCAAATATCTCATGCAGAAACAGGGGTATGATCTGGAGACGACGCCAGGTTTAAACTACGGCACTGGACGATGATTACCTTTGAAGCCACCAGTCCCGGCAGGCAAACCACAAGACTACTATAGCAAAACTCGATGCGGGTTAGGGTATGTAACGCCTACTACAACCCCTGAGAGTTCAGATGAAGAATGTGACTGGCAGTCACATTCAACCGGGTCACCAACTTCGGACTCGGATACCAGCATCGGAGATGTGTCCAGACAAGTCATGACAGTCAATATGGCATTCGTCGACTCTTACGAGGAAGACGAAGACATCCCCGAGATCTTCGAGCTAGAGCCGTGGGCCCAGCAATTGGATGCACAATGGAAAAAGCGGTTCGAACTGAGAGAACCTCCTACTGAAGATGAGGTTATACAAGTTAACCTCGGCAGCGAATCTTCTCCAAAACTGATTTTCGTCAGTAAAAGCCTAACAGACGAAGAACGGGAGTCGCTGCTAGAACTTGTCAGAGAATACATTGATGTGTTCGCCTGGAGCTATGAAGACATGCCAGGGTTAAATCCCGACATTGCTCTTCACAAACTCAACATTCGGCCAGATGCAAAGCCAGTCAAACAACAACAACGACGCTTCCGTTCAGGCATCGTGGACGCGATCGAAGCCGAAGTCAACAAACTGATAGCCAGCGGCTTCATTCGTGAGGAGCAACATCCCGATTGGGTCGCCAATATAGTACCCGTCCTTAAGAAGAATGGGAAGATTCGAATTTGTATCGACTTTCGTAACCTGAACGAGGCATGCCCCAAAGATGAATTCCCCCTTCCTATCACAGACATCATGATCGACAATACCTGTAGCTTCGAATGTATATCATTCATGGATGGCTTCTCGGGGTACAACCAAATTAAAATGTCTTCTGATGATGAAAAGCATACATCATTCCGAACACCAATTGGCACGTACTGCTACACAGTCATACCTTTCGGTTTGAAGAATGTCGGCGCCACATATCAAAGAGCCATGAGCATCATCTTC
Organism: Iris pallida; assembly: GCA_029216955.1. Classification (NCBI taxonomy): domain Eukaryota; kingdom Viridiplantae; phylum Streptophyta; class Magnoliopsida; order Asparagales; family Iridaceae; genus Iris; species Iris pallida. Next base: position 1,432,088 of record JANAVB010027196.1, read on the forward strand.
AGAGACCACTTACGTAAGACAGTGCAGTGCTACGTTGACGATATAGCCGTTAAGAGCCGTAGCAAGGGAGACCATCTGCAGGATCTAGGGACGGTATTCGACCTAATGCGAGCGCACAATTTGAAAATGAACCCTACGAAGTCCTTTCTGGGCGTATCCAGCGGGAAGTTCTTGGGTTTCATCATTACCGCACAGGGTATCCATGTAGACCCTGAGAAGACCAAAGCAATCATAGAGATGGGTCCCCCGAGCAATCTCCGCGAACTCAGAGGCCTTCAAGGGAGGCTAGCTTACATCAGAAGGTTCATTTCCAACCTCTCCGGGAGATGTCGACCGTTCACGCACCTCATGAAGAAAGGAGTCTCATTCGTATGGGACGAGGAATGCCAGCGTGCTTTCGACAGCATCAAAGAATATTTGTCAAATTCCCCAGTTTTGGTGGCCCCGGTTCCTGGAAAACTATTCCTGCTCTATGTACGAGCAATGGAACACTCCCTTGGGGCTCTGCTGGCACAGAACAACGACGCAGGCCATGAACAGGACATATATTACCTCAGCCGAATGATGATTGGGCCAGAACACCGATACACCGCTGTGGAGAAGGAATGCCTCGCCCTGGTGTTCGCCATTCAGAAAATACGGTACTATGTTACCGGACAAACGATAAATGTGATCTCACGAGTCAACCCTCTCAGAGTCCTCATGACTAAACCAGGGACACTCAGCTCTCGACTTGCTACATGGGCAATATTGCTGTCCCCTTATCATATGATCTTCGTCCAATAAAAGGCAGTCAAAGGTCAAGCCCTGGCGGACTTTTTAGCAGCCCACCCAGGCTCGGAGTCCTCCAGAATATATGAAGAGATCCCAGACGAGGTCGCCGACTCGCATGCAACCTTCCACGAGGCTATATGGCGAATGTTCTTTGACGGTGCTTCAAGGACCGGACCTAAAGGCAATATAGTCGTCGGAGTCGGGGTAGTGCTGATCTCCCCCTCCAGATTGGTGATTAACCGCGCTTATTCCCTCACCGAGCCCTGCTCTAACAATGTGGCCGAGTACAACGCTCTGGTCATTGGCCTCCAACTTGCAAGAGAGCTGGGGGTAGAATACCTTGAAGCATACGGCGATTCCTAACTAATCGTCAATCAGACCCGGGGCTCGTACGAAGTCCGCCACGAAGACATGATCCCTTATCACCAAATAGCGATCGATATCATCTCGTCATTCGAGGGGTTCTTCATCGAGCACGTCCCCAGACTCCGAAATATTGAAGCCGATACCCTAGCTGGTCTTGCCGCTTCCCTAGCAGTCCCAAGTTATGATCGCCAATTAGTGGATGTGATAGGCCACGAACTAGTCTGTCCCAAGAACAATGTGCAATTCGTGGCGAGTTATTCCGCCCAGACGATCGATGAGGCCCAGATTGGAGACAACCATTCATCGACTTCGTCGTCTACGACATCCTGCCCGAAAACCCAATGGAAGCCACTTCCATCAGACGACGTTCTCTCAGATTCTTCTACGATACAGAGACAAAAATGCTGTATCGCCGCTCCTACGACGGATTACTGCTTCGATGTCTGTCAAATGCAGAAGCCAAAGAAGCCGCACGAGAAGCTCACGACGGTGTCTGTGGGGCCCACCAGCCCAGCCTAAAATTGCAAGATCGCCTTCGACGAATGGGCTACTATTGGCCCACGATGGTGGCAGATGCGATAGATTATACTAGAAAATGCAAAGCCTGCCAAGTCTACGCGGATTTTATTCACCAACCATCTGAATTCCTACATCCGACAGTGGCGTCCTGGCCATTCGAAGCATGGGGAATGGATATCATTGGTCCAATCACCCTACCTTCCTTCCGAGGACATCGCTTCATACTTACGATCACTGATTACTTCTCCAAATGGGCGGAAGCTGTCCCACTCGCAGAAGTCAAGACTTTAAACGTGATCAGCTTCCTTAAGCATCACGTCATCTACCGCTTTGGACTGCCCCGAAGGATCATCCATGATAATGGTCCACAGTTTGCAAGCCACACATTCTATCGATTTTGCGATAAACACCGTATTCAGAATATCGCTTCAACGCCGTACAACCCAGCAGCAAACGGGTTAGCAGAGGCGTTCAACAAAATAATCATCAAACCCCTCAAGAAGTTTGTCTCCTCCAACAAATGCGATTGGAACGAGAAACTCGACGAATGCTTATGGGCTTATCGTACCACAGTTTGAACAGCCACTGGGAATATGCCATTTTTCCTAGTGTACGGGAGTGAGGCAGTTCTCCTATTAGAGACTCAAATACCTTCACTCCGTGTTGCCCTCACTTATCAATTGACGACGGATGACAACTACCGACGTCGACTACAAGAGTTAGAGGCCTTAGATGAAAAGCGCCTCCTAGCTCAGCAAAGGATCGAGCTGTACCAAGCACGTATCTCAGGAGCCTTCAACAAGAAGGTCAAAATCAGAACATTCCAAGTGGGCGATCTTGTTCTGGCAGTCCGGAGGCCAATGGTCATGACTCACAAGACCGCCAGCAAGTTCCAGCCAAAATGGGAAGGCCCATTTATCGTAGAGACAGTATTCTCCAACGGTGCTTATCGCCTCGCTAAGAAAAATGGAGACTTGCTCATGTTGCCCGTCAACGGCAAGTTCCTGAAGAAATATTATGTCTAAACAACATCCCAGATTATTGAGTCACGTACCCGCTGGTACCACTGAACTCACCCCCATAATTTTCTAGATTATTGAGTCACGTACCCGCTGGTACCACTGAACTCATCCCCATAATTTTCCAGATCTTCGAGTCATGTATCCGCTGATACCACTGAACTCACCCTCATAGTTTGTCAGATTTTCGAGTCATGTACCTGCTGGTACCACTGAACTCACCCCATAATTTCCCAGATCTTCGAGTCATGTATCCGCTGATACCACTGAACTCACCCTCATAGTTCGTCAGATTTTCGAGTCATGTGCCCGCTGGTACCGCTGAACTCACGCTCACCATTCTCCAGATTCTCGAGTCATGTACCCGATGGTGCCTCTGAACTCACATCCCGGTCACTCTTTCAGGTAGAAAGTTATGTATGATCATACCTCTGAACTTCCTTCCTGGAGGAGATCCTCCCTCATGATCTAATACCCGCACTCCCAGTGCACAAAAAGGGTAATCGAACCACAAATTTCCAAAACGACCATGTTGATGATTACCTCTGAGTCGTCTCAATCCCGCCACAAACAAATCACCCCTCTACATAGAATTGCCATGTCCTCATTACCTCTGAGTTATTCTATGTACCCCCCGTCAAAGAAACCCTCATGCTCACCATGTCCTCAGTACCTCTGAGTCAGTATGATTGGTTCCTTTCTTTTAAACTTGTTGTCCGTATCCAAAACTAGGGTACGTTAGGGACAATGGGTCCACGCAAAATATCCCAATAAGAGGATTATTACAAAGCAAAAGAGTGAAGCAAATATATATTCCATTCATTCAAAAATTGGTTACATCCACACGATTGCAAGCAAGTCAAAAGAGTTCTTCATGAAGACAAGAAGAAAGGCGAAACAAAATAAAAGACTACAGACAGACATCCACGAGAAGCCCCTACATCCTAGTTACAGGAGCGCATGTACCATTCTCTCAACCATCTCACATATGAAGGATGCAAGTGAAGAGCATCCTCGTCCAGAATAGGAGAAACAGGGTTCCCAGTGCTGCCACCCTCAACAGTCTCGATATTTGGAGAGCTGCCGTTCCCCTCAGGCACAGGTTCTTCTTTCGTTACTTCCTCCTTAACAGAAGAAGATCCCTGGCTGATGACAGGAGGCTGCGGCTCCTCTGACGCCGCTGTCTCAACATTCGGTGGAGATACTGCGAGAACCAAAGACGAAGAAAATGAAAACAGTCAGGAATATTCATGCGGCAAGTCTCATGCAGCTCAGACATGGGGTATATCCTCATGCGGCTCAGTCATGGGACGTGTATGCGGACCATACAGTTTGAGAAGTTCACGTCAAAGTCATGAAGCATGCAGTGAAGCAGGCTCTGCTAGGGTTTCAAATCGACTACCTAATCCTTACCTTCGATGGCAATATGAACGTCAAGATGAACGGGGGGCACGACAGTCGAGGGCGAAGCCGATTTCTTACTCCTCGCCACAGCCTTCTTCACAGCCTTGGAAGCCCTGGGTGCCATTGTTGTCTGATGATCAGAGGAAGAAAACACGACAAAAATCTGAGTCAAGAATAGTCTAAGAGAGAAGATCGTCCAAATGCCCTTCTATTTATAGACAGAGAACTGTGGACCGATGCCTCGTACAAACGCGATCAACTCTTCGGTTATTGAGCCGAACCAGCCATTTAAAGACTGAGCTCTTGGGATCCTGTCCCAAAAAGATCCACACGCATGGCATAATAACGTGGCAAAGAGCTTATGCGGTTCAAATGGCCATGCGGCTGATAGCAACTATACGACTCAGATGGTCAGGAGGCAAAAATTTCTATACGGCTGGGCCATCCATGCGGCTGAGACGCCCCTGCGACAGAACTTTCCATGCGGCCAAGGATTTCATATGCGGCTAGAAGAACACAGCCATGCTTCTTATTCAAAGTATTTCAATTTTGCAAATTAAAAACTTTGAAGGGGGTCTTGTAGAAGCATGAAAAATACTAAAGAAAATGACTCATGCGGCCAAAGAACCCCATACGGCTCAGAAAGCCCATGCGGCTCGGAGAGTCATGCGGCATAAGGAGCTATGCGGCCCGAGGCATTCCATGCGGCTCAGAAGACACGTGGCCTGACAGTGCTTCCCCCGATCCGTGCTACATTAATTGCTTTGACGGCTGACCCCTCTGAAAAGTTGACAGCCCTGACACAAAAGCAGGTAATTATGACTCTGTCATAATGATGAATCTCTAGGGAAGAGAAAAGAGATCTCTGACAAAAATCCCCCGAGAGCCGTAAAAATGCCACGTGGCCTTGCCACGTGGGCGTTCGTATGCGGCTCACTTCTAATGCGGTTCAGAATAAATCCTATGCGGCTCAGGTCAAGAAAGCCTCATGCGTCTCGAGCAAAGAACTTCTCATGCGGTTCAGAGAGAATGAATCCTATGCGGCTCAGGTCAAGAAAGCCTCATGCGGCTCGAGCAAAGAACTTCTCATACGGTTCAGAGTGAATCTGTCCTATGCGGCTCAGGCCAAAAAAGCCTCATGCGGCTCGAACGAGGACTTCTCATGCAGTTCAAGAGGATTATGTCCATGTGGCTCAGGCGGATATGTACCTATACGGCCCACAAGGATTACTCCCCTGTGGTTCGAGGGCTCAAGTGAGGGCCACTGCCCAGGCAGCCCTGACACGTGGGCTTAACCATATGCGGCTCAAATTCATATGCGGCTCACTCGTCATGCGGTCCAGATCCCCCCAGTAGCTCCTAGGACATGTGTCCTAAACCGATTAATTCCTCAGATTTGCTGCCATTAAAGATTGGGTCAAATCCCAATAATCTGGGATACGTGGCAGGAGAATAAATTTAATTTATTCGTAGACATCAGAAAATCATTATGAGGAAGATTTATTCCAATCAGCATTAATTGCTAATGGGATTTGGTGTAATCTACACTCGATGGCTCGGATTTGTCACAATCAAAACTGAATGGCCTGGATTGACCAATCCCCAGGCCGTCGCCATCTCCAAGAGCTAATCATTGGCAACCCTAATGATCACATCCCACTATTATAAATAGCAAGGTGCCATTCCCTTGTAGGATATACAATATCAGAGAGAAATATGTATATATAAAGAGACTTCCCCCCATAGTCAGAGAGAGAATACACACAGAGAGAGAGAAGCCAGAAGAGCAGTCAGAGGGAGAGCAAGAAGAGCATTTCTTCATCAACGTCAACCATCTTTTCACAGGAGCCAAGGCTGCATACCGATCGTCCAAGGAGTAAGGCAGGGCTGCCGTCGCCTTTCCGAGCCTCTATCGTCACCTCCCAGAATCTAAAATAAACAATTGTACTTAGACTGCTGTACCTAGGTTTTCGTCCCTAGGCTTTCTTTGTACAAGCGAGTTTGTATTGTGAGTCTAAGTTCAGTCCTTCCATAAAACTGTTTTGTACTTTTACAATCAATGGCAAACACTCCAGACGTCAGGCGGAGCAGAGCAGCAAAGTTTTCTGCGGAGTCTCGGTTGAGGAGCAGACGATTCTACACCCCTTGATAGCAGAGTATATGGATGTTTTTCTAGAGGAGTTGCCTGGATTGCCATCAGAAAGAGACATTAAGTTCTCGATAGACTTGGTTCCAGGAGCGGAATCCGTCTCTCAGTACGTCTATCGAGTGAACAACAGTGGGTTGGTGGAGCTGAAGAAGCAGGTGGATGAGCTGCAGGACAAGGGCTTCATCCGTTCGAGTTCGTCGCCATGGGGTACACCAGTATTGTTTGTACCGAAGAAGGATGGGTCAGTACTGATGTGTATTGACTACAGGGCACTCAACAACCTGACGATCAAGAACAGATACCCACTGTCGTGGATCGATGATCTTTTTTACCAGTTGAGCGGAGCTCGGGTATTTTCTAAGATTGATCTGAGGTCAGGATATCACCAGGTGAAGGTGAAGGGGGAGGATATTCCCAAGACCGCTTTCAGGATGCGGTACGGGCAGTTTGAGTTTTTGGTTATGCCATTTGGGCTGACCAATGTACCAGCAGTGTTTATGAACCTAATGAACAAGGTGTTCCACCAGTACCTGGATCAGTTTGTGGTGGTGTTCATCAACGACATCTTGGTGTATTCCAAGACTGAGGAGGAGCACGATGAGCATCTGAGGATGGTACTGGAGACTCTCAGAAAGGAGCAGCTTTATGGAAAACTCCCCAAGTGTGAGTTCTTCTTGGACCGGGTAGACTTTTTGGGGCATGTGGTGACTGGAGATAGGATCTCAATTGACCCCAAGAAGATTGTAGCAGTTGAGGCATGGGCAGCGCCGACTTCAGTTGCAGAGATCCGCAGTTTTTTGGGACTGGCAGGATATTATAGGAGATTTATGCAGGATTTATCCCGGGTTGCAGAGCCGTTGACTCGGTTGACCCGGAAGGATGCTGAGTATGTTTGGTCAGAGGAGTGTCAGGCAGCTTTTGATGAGTTGAAGAAGCGGCTTACGACAGCTCCGATTCTGACATTGCCTTCAGGATCAGGGGGATTCACTATCTATAGTGACGCTTCAGGAAAGGGGCTGGGTTGTGTCTTGCAGCAGCATGGGAAGGTGATTGCCTATGCTTCCAGACAGTTACGTCCCCATGAGAAGAACTACCCTACCCACGACCTGGAACTGGTAGCAGTGATATTTGCTCTGAAGTTGTGGAAGCACTATCTGTATGGAGAGAGAGTGGAGATTTTTATAGATCACAAGAGCTTAAAGTATGTTTTCACTCAGAAGGAGCTGAACATGAGACAACGCATATGGCTAGAGTTGATGAAGGACTTTGACATCCTACTTCAGTATCACCCAGGGAAGGCCAACGTGGTTGCCGATACCTTGAATAGGTATCCGACATCCATGTGTTTGACCATGGACCGTCACTTGCTTGCTGATTTGGAGAGCCTTGGGATTGAGGTGATCGTGCCCGGAGTTCAGATACAGTTATGGGGCCATCAGATACAGTCGGACTTGATGGAGAGGATCAAGGCGACACAGTTTGAGGACGTTGCTCTGCGGTGTCTCCGAGAGCAGGTTCGAGCAGGATTGGTGGATGGCGAGTTTTTTTTGCAGAGGATGGTGCCTTGCGGCACGGTTCTAGGTTATGTGTGTCCAGCAAAGATCTCAGGGAGCAGGTTATGCAGGAGGCCCACAGATCTTAGTACTCTATACACCCTGGTGCCAACAAGATGTACCGAGATCTGAGGGAGCATGTTTGGTGGTACGGGATGAAGCGAGAGGTAGCTCGCTTCATAGCTAGGTGCTTATCCTGTCAGCAGGTCAAGGCAAAGAGGCAGAGGCCTGGTAGATTATTGCAGCCGCTGCCCATTCCCGAATGGAAGTGGGAGCATATCACTATGGATTTCGTATCTGGATTGCCGCGTACACCAGGAGGGAAACACATAATTTGGGTCATTGTTGACAGGTTGACCAAATCGACCCACTTCTTGCCATTCAAGGTGGGTACGTCTACAGAGAGGCTTGCGGAGATGTACATGCGGCAGATAGTCAAGATTCACGGGGTTCCCGTCAGCATTGTCTCAGATCGGAATAGTCACTTTACTTCCCATTTTTAGAGAAGTCTGCAGACTAGTTTGGGCACTCAGCTCATGTTTAGTACTGTATACCACCCTCAGACGGACGGACAGTCAGAGAGGACTATTCAGACACTTGAGGATATGCTGCAAACGTGCGTCCTGGACTTTGGAGGTTCCTGGGAGGATCATCTACATTTGGTGGAGTTTGCTTACAGTAACAGTTTTCAGGCCAGCATTGAGATGTCACCTTTCGAGGCTCTGTACGGGCGTAGGTGTCGTACACCCTTATCTTGGGATGATGTTGGTGAGCGAGCTTTACTGGGACCAGAGATGGTTGTTGACGCAGCCGAGAAGGTGAAGCTCATCAGGGACAGACTTCATGTGGTGCAGGACAGACATCGGCACTGGGCCGATAGCCACCGGAAGCCATTGGAGTTTGAGGTATAGATTAGAGTAGGATTAGATTTAGGTTGTTTGTTTGTGTTTTATTGATCATGTTTGTTTATCATAGTTAATTTGAGACCTTGCTTGTGATTAGGTTGGAGACCAGGTTTTCTTGAGGATATCTCCAACTCGTGGTATGATACGTTTTGGTGGAGGTGGAAAGCTTAGCCCGTGCTTCATCGGCCCTTTCGTTATCAACGGAAGAGTCGGCGACGTGGCTTACAGGCTAGACTTGCCACCTGCACTAGTGGGGGTCCACAACGTATTCCATGTATCACAGTTGAGACGGTACGTGGCTGACCCTAGCCATGTGCTCGATCATTCGGAGATTGAGGTTGGGCCTTCTCTCAGCTATCCAGAGCAGCCAGTGGAGATTCTGGATCGACGGGAGAAGGTACTAAGGAACCAGGTGATACCTTTGGTTCGCGTCGCATAGAGGTATCATTCTCCAGGAGAGTGTACCTGGGAGCGGGAGGATGAGATGTGCGAGCGATACCCATATCTTTTTGGACCGTGAGGTATACTTTCTATCCTTCTCATCAGTTGTATTTCGCCTTTCAATTTCGAGGACAAAATTCTTTTAAGGAGGGTAGATTTGTCACTACCACATTTCTAGTTGGAGGGTATTTTTGTCATTTTTGGGTTTATTTGGTTTTTATATTATTTATTTGAATTTATAGAATTTTTAGAAATTATTTTGGGTGATGGTTGACTAGGTTGACTTTGACTAGCATTGACTTTGGTAGACTAGTCTAGAAGCTAACCCTAGTTGTGACTACCTTGGTTAGGTTAAGTAACCCTAGTCTAACTAGAGTTAACCCATGATTAGTCTTTTAGACTCAAGTTAGAATAGAGAAGGCTTTTAGTCATAAGCCATGACTTATGGTTTTGAAACCATTGATTAACAACTTAAGCCATAGAGGCCCAAAGCCCATAGCCCATCACTAAACCCTAACCCTAACCCACTATGGCCGGCCACATTGGGAACCCCCCCTATTTATACTCTCTTCCATTTAGGGCTAGCCTCTTTTAGGAAAGATCACAAGTTGGAAGAAGAGGTATATCCCATCTTTAGAAATTCCTAGAAAATCCATTTTAATTCCTTTTTAATCCAAATAAATTGCATTAGATTCTAATTGTCTTCCTCTTGCTATTCATGGAGGATAATCTCAGTTTGTGGACAATTAGAGAGAGTTGGCTAGCAAGGAGGAACCCCCCATTTAAAGCTTTCTTTAGTTTTTGACACCAATAGGTAATACCATCTAAATTCATCTAAATTGTTGTTATTTTTGCACTTTAGCCTAGGACTAGGAGTCCCCTAACTATAGGAATCATTTCGTGTCTTGGTGGACTCATTTCGTGTCCATATCGGACACGTATCCGACAGGATACTTAGGTATATGTGGAAATGTCTCAAAGGATTTAATATTGCTGTTTTAGAAACGTTTTTGCATAAGATTGTAGATATAGAGATGGCTTAGGCATTTCCATTGGACTGAGCTTGATTTAATGTCGTGTCGTATCGGGATCTGGACATGAATATGTTGTTCTGATACCGTGCGAGCTCCCCTGCTACTCGGGGTGAAATTCTCCTTGGACACGACGTCTCGACACAAGCCACTTGACACATGGGTGGGGGCAGTGTCTGACAAGGCCCTCCCCAAGTCTCATGTGTTCCTGTGTCGTGTCGAGTAAGCACGAGCTGGTGCACTGGAATTGCACTGGCACGTACCGCACGTTCAGAGCTCACTGACACGGCTCTCATGTCCACTGTGGACACGAAGTGGACTCGATTCAGGGCCCTAGGATTGTAGCCCTACACGTGGCGAATGCTGGGACACGAGTACGAGGCTCATTGAGTCGTGTCCTGCCTGCACGACTCCGTGTCCTACCCGCACGAGACTGGTCTGTTTAGTTAATAATTGTGAGTGTCACTTGCTGCTTGGACACTTTGTGTCCACTTTTGTGGACACAAATCTCTCTCTCTCTGACACAAACACTTGTACACAAATATTTACCAACCAATAAATTGTTGTATTAATTCATTTGATGCTCTAATTCTCATTTACCCTTTTGTTCTGATACTCAAGTATCAGTCCCTATTCACTGTATATTTCAAGATTTTTAATGTGAACTTTGACATCAAAATTAACCTATTTAGTACTGTTATTAGCATGGTTTAAAACCCTATTATAGTGCACCTACATGTTTACAAATGGTATATTAATTTTGGGATGTTTTGGTATTGTTTTGGGCTCTAAATCTGAGAGTATATTTGGGACTGAAACTAGTAATATGAGTTGGTTTCTTCCTTCCTTTTTAACTGAGAACACTGGACTGACTTCTCTTCTTTTATTTCCTTTTTGACTGAACACATTTGACACTTTGGTACACAACACTCCCACACCACTGTACACTGTTAACACATTAGTTCACTCTCTCATTTCCTTGATTGTTCACTGAACACGATATACACACACTATCTACAAGTTAGTACTCACCCTTCTCATTCACATGTGACACACATACACTAGCTATTGCATGCTTGACACTCACTTCCCAGTTTATATTGACACACACACTCTATCTATACACTGTGACATTCTATTTGACACCTCCCTCTCTCTACACTGTTCATATGTTCACACACACACATAGCCCTATAGATGCATGTATGTATTAGTTTAGCTATACATATATAATGTAATATATATGCTAGTCTTAATTTCTTTATAATGTATATAAGTTTTATAGCTAAATGCAATGTCAAATAGATATGCCATGTTATGTTGACTTAGCCTATGCCAATGTGTGTGTGCCTATATATACAGTATACATAGATATATGTATATAGGAATTGTGTATGTGTGATATTGGTTTTGACCTTGTGATTGTGTATGAGTACTAAGCTAGACTTGTTTGACTAGTGTAGACTAGTTAGACCTAGAAGGACTTGGTTGACCATAGTTGACCTAGTTGACTTTTAGGGTTGACCAGAGTTGACCAAGAGTTGACTTTGGTCTAGATTGACCTAGATTCATTTAGAATGCATTGAATTGCATCTTATTATCATTTTGGACTTGTTGTGACTTGTGCTGTTCTAAATAGGAGCCAGACACCTCTCTTCCGACAGTATATTTACTTTGGACATTCAGACATCAGGCGAGTACATTCTCTGATCATTTTATATCCTGTTAGAATTATTTTCCTGCTTTAGATTACTTTACTTGATGCTGTCACATTAGTAACACGGATTAATACTATATGGATCCTTTCTTGAGATGTTATCCCCTCAGGGAGCATCGGATACTACATGTTCTGTGCGTTTCACTTACATTGTGTATCACTATGCTTCATGGTTCATTGATCACTTGTGACATGTACTCTCATGATCACAGAGTCTTCCTTGAATCACCCTTTTATGAGCATTCCTAGAATCACCCATTTTTGGGCCTACCATGCATCACCCCTTGTGGGCCATTGCATGGATCATAACATAACCTGGCTGGATCCTTGTGTATTGATTGGGGGTACCGGGGAGTAGAAGTAGGCATGTGAATAATATCCAAGTAGTGTAGTTCCCAGAATCACTCCATAGTATAGTTCCCATAATCTCCTATGCCATTCACATGTCTATATTGTACTCTGACTCATTAGCCACTGTTAGTTCTTTATTTATAGTAGATATTTCTATTACAGTTCTTTCTCTGTTTACATTCTGTACTTCTTTTAGTTTTCTGTATCTTACTCTACTGCATGTTTATATTTCTAACCTGCTATGAACTGTTGAGATGTATTATGCTCGTTTCTGTCCTGACTGGACCTGTTGAAAATATTACAGAGGACGAGGAGGAGGCCTGTGTGGATACCTTCTATGGGACAGCCCTAGACGACACTTGTGAGCTGGACTCTCAGGAGGACCCAGCTCTAGCTGATGACATTACCCCTACTACCTAGACTAGTTTAGTTAGGCTCTATCTTACTTATGTTGTCTTGGGACTAGTTTAGTTAGGCTTTATTTATGTCTTTGAGATCTGGATTGTATATATTCTTTCATATTCAGTTGTTGAGACCTTGTATTCTGGATGTTTGCTGAGATGTTATCTTAGACACTTAGACTCTTCTGATCATCTGTATTTCATTTGAGTTCTATATCATATCGTGCTTCTTCTTTCTTAGTTTGATTGAGTTTACATTCTGGTATATCACCCCCATTCGGGGAGTATAAACTGCTTAGTATTATATTGTTAGATGTTGTGACCTAGGACATCGTTCTACCGCCGACACTGCGACATAGGCTGGACGTACCCACTTCTCGTGCCCTTACTCTAGGGTGCGGGTCGTGACACGTAGGGCTAACGGTTAGTTCGGTTTTTGTGACAAACAGACAAATAAAATTAGACGAAACATAGCGTCGATGTGAACAAACCTGGGTTCAGAATTTTTATTATGGCTAAAAATAACCTTCAAGTTCGGCCCTCAAACAACCAAACGAGTAGACGAGACTCCTCCAGGGCTTGATAGGGTTAAAGAGGGGTCTCTTAGGGTCTTTATGTGGTGGCACGACAAAAGGAGGTCAGAAAGAGAGGTTTTGATGGCTTGGACTTGGTTGGTGCTATCGGGTTGGATGAGAGATGGGCGCTCGGGTTGGGGGCTTTTGGGAAGGTGGCCGGCCACATATAGGAAGAGAATATATAGTGTTTTCATCTTTGGTAAGTTAGAGTTTGCTAGAAATTTGTTTGGTGAGATTTGGTTAAGTTTGGTAACTCAATCAAAAGATATGGTTACATGCATCTATAGGTTTAATTGTGTTTCCTAATATGGAAATGTAAACATTGAGTGAATATTTAGTGAATCCAACCACATGTGACTGCCATTTAATTGATAAAAATTAATTAAATATGGGTCTCTTATATTACGGTAATCTAGGATTGGCTCCACTAGGCTAGCTGGACTAGGTTTGCGTTTAAATAATTTATTGAACCAAAATAGGCTCTGAAAGTTTATTAAATGGGTCTTGTGTTCCATTTAAAAATAAATAGCATACGGAAACTCGATTGAGTGATACACCATTGGCATGTGTGTGGTAGACTCAAAATAAGTCAAAACCATATATTGGGTCGAATAGTTTGGGTTAGTATTGGGTCTCAAATTGAAATGGGAAAACACATCGAAATTATGGTAAAGGGTATAGTTGACCCTTTTTGATCTAAAAATTATACTTGAAAAATATAGTACAAGGTGTAACGCCCAGTCTAAAAATATATAGGACTAGAAGAACGTATACATGCCAGCCGTAAGCTATAAATGTATTATAATCACGGCTAACTAATCTCATCCATAAAATAAAGAACAAGATATTATAGAATCAAAATATGAAATGTCTTGTACAAGTTGCTGGATGGAGACAAATCCACTACCAAGTATTTAACAAGAAGGAAGAAGATAGAAAAATAAAGGATACAAGCAACAAGCGTGATCAAAGAGTATGTCATATTCGATAGGAAGGAGAAGATCACGGTCTTGGCTGGAACTCTTACAAAAATTCAAGAAAACACACACACCTGGAGATATCACCAGGTCCTCAAAGGGACGTAACAAGATACAAAAAAACATGCCTACTATAACAGTAAATAATATGCAAAGAAAGGTAAAACTAGTACAAGAATAAAGACTAGACAAAATGTAGTACAAGAACGTAACATAAAAAAATGGCATACCGTCGAGAATTGTGCTAAACGTGACTACAAGTAAAATCGTGGTAAAACGCTACCCGGTGGTTGCTAACGGCCCTACAGATTGCAATCCGATGGTTGCTAACAACCTATAGTAAGTCTCTATCTCAGCCCGGTGGTTGCTAACGATCGAGAGTGGTCAAGTATAGTCAACACCTATAACAAAATCCTTACCTAGAACTATGAGTTAAGTCAATCAAGTCATCTCAGGTCGACAAGGTATACTTGTCTGGTGTGGCGTCTGATGTGTTGCAATGACTATGATGGCACAAAATTGACTTCGGTATTAAAACTTTACAAGATGGCCTCTGATGATGGCACATAATGTTCCATCGAGTACAGAATAGTCCAATTAGCTAGGGTCGACATAAGGAAGTCTAGTTTCATAAAAGAATATGAAAAACGATCAGCCATGGTCAAGAATTTATAATTGATGGGAGTTCGCAAAAAAATACTTATACTATTTTAGAAATATTTATAATACTTGAAATCATATTTTATTAGTCAAAATATGTTTTTAGGTAAATATTTTAAAATCATTTTAGGCTAAAAATACTCTAAGTTTGTCAAAGTAAAATTTTAGGTAGAAAGCTATATTTTGATTCGTCAAAAATATTTGAAAAGACTAAAAAATCATTGTATGACTACCTTTCTATGGATGAAAATATTTTAAATAAATATATAAAAATCTAAAAAAAATTTTAGGGCTAAACTCAAATTTAAGAACTGCATTTTAAATATAAAAAATACTGCAATTATATCTTTAAGGGTTTTAAAACTAATTTGAAGTTACTTATTGGGCCCAAGCCAATCATTGTATATATTTATTAAATATCATGAAACCAATAATAATAAGAACATTGATAATAATAATAATAATAATAATAATAATAATAATAATAATATAATAATAATAATAATACAAATAATAATAATAATAATAATAATAATAATAATAATAATACTAATAATAATAATAATAATAATAATAATAATAATAATAATAATAATAATAATAAACCCATTTCTTATAGGCTTTTGGCACAGTTCCTAACCTGGGCTCAGCCATAATTAAAAAAAATAAAGAAAAAACATAAAAAAAGAAATAAGAGAGGGAGAGGAGAGATACAGAGAAAAATAAAGAGAGAGAGAGAGTTACAAAATAAGGGACAGAGAAAGAGAGGCAGAGGGGAAGAGAAGAAGAAGAGTAGCAGAGAGAGTTGGAAGACGAAGCGAGAGAGAGGGAAAATGGAAGGAGACTTACCAGCACTGCCATGACGGTCGACGAGAGATCGAGCTCGTGGGTAGGTGGTGGTGATGCAAGGGCTTGGTCACTGCAGTCGTCGGCAGAGCGCCGAGCGAAGGTTGCTAGGCTCTGATTTTGGTTGGGATCGATGGCACGGAAGAAGCACATTCACGGAGGCGCGGAGCCGCTGGGCTCGATTGCCCGCGACGTCGACGAGGTGGACGAGCACTGGAGTGGCTTGCCATCCGTGTCGATGCCACCGGAGGGAACAAATCGATTATACGCTGGCCCGAGTTCAACCGGGGATGGCTCACTGGCGCAGAGGTAGGGCGATGGTCGAACTGCTGGTAGTGGTGACGGTGGCCATTCCGGTGAAGGGTTCAGGGCACGACGGTGATCGGGTGGAGGTGATGAGAAGTTGCGATTGGAAGTCGATTCATGTAGGGGTAGCGATGGTGACCGTGGTGGTTTGGGATTTCGGTGAGGATGACCTGAGTTTGCTCGGCCAGGGTGGCGACTAGGAAGTAGGCTAGGGTTAGGGTTTGGTTTAGGGTTTAGGATTTGGGATTAATATTTGGGTTGTGTCGAGGTGTCTAACACGGGCTTGGTTCATATCCTACATGACACGGGTGGTGTTATGAGTAGAACCGTGTCTTGGGTGTCGGATACGGAAGAGACATTATACATGTAATGATTATAATATAATAAAAAGACACCCGAGGTCAGATCGGAGATAAACATAGTTTGACACGAAGAAGTGGGCACAAACACGGTACACGACACAATTGTGGTGGAGAAATTTTGTGAAGAAAAAAAAGGGGAGGCTGCCCTATAAATAGGGTGGAAGATTCCTATTTAGATATGGATTAGGACCGTTTTAAACCCTACTAGATAAATCTCACATTAATTCAAATCAATTTAAAACTAAGTCAATAAAATCTAATCATAATTTAAATCACTATAAATATTTAAACATTAAAATAAATTAAAAATACTTTTTATAAATTCAACTAATTTTAAATAATTTTCTAAGATCAAATTTTACAAATATACATAAATTTATTTTCATGTACCTCGTACACAAATAGTAAAAAAAATATATTATTTTCTAAATTACTATCTATACTCGTGTAAACATAATATTTATTTTCTATATTTATTAAAAACTTAGAATAAAACTTTTGTATTAAAATAATTAAATACTTTGTATATACGTATTCTTACTCGACGTATAAATACTATAAAAAAAAGCTATAGTAAAATTTAGGGGGTTTACCCTCTACCCAACTTACAAGAATTTTGTTCTCGAAATTAAGAAATAACTAGGGTAGGTAGGGTTGAGAAGGTAGACAGATTTTTTTATTACGATAACACGATGGAGATGGAACGACGTTTAAAGAAATAGACAATTTGAATAACTAAAAAAAATAAAACTAGAATATTCTAGATGATGATCGCATACATGACATCCCAATCAGTGTCTAAATTCGATAACCACTAACATCAAAATGTGTATCTTCTAGATAGGTAATAATTTTCTAAATATTTCAATAGTGGTCACTAGTTCCCAAAGGTTTTAACATAGGTTATGTCACATATGATACCCCTTAATCGTAAAAGATAACCACCTAATAATGCAATTGGCTTATGGGATCCACATGTAGTACTACCCATATATCTATCTTTCCTCAAGCACGAGGGTTTGTCTTTCCGAAATAGGTGAAGGCAAAAGACAATAAAAAGTTCAAGAAAGACATGATCGAATACAAATACAGGGTTCAAAGGCGATTGAATAGTTTGAAAGAGAGTTGTCAGGACAGTTGCGGATGAGATCTATTTTGGTAGATTTCTATTTGCACGCTTGTATCATTATAGTTACGTAATCGATACGATATTCTCGGACATGTCTAGAGGACAAGTATAGGTCTAATAAGCTAAGTCAACTATTTCTCAATCCACGTAGAATAGTTATATGAAGAGCGAACCAAGTGCACTAAGGTTGATCAAACCATAATATATCGATTCTAATTGGATAATATGTTAGTGGGCGTCCCTATTGTAACATACATCCCATACAATATTGATAAAAAAAAGCTTACAAAACTAGGCTATAATAGTAGCATTAGTCAAGATAGTCTAAAATATAAGTACGTGAGATGGTGAAAAAAGTATAAATAGTTCAAGTTCCTCAAAAATCTAAGACTCGTTCGGTATTTATACCTCTACAGTAGTCCTACTATCTTGTTGTCTAAGGCTTTGGTCGACCAAATGGATATGGACCTCTAAAATTCTATAGTCTAGGTTAATCTATCTTCCTACACTAGCATATATTCAGTATCATTCAACTATACTTCATTAATGGGTCATAAGGATAATAGGATACTAGGTTGTGAGACATGCTAGCTATCCAACTTACAAGAGTTCAACTAATAGTGTAATTGAACAATAGAGCGTATATATCTAGTACGAGTTGTTACTACCACATTTTTAGACATTGGTATTTTATTATTTTATATTATCTATATTGTGTATATATTTTTATTTAATTAAATGTGATGGTTGTATTTATTAGTAGACTAGTCTATTTATTAGACCATTGATTAGTGAACCTATATGGATATCATGACACTTGGACCA
This sequence comes from Iris pallida, assembly GCA_029216955.1. NCBI lineage: Eukaryota > Viridiplantae > Streptophyta > Magnoliopsida > Asparagales > Iridaceae > Iris > Iris pallida. The sequence goes on from JANAVB010027196.1 coordinate 1,450,398, forward strand.
ACATTTTAGGTTAGACACAATTAGACTCATTAAGTCATCATAGGTCATGAATAGGTTTAGAACTAATCAACCACTTAGGCTAAAAGCTTCCATAGGTTAACCAAACCTTCATGACAACTTGAGAGAGCATTTTAGATATTTCAAATAGGTGAATTAGGGCTTATATGACCAGCCACTATCGGGAGATGTTTCATTCTTCACTTCTTCATTTTGGAGCTCAAAATCCTTGTTTTGGTGCTCTTCTAAAAAATACATTCATTCTTCCACCAAAATCCCTCCAAACTCTCTCAAATCATCACTTATTCTTCATCCAAGAAGGCTAGGAGCTTGGAGACCAAGGAGCACAAAAAGAGGAGGCCAATAGCTTGCGGGATTTTGTCCTACTTGACACTTGTGTCCACTTTGGATGTTTTATTGGGAATCCATCTCCTAATAGGTAAACTACTTGCCATTTCTCCTTGTTTAGATACTATTTTATGCATGATACCATTAGGAAACCAACCCATGAACTAGTGGTACCCATAGGGGGAAGAACATGGCTCTAATGATCATGTTGGTAGAAGTTACATAGGATTTTTGTGTCATTTTTGAAAAAACAATTCGAGAATGGTATACCAAGTGTTTGTCATATGGTTTGATAGGCTAAATGGACATATGAATGATATGTGTGGCTAGCAATGTGTCCATAAATGGATACTAATAGGTTGTGTCATATTACACTAGGACACAGAGTCAATTTGGGGGTTTTGGGCCTCCTACACTTGTGGTGCACTTGTCCTATTGCACATGACACTTGACACTAGCTTAGAATTGTATTAATTAAGTTTATTGTTATATTTTAGACTTGTCTATGAAGTTTGCTAGGATTTGGACAAGATTTGATAGAGTATCTTGGGCGTATCGCAAGCTTGTGCATCAAGTGTTCGACATGTATTTTCAAAAAAAATTTCGTATTCTTTTTGAGTTGAGATTTGGTGTATGTGTCCTAATAGGATATGTAGGTTGTGTCATGGTATCTCATGAAACACATGGTTATATTGAGTCATGGCTTGGTATGGGATATGTTGGGCATGTGTATCATATGAATCTATGCAAGAGTATTCATAATTAAGGCCATGGTGTATATATATATATATATATATATATATATATATACCATATGAATAGAAGGATATAAGAGATTGTGTGTGTAGACATACATATGTGTGTGGGTGTTGTATCTTGTTATGAACATTGGGGATGTATATGTCATAGTGTGTGTTAGAGACTTTAGGTTTGTGTGTGTCAAAATTCATGCCTATGTGTGTGATGGGGGGTGTGCGTTTAACTGTCACACATATATTGGGTGTGTGGTCATCAACTTGATGGTTAGATAGAAGTGTGTGGTATCAGTTGTATCCAGATATCCTAGAGGGTTATGTGTGTGCAGTGGTAAGGGAGTGTGTTGGTGTGTGTATTCCGAGCAGTTTGGTGATTCAGTCAGCTAGTAGGACACCAATAGCTCGAGTGCAGGAAAATTTCCTGTGAGGGCAGCGAGAGGAAAAAGGAAAACTAAACCTTTGTAACTATGTGAGAGTCAATTACATGTGTAGTCAACTATCACATATGGATTTCAGTAGTGGTCTGGGGATTTAGGAATGTTTTGAGTGTCATAGAGTTTGGGGGTTGTTGTGAATAGCTAGGAGAGGGGATATTTTGTGGAAGAATAGAAGATAGCAGTAATTGCTGCCAAGGCAAGCAACAGAGATGAAGAGGAAGAAGTGCAATGCATAGGGGGCAGGTAGACAGATAGAGGGGACTTGGTCCTGTTGGCTTGCACAGGCCTTGCTTTGGGCAGGTGCAGGTAGAGACTATGGGTTCTTGCACAGGAAGCATCAGGGGACTTAACCCCCCCTTTGCAGCTGGCAATAGGTCCATAGGCCCTTGCAAAGAGCAGTGGGCAAGTGGGTTTTACCCCTTGTAGGCAGGAACTTCCTGTATACTGCACTGGAAGGCAAGCCCCTTGTAGGACAGTGCAGTGCAATAGTGTGTGTGTGTGTATAGGCTATTGCCTATAACATACCAATAGCCTAGATTTGAAGCCCCTTGTAGGCAATAGCCTATGTGTGAGTATATGATATAAATGTTGTTAATGTGAATGTTGATATGCATATACAAGTTGCTCTTGGTATGTTATAGGCAATAGCCTATGTGTGTGTGTGTGTGTATATATATATATATATATATATATATATATATATATATATATATATATATATATATATATATATATATATATATATATATATAATATAGTATATGTATATATATACTTGTGTGGTTTCATTTTGGCTTTGTATTTGTGTTTGTTGCTAGTATAGGCTTGGATAGGCCTAGTGAGACTTGTTGGACTAGGTTTAGACCTAGTATGGCTTAGTTGACCTAGTTTGACTAATATAGTTGACTAGAGTTGACCAAGAGTTGACTTTAGTCTAGAATGACCTAAACATAATGTAGAATGCATTGTAGTCTTCAATATTACCATTCTGGACATGTTGTGACCTGTGTTGCTCTAATTAGGACTCATCTACTCTGTCTGGACATCTATACTCATCAGATACTTAGGATATCAAGCGAGTACATTCTCTGACCGTTTTATTCTTGTTAGGATTTATATTCTTGCTCTAGATTACTTTACTTAATGATGGCACGTTGTTAACACAGATTGGTACTATATGAATCTTTTTATGAGATGTTATCCCCCTCGGAAGCATCGGGATACGTCATATTATGTGCTTTTCACGTACATCATGTATTCATGTGCTTTCATGATTCATATGCACTCTTGTGATTTATGTACTCTCATGTTCACAGAGCCCCCATGTATACTTCATGTGTACCCATTTATGGGCCCCTATATGAAATCATGTGCAATAACATAACTTGTCTGGATCTTTATGTATTGATTGGGGTACGGAGGAGTATAAATGGTCATGTTAACAATTCCAAAGTAGTGTAATCATGTGCAAACTCTTTAGTGTAATCATATACAAATTCAAGCAGTTCACATGTCTATCTTATACTCTACATCACTAGCCACTGATAGTTCTTTACTTATAGTAGATATTTCCTTACAGTCATCTCTTTTACTTCATGTATATTCTTCAGCGTTTCATGTATCTTACTCTATAGCATGCTTACATTTTCTGTCATGATATGAACTGCGTGAGATGTATTGTGCTCGTTCCTGTCCTTACTGGACCTGTTAAAAATGTTACAGATGACCCAGATGAGGAGTTTTTCCTGACCTACTATGAAGCAGGCCTAATAGACACCTGTGAGCTGGACTCCCAGGAGGACCCAGTTCTTGCCGAGGACACTACCCCAGTAGTCTAGGTTAGTTGGCTAGACTAGTTATCTTACTTTACTGTCTTGCCTTTACTTTGACTTTGAGATGTATATATTTCTGGATGTTGTTGATGAGATGTTATGTCTTAGATACTTAGACTTCTTCACCTCTACTATTTGTATTTTATTTGGTGATATCTATCTTATCTTATCATACCATTATACCTTAGCATGTGATTGAGTTACTTTCTGTATTGTTCTCATTCGAGAGTATATCTGTGTAGTATATCATATCCTGTTAGATGTATGTGACCTAGGACAGCGTTCTACCGTCGACACTGCGGCGTAGGCTGGACGTACCCACTTCTCGTGCCCTTACACTGGGTGCGGGTCGTGACATGTCGCTGAACACCTTCCTGCATGTTACACCAGGTGAATGCATTGCTAGAGAACTGAAGGGGAGACAGGTGGGCACTAATATAAAGTTGGTGAAATCCTGCATGGCTATCAAAGGGGGAGATCGGCCACCCAACTTCTCCTCTCCGTATGAAACCGCGTTGAACTCACCTAAACAGAGCCAAGGGAGGTTGGTGTGATTAAGGTGAGTGTCACTCAGGACATCCCAAAGCTGTTTGCGCTTTGTTATGTCATAGTTGCCATGTCCTGCGGACAATAGAGAGCGGGACTAGAGCATGGGATGTTCCACTCAAGTCGTGGATGATGCCGTTCTTTACGTCGGTCGCAAAGAGGATCCAGATGTTGTGACATCCAACGATAGCGGAGGGGAAGCCTAACTGTAACTAGATGGATTTGAGTTTCTTGTCAGGGATTTTTGGTTCAATAATTACTAATATGTAAATCCTGTGGATTTTCTTGAGACTGTTTAATCTTCTCAAGGTGGGTTAGTTCGCCAGGCCCCTAATATTTCAGGAAAGGATTTTAAGCATTGAGGTTGATGGGGAGGGAATATTTGGTGAGTTTCATGGATGACCTAGTGGTCATGGCTGTGGTCTCTATATCGCTCTTTTTTTTTTAGATTTTTTGGTGGTGGTTGACGCCTTTCTGTCCGTTATGATGATTATGTCTTTAACAAGGTCAACTGTTTCCTCTGTCGGGTGCATGTAGGCCTCTCCAATTATTTTGGCCAAGGCTTCGAAGTGAATGTTCGAACTGGTGAGGCCAGCATCAATTGCCTATTTTAGCCTGGCCACTGGTGCTTGCCCAATGTCGACCAGAGCGTCCGCTCGAATGATAGCCGCATTGCGGGATATTAAGGGGTCTGTTGGGTGGGGGTGTTGGGGTTCCTCTTTGCTTGTTGATTTCGAAATATCCCCTAGTGACTGATGTTCCACTTCTGCCTCCTTTTTAGTATCCTCGATGATCTCTGTAACCTCTATCGGGTTGAGGGTCCCTGTGTATACTTCAGTGATGGAAGTCTCCTATGAGGCGTCTGGTAGTGCTGATGCAAGGATGTCAAATTTGTTGGTAAGATTAATTTCTGGAGATTTGTAGGGCATAATAGCTCTGCTCGTGGGGGCTGGTTATTGAGAGCGGGAGTCTTTGGCGCTGGCTTCAAACCGAATGTGGGAGTTAGGTAGAGGTAGGATCAGAGATTGGTAGGTTTAGTTTTTCGGTTGAGTGGTGGCTGCCTTACGAATCACTTTCTTCTTCAACTCCGGGTGCGTCCTGAAACAGTGCTCAGTGGGATGACCTCTCATATGGCAGTGCTTTCAAAAGATAACGTTGTTGTCGTAAACTATTTATCTAGTGTGCGTCTTATTGCCAAGCGCTATCTGGGTATGGTTGGGCAGATCCTTCAACAAATCAAGTTCTATGCAAATTTTGACATAATTTCCCCTGGAGAGGTTACGAGTTTCTTCGACCATAGCCACAAATGTCCCGAATGAGTTCGCAATTCTCTTCATAGCTGTAGGGGCAAAATATATGAGGGGTAGATTAGGGAGGGAGACCCAAGCAGAGAAGATCATTGAGTCTTCTTTAGTGTTAAAATCTAGAGACCATTTTACAATTTTCATGCGGTAGGCATCGATCCTTCCTATGTCTCTGGTACAGACCCTCTTATGTTCGCTCTCAGAAGAAAGATATAGAAACATATGTTTGGGATCCATAGGCGCAACCTTGTAGCTGGATGTGAGGCCCCAACTGGCGATTACTTCCTGAACCCTGGACAGCTTCGGGCAACCAGTAGAGAATTTGAGGACAAAAGTCTGTGAGAAGGTAGCTGATAAAGAGGAAATTTCATCGATGGAGAAGGGAACCAAAATCTCTTGACTATCTGTCGGGATGGAGTATTCGATGTCCGGGAGCTCAATCTCCATGATAGGAGGGAAGTGTTTAGCTGCACGATCTGGCCTGAGCATATCATCATAAGACAAAGCAGAGGGATTAGCAGGGGGTTATTACTGGTAGACGAGTTTGTCGGGGGTAGGGGCCAGTCCCTTTATATGGTGCAGACAGATGAATAGTCGCTGGCATTTGGTGCGCCAAAGCGGCCGGGGCTGTCACTCCCCAGAACCAGAATATTGGAGAACGGGGGCAGACATAGCCAGCTACGTATATTGAAGTGCAACCCACCTCGCTATACGGTCACGGCTGTCTAGATACATGAGGGTTTAACTACAAGCCATCAGTCTGCTAAGGTCATGAACAAGCCTAGTGTCTCAATCACAAGCAAGTAAGTAAATGTTACAAGATGTAAGATCACCAAATATACAATAGTAAGGCGTCCCAAACATTACATATTTAGCTGATCATGAAGCTAGTCGTTACAAAATGTCAGGACTAGCAAGAGTTTAGGTCATACATGATCAACCCTAGGATTTGTCAATCATGTTACAGCCCGTAGGCAGACAGTAAGTAAATGCAATCGAGCTAAACAAGTGCTCGTCGGCTAAACGCCTCAAAAGAATATTTTTACAATAAAATGGAAGAACAAAAAAGAAACCCACTCGTTGCCCTGGTATGCCTGGTGGTCACCATCAGGCTGGAAAGTCGGTAGATCCTCTGGAGCTGCTCCGGTATCTGGCCATACAAAACCAGCTGGGTCAGATCCCAGAAAGAGCAAGTACCACAAAGGAAGCTTCCCTTAGGAACTAAAACCAGCAATTAGCACAAGAATATAAATAAGTAGTAAGAACTGGAAATAAGGAAAAACATATCAGGATGATATATGACAAGATAACCATGGAACTATTTAGATAACCAGGTTACAACCCGTAAACCAAACAAGGACCGGGGTTGTAACCCTTCGTCTGAACGGAACTTGGTTTCCCACCATTTATCGGCAAGATAATATAAGAAATCAGGTCATGTAACAATCTTGTACAGGATCAAGACAAGACTAGACTGATTATGTCCCATCCAACAATCACGGCCAAGCAATAAGTACGGTTTGATACTTTAACTAACTAGGGTTATCACAGGCCTAGTTACTAACAAGATGCAGCGAGATTATTCCACAGCAACAAGCCCTGCAGACCATCCAGGTTACCCAGGTCGAATATTAGGGGTTGAATTCATGTGGATACATCGTCCAGGAAACGCATGTACCCTTAAGTAGCTTGAAGGGTGCAACACATGACAGTGTGCTGGAAATGTGCCCTACTCGCCCGCAGGCTACAGATCCCAAGCGCGCTCAGGTAACGGGATCGCCTGTAGCTGGAAAATCTCTACATGACTACTGGATTATTCTAGTTATTAGCCTTAGTCAATTTGGTAGGTACCCCTGACCGTAGTACTCAGGGGTCCCTGTCCTAGACATGATGCAAGACAATACTGGTTCATTTGTACAAGCACATTCGCCCACGGTGTCCAGATTATTCATACTTATCATGTCATGTTAGCCGTCGCAACAGCATGTCCAGGCATATCATGTCAGGTTACTTGTCAGGAGTACGCCGCAGCGGGCCACTACCATGTCATGTTATTTGTCAAGAGTGTACCACTACGAGTCACTATCGTGTTCAGGGAACATGTACAGGATAATATAGTACAAGCATTATCAAATGGGCCAAGTACACTGAGGGCCACAAGATATGGGCCTAATTAACAACAATTAAATCATAAAATACAAGGCTATGGAAGAGCCATGCGGCTCGGGCATATGCGACCAGGAAGGAAGTCCATGCGGCTGAAGGTGGTTCAGGGTGTATGTGGCTGAAAATGGGGAAAGCTCATGCGGCTGAGGAAAAATTCGGGTTTATGCAGCTAAGAAGGGGGCATGAGCTTGTGCGGCTGGTAATGGAGGGGATCTTATGCGGCTGGAGGGAATGAACCCTATGCAGCCAGGGAAGAAAGTTCATGCGGCTGGAGGGCGATTGAGCATATGCGGCTCTGGGTGACTGGGCATATGCGGCTGGAGATGAAGGATTTCATGCGGCTCGCGGGAAGCAAGGCCTTATGCGGCTGGAAGGAATGACTTCATGCGGCTAAGGATAATTGAGTTCATGCGGCTCTAAAAATGATTGGGCCTTATGCGGCTCGGTCAAGCGGGTCATGCGGATCGGTCCATGCGGCTGGGCCGATCAGGGCTCATGCGGCTGGGAACTGTATGCGGCAGGATCAACTCATGCGGTTGGGTTCTTATGTGGCTGGGAAGGACTAGTCCCCATGCGGCCAGGAAAGAAGGGGGGGCGCAAGCGGCTGGAAGATTACATGCGGCCCAAAATCCATGCGACCAAGAATGGAACTTGCCGCATAAGGCTATGCGGCTAAGTTCATGCGGCTAGAAACTATATGCGGCAGGAACTAACTCATGTGGCTAAGGAACTGTTCTTCTTTCCTAAATTTCTAAGAAAGAACCATGCAAGCCATGGCTTCCAAACTCCATAAATCCTTCATCCGGAGTCCAAATTCAAACTTCCATAGGTCAAAATGGGGCAAAATAAAATTCTCTATAACATGGAACCATCAGAACTTGGAAATAATAATGTTAAGTAGATCAAAACCCAAGAAATCCAAAAAAAACAATAAACTTAGATCTACACAAATTGAACCTTGGAAATTAGGAATGCTAAATATTAAAGTGTGTTAGAATCTCGTAGAGAAGAAAATAGAACAATAAAATTTGGGCTCCTTCATGAAGCAAGCTGCACTTGCCTAAGAGCTCTCTCTCTCCCTAGTAGGTGAAGAAGTAATGGTGGAGAAGAAGAAGAGTAATGAAGAGAGAGTGAAGGAATGGGTTAATAAATGGTAAGTGTGGTGGTAGGTAGGTGGGTTGGTTCACAACCGAACCAAGCAGAACCAAATCAAGCCAAACCGAACCAAGATAAACCAAGCAAGAAGACGTACAATACGAGACAAAATACGTATACGTATTCCAAAATACGTAATACGAACCACAGGCATTACAACTCTATCCACCTTAAACGAATTCTGTCCTTGAAATTTAATTAAGAGGCTAGAGAGACAAGAACAAGCTATACTAATCACAAGCAAGCTATAACTAGGCAATAAATCAAGCAATCAATCATGCAAGCAAGAATCAAAGACATGAGGCATAAGGAAGACATTATACCTCACGAGTCAAACAGGTCAGGATATCGCGATCGGATATCATCCTCACGCTCCCATATTGACTCACCCAAAGAGTGATGACCCCAAGCAACTTGGACTAACTTGATAGTCTTGTTCTTGAGCATCTTCTCTCTCCGGTCCAATATAGACACGGGCCTCTCCTCATACGAAAGGTTGGTGCCAACAACCAATTCCGAATGATCCAGGATGTGGCTCGGGTCTGGGATATACCATCGCAATTGGGATACATGGAACACGTCATGCACCTCACATAGCGACGACGGGAGAGCGAGACGATAGGATACATCACCTACTCACTCCAGAATATCGAACGGTCCTATATACCTAGGACTAAGCTTTCCCCGTACGCCGAAATGAATGACGCCACGGTTAGGCAAAATCCTCAGAAATACATGGTCACCGACCGAGAATTCAAGGGGATGCCGATGAGAATCGGCCCAATGACGCTGGCGATCTTGGGTAACTCGAAGATGATCCCTGACTCTTCTGACCACTTCAACTGTCTAGGCAATCATTTCCGGACCGAGCATCTGCCTCTCTCCAATATCATCCCATGCTAGCGGAGATCTGTACTTCCTACCATACAGTGTCTTGAACGGTGCCATCTGGATACTGGCCTGGAAACTGTTGTTGTACGAGAACTTTACCAGGTGCAGGTGATCTTCCTACGAACTACCGAAGTCGAGTGTACAAGTTCTCAACATATCTTTAAGAGTCTGGATCGTGCGTTTCGACTGCCCATCTGTCTGCGGGTGGTAAGCTGAGCTGAACTGGAGGTGAGTTCCCAAACTCACCTGCAGGCTAAGCCAAAAGTGTGACATAAATCTTGAATCTCGGCCCGAGGTGATACTGACTGGCACCCCGTGCAATCTGACAATCTTTCTGAGGTACATCTCTGCTAGCTGAGCCGTCGACTAACCGACTCTGAACTGGAGAAAGTGTGCCACCTTCATGAACCGGTCAACTATAACCCAAATAGCATCTCGACCAGCTGGGGATCTAGGTAATCCAGTCACGAAATCCATGGTTACATGCTCCCACTTCTATTCTGGAATTGGCAAGGGCTGAAGAAGTCCAGCTGGCCTCTGATGTTCAGCTTTAACTTGTTGGCAAACCAAACACCGAGAGACAAACCGGGCTATCTTCCTCTTCATGCCATTCCACCAAAAGTGCTGACGAATATCACGGTACATCTTCGTACTGCCGGGATGAATGAAATACTGCGAACTGTGAGCCTCCGCCATGATCTCCTGTCTGATATCTCTACTGGGTACACAAAGACGATTACCATGTCGAAGTGTACCATCTTCATGGATACATAGCTCTGGTCTTTGTCCTGCCTCACACTCTGCTCTGAATCGCTAAAGCTTGGAATCTGCTGACTGCGCCATCCGAATCCTCTCGACTATAGTAGACTGAACCTGCATACTGGCCATCAATGCTACACTGGAAGGGAGAACAACTTCTATACCCATCTTCTGAAGATCTGCTAACAGCTCTAGTTGTGCTGTTTGGAAATAAACTCCGATTCTCCTACTCAATGCATCGGCTACAACGTTAGCCTTTCCAGGATGATACTGCAGGTTGACATTATAATCCACATTAAGCTCCAGCCATCTCCTCTAACGCATGTTAAGATCCTTCTGGATGAAAACATACTTCAGGCTCTTATGGTCGGTAAAAATCTTTACCCTATCTCCGTATAAGTAGTGCCTCCACAACTTAAGTGCAAACACTACTGCTGCCAGCTCTAAGTCATGGGTTGGATAATTCCTCTCATGATCACGAAGTTGTCGTGATGCATAAGCTATTACCTTCCCATGCTGTATCAGAACATATCCTAAGCCTCTTCCTGAAGCATCATAATATACTGAGAATCTTCTGGTCCCATATGGAAGCATGAGAATAGGTGCCGTCATCAAGCCTCTCTTCAACCTCTCAAAAGAATCCTGGCACTCTGCTGTCCAAGCAAACTGCACATCCTTGCGGGTCAACTGGGTCAATGGCGCTGAAATTCGAGCAAAGTCTGAAATAAATTGCCGGTAGTAGCCGGCCAAACCAAAAAAACTACGAACTTCTGCAACTGTGTTGGATACCGGCCATGACTCAATAGCCACGATCTTCTGGGGATCCACTTCTACTCCTCTTCTGGTGATGATATAACCCAAGTACGAAATGCAATCGAGCCAGAACTCATATTTATTGAACTTGGTATATAACTGATGCTCCCTGAGAATCTAAAGAACCATCCTGAGATGCTGCTCATGCTCCACTACACTCTTGCTGTAGACCAGAATATCGTCTAGGAACACAATCACAAACTGATCCAAGTAGGGCATGAAGATGCGATTCATGAGGTCCATGAACACTGCCGGTGCATTGGTCGCTCCAAATGGCGTAACAAGGAACTCCCAATGTCCATACCTCGATCTAAAAGCTGTCTTTGGGATGTCCTGCTCTTTGACTATGATCTGATGATATCCTGAGCGCAAATCGATCTTCGAAAATACTGCTGCCCCCTTGAGCTGGTCAAACAAGTCATCTATCATCGAGAGAGGGTATTTGTTCTTGATTCTCACTGAGTTCAAGGTACGATAATCTACACATAACCTGGATGTACCATCCTTCTTTTTTACAAGAAGCATCGGGGCTCCCCAAGGCGCTGCACTAGCACGAATAAATCCCTTGGTTCTAAGTTCTTCAATCATCTTGTATAATATCTCCAGTTCTGATGGCGCCATCCTGTAGACTCTCTCTGATAATGGGGCTGTCCCGGAGATCAAGTCTATAGTGAACTCGATCTCTCGCTCTGGCGGCATACCTGGAAGCTCTTCTGGGAAAACATCCGAAAACTCCTCGACTATCCGGGGTAACTGCACTGCTGCTACTGCCATCCGCAATACTGGAGGAGAATGTTCAACTTTACCTCAGAAGAAGGAAAACTCTGGCTCGCCTGGAATGCTAAAAACAACCCTGTCAATGTGGTAGTCTATTCTAGCATACTGGTTCCTCAACCAATCCATCCCTAAGACCACATCATAATCGGCCATCGAAAACTCTATCAATCTAGCAGGAAATTCTCTACTGCTAACTACGATCTGACATGAGAAAAATACTCTATCTACTCCCACAAGTCTGTTACTAGTAAGTATATTAAGCCCTTCTGATAAAGACTCGGGCTCCAATCCTATCCGTGTCGTGAATTATGCAAAAATAAATGAATGCGATGCACCAGAATCAAATAAAGCTGAAGCTGGAAAGGAGTTGAGGAGAATAGTACCTACCACTACCTCTCATGGTGCCAACCCTTCCTCTACGATCATCACCATATCCTGACCATGCCCTCGGGGTGCTGGTCCCCTCTGCTGAAATCCTCGCTGCCTCTTCTGACTCAGGGCTTGGGCTTGTGCATACTGCTGGGGGTATTGTTGCTGGAATGCCTGGGACTGAGGCGGCAAGGGCCTCTGAGACTGATACTGCTGCTACTGGACTGGTGCTAGTCCTCTCACCGAAGGACTAGAAAAGTTGACGATGATGAACTACCCCTATTCGGACAGGATCCAACCTTATGATCTGCTGCTCCACAAGCTAGGCACAATTTCTGTGCCCTACGACATTCTTCTACCACATGCCCTGGCTTCCTACAGTGCGAACATCCCACTGTAGAAGAGTGCTTCTGTATCTGCTGCTGAGGGTACGTCGGGGCTGAATGTTGAACCGACGTTACTGAGGTCGCCCGCCTCAGAGCTCCAATGGTCAAAGTCCGAACTGCCGGGGCTGGTGCTGAAGACTGATTCATCTGGCCGTGAGATCTCTTCCGACCTCCGGCCCTATCCTCAATCCTCTGGGAGGTATACTCATGCCTCCTAGCTGCTCTCAAGACTGTATCAAAAGTCTGATGCTCAAACTACTCCACTGCCAATAAAATCTCTAGATGGAGCCCCTGCTAGAACCGCTGGGCTCTATCGAACTCGGTCGCCACCAAGGTGGGAGAAAATCGACTAAGTCTGGAAAACTCGGCCACATATCCGTCGACCAACCTGCCTATCTGCTTCAAATTGGTGAACTTCGTCTGTAGATCATATCGAGCTACATATCGAGCTACAACATCGAAGTACTTGGTCTGGAATCTCTCTCTGAATACTGTCCAAGCAATGGGTGCCACTAATCCAACGGCCTGCGCCGCCCACCAGCTGCGGGCAAGATCCAATAACTGCAGGCGCACCATGGCCACCTTCTCGTTCTCTGGAGTCCTGGCTGCTTCTAGACTCACCTCTGTGTCCTGAAGCCATGCATCAGCAGCAATAGCATCTTCGCTACCATCAAAGAATGGAGGGTTCAAGTGCTTGAAGCTGTTGGCCGTGCTGTTACCCTGATGACCTCCTCTGGTCAGAGCATCCGTAACTGCCTGGTGCAAGGCATCTCCTCTACGATCTTGGAAAGCTAACAATGATCTGATGAGACCCACCAAAGTGCCATCATCAGGCTCTGCAGGCTGAACTGGCTGGACTGGTGGCTCTCCTCCAGTAGGCACGACTCTGGAGGCTACTTTCGAATGCTAGGCTTGATCCCCAGGTTGCTGCTGGTCCGCGGGAGGTGCTCTGCCTCGCTGATCAGCAGGACCAGGTACAATGCTGCCAAAGAAGATGACATAAAGAACAATAAGGAAGGACCAGGACAGATCAACGATACAAGCATGCAATCAGGACAAGATTCTTCAGGGATTCAGAGGATACGAACAGGGATCAAGGGCGAGTGCTGATTGAGACATCTATTCGGTAAACCCTCACATATCTTGATGTACAAGACCTACATGGGCCACCACTATTACTATGTTATGCCCCAGAACCAGAATACTGGAGAGCGGGAGCAGACATAGCCAGCTACGTATATTGAAGTGCAACCCACCTCGGTATACGGTCATGGCTGTCTAGACACATGAGGGTTTAACTACAAGCCATCAGTCTGCTAAGGTCATGAACAAGCCTAGTGTCTCAATCACAAGCAAATAAGTAAATGTTACAAGATGTAAGATCACCAAATATACAATAGTAAGGCGTCCCAAACATTACATATTTAGCTGATCATGAAGCTAGTCGTTACAAAATATCAGGACTAGCAAGAGTTTAGGTCATACATGATCAACCCTAGGATTTGTCAATCATGTTACAGCCCGTAGGCAGACAGTAAGTAAATGCAATCGAGCTAAACAAGTGCTCGTCGGCTAAATGCCTTAAAAGAATATTTTTACAATAAAGTACAAAAAAGAAACCTACTCGTTGCCCTGGTTACGCCTGGTGGTCACCATCGGGCTGGAAAGTCGGTAGATCCTCTGGAGCTGCTCCGGTATCTGGCCATACAAAACCAACTGGGTCAGATCCCAGAAAGAGCAAGTACCACTCTTCACTTAGGAACTAAAACCAGCAATTAGCACAAGAATATAAATAAGTAGTAAGAACTGGAAATAAGGAAAAATATATCAGGATGATATACGACGAGATAACCATGGAACTATTCAGATAACCAGGTTACAACCTGTAAACTAAATAAGGACCGCGGTTGTAACCCTTCGTCTGAACGGAACTTGGTTTTCCACCATTTATCGGCAAGATAATATAAGAAATCAGGTCATGTAACAATCTTGTACAGGATCAAGACAAGACTAGACTGATTATGCCCCATCCAACAATCACGGCCAAGCGATAAGTACGGCTTGATACTTTAAGTAACTAGGGTTAACACATGCCTAATTACTAACAAGATGCAGCGAGATTTTTCCACAACCACAAGCCTTGTAGACCATCCAGGTTACCCAGGTCGAATATTAGGGGTTGAATTCATGTGGATACATCGTCCAGGAAACACATGTACCCTTAAGCAGCTTAAAGGGTACAACATATGACAGTGTGCTGGAAATGTGCCCTACTCGACGGCAGGCTACAGATCCCAAGCGCGTCCAGGTAACGGGATCGCCCGTAGCTGAAAAATCTCTACATGACTACTGGATTATTCTAGTTATTAGCCTTAGTCAATTTGGTTGGTACTTCTGACCGTGGTACTCAGGGGTCCCTGTCCTAGACATGATGCAAGACAATACTGGTTCATTTGTACAAGCACATTCGCCCACGGTGTCCAGGTTATTCATACTTATTATGTCATGTTAGCCATCGCAACAGCATATCCAGGCATATTATGTCAGGTTACTTGTCAAGAGTACGCCTTGGCGGGCTACTATCATGTCATATTATTTGTCAAGAGTACACCACTACGGATCACTATCGTGTTCAGGAAACATGTGCAGGATAACATAGTACAAGCGTTATCAAAAGGGCCAAGTACACTAAGGGCCACAAGATATGGGCTTAATTAATAACAATTAAATCATAAAATACAAGGCTATGGAAAAGCCATGCGGCTCGGGAATATGCGGACAGGAAGGAAGTCCATGCGGCTGAGGGCGGTTCAGGATACATGCGACTGAAAAGGAGGAAAGCTCATGCGGCTGGGGAAAAATTCGGGTTTATGCGGCTAAGAAGGGGGCAGGAGCTTATGCAGCTGGGAATAGAGGGGATCTTATGCGGCTAGAGGGAATGAACCCTATACGGCCAGGGAAGAAAGTTCAGACGGCTGGAGGGAGATTGAGCATATGCGGCTCTGGGTGACTGGGCATATGCGGCTGGAGATGAAGGGTTTCATGCGGTTCGCGAAGAGCAAGGCCTTATGCGGCTGGAAGGGATAACTTCATGCAGCTAAGGATAATTGAGTTCATACGGCTCTAAAAATGATTGGGCCTTATGCGGCTCGGTCAAGCGGTTCATGCGGATCGGTCCATGCGGCTGGGCCGATCAGGGCTCTTGCGGCTAGGAACTATATGCGGCAGGATCAACTCATGCGGCTGGAAAGGAATAGTCCCCATGCGGCCAGAAAAGAATGGGGGCGCATGCGGCTAGAAGATTACATGCGGCCCAAAATCCATGCGGCCAAGAATGGAACTTGCCGCATAAGGCTATGCGGCTAAGTTCATACGGCTGGAAACTATATTCGGCAGGAACTAACTCATGCGGCTAAGGAACTCTTCTTCTTCCCCAAATTTCCGAGGAGAAAGAACCATGCAAGCCATGGCTTCCAAACTACATAAATCATTCATCCGGAGTCCAAATCCGAATTTCCATAGGTCGAAATAGAGCAGAATAAAATTCTCTACAACATGGAACCATCAGAACTTGGAAATAATAATGTTAAGTAGATCAAAACCCAAAAAATCCAAAAATATAATAAACTTAGATCTACACAAATTGAACCATGGAAATTAGGAATGCTAAATATTAAAGTGTGTTAGAATCTCGTGGAGAAGAAAATAGAACAATAAAATTTGGGTTCCTTCATGAAGCAAGCTGCACTTGCCTAAGAACTCTCTCTCTCTCTCTCCCTAGTAGGTGAAGAAGTAATGGTGGAGAAGAAGAAGAGTAATGAAGAGAGAGAGTAAGGGAATGGGTTAATAAATGGTAAGGGTGGGGGTAGGTAGGTGGGTTGGTTCACAACTGAACCAAGCCGAACCAAATCAAGCCGAACCGAACCAAGATGAACCAAGCAAGGAGACATGCAATACGAGACAAAATATGTACACATATTCCAAAATACATAATACGAACCACATGCATTATAGGGGCAACGGATGGTGCGAGGTTGGGGGCAATCCTATTAGATAGCGTAGGGAAAGTTAGAGGTGCTCCAGTAACAAGAGCGTGGGGAGAGTGCACACGCAAGGATCCTGCACCATTCTAAGCAGATGGCGTAGGCAAATTAGTAGGCATAGACCTTAGGAGCATCAAAGAGGTCGGGGCAACAAATGGCGCACGGGTGTGGGCAGACCCAATAGAAGGTGCAGGTTAAATTAGAGATGCTCCAGGAAATGAGGGCGCACACGAAGGGCCTGTGCCACCCACGTTAGCAATCGAGGAGGCCGCCTAACCGAGGGTCGACACAGAGTATTCTCGTACAGGATGAGCAGTTTCAAAAGGTGCCACATGACGTGCGCCAATTAAAATGGTAGGGACGACGCATGTGCCATTCTGGAGCTGTATGGGAAGCGCTGACCGGTCTGTGCCAAACACATCCGAGATGAAGGAAGGTGGCAATTTCAAATTTTAATTCAAAATATCAATGTGTTGGCGGAAGAATAGGGACGGAAGCCCCAAGGGGGGAGAGCTACCGCAGAAGGTTGTGACGACAAGAGAAGGGATGACGGAAGGAGGGGCCGTCGACAGCCACGCCCTAGCCACTGCCGAGGGGCGATTATCCAGGACAACAGGAGGCCATTGCAACTTCACGGCACCCCCTGTCGAGGCCAGACCAAGAAGAGACTGTTGGTCCACCGACTAAGGGATAAACGCCCGGGGAAGCCCCGACGGCGCCGGAGGGACACCAGGAGGCGGACCGAAGAGGGTCCCACCCTCAAGTGGGGAGCCGACCATAGGCGGAGGAGCCGTCGGAGAACAACACCATGACGGAGGAGACTAAGATCGGGGAGGGGGCGAATGGGCGGGGGAGAGCACGCCTGAGAAGATGATCGGAGGAGGAAAACCAAAGCGGGCATGCCAGGGAGGGTTGGGGCTGCGTGCCTCCGCCACGAGGGGAACCGCCTTACCAGATCACCGAGTGCCACCACCGCCGGGGGGGTGGCTAAACACGCCGCCGGATGTCCACGAGAAAAATCGCCTAGGGGTGAGCTTCTCTCTCCTCCATATATATATATATTTATTTTTTATTTATTTTTATTTTTTATTATATATATATATATATATATATATATATATATATATATATATATATATATAATGACTAGTATAGCACATCGAGTCGTGGTGTACTGGTAACACCACCGTGCACTGGGGATGAGGGCCGGGTTCGAGCCCTCCCTCCCACGGAGGTGGCTGGGTGGCGGTGGCTACGGCCTCCGGGCCAAGGTCGGGTGGAGTCGTCCACCGGATTTGGCTTTAAATATATATATATATATATATATATATATATATATATATATATATATATATATATATATATATATATATATATATATATATTATATATATATATATATATATATATATTTTTATATATATATATTATATATATATATATATATATATATATATATATATATATATATATATATATATATATATATATATATATATATATATATATATATGACTAGTGTAATTATATGGGTAAATATATATATATATATATATATATATATATATATATATATATATATATATATATATATATATATATATATATATATATATATATTTACCCATATAATTACACTAGTCATAATATATATATATATATATATATATATATATATATATATATATATATATATATATATATATATATATATATATATATTGTCACTACCACTTTTCTTGATTAGGGGTATTAGGTAATTGTGTGATTTTGAATTTTTGATAATATTTCAATTGGTGCTTTTGTGTTAGTAGTTGGTTTAACCTTAGCTAACCATGATTAGAGATTAACCATGACTTTAGAAACTTAATTATCAAGTTATATTTGAATTTTAAGTTTTAGTCCTATTTAGGAAACTTTTGAATTCATTTTAGGTTCTTTTAATATATTGCTTTGGGGCTTTTTGCTAATAGGCTTTCTATTAAACTCAAGTAGAGTTTTTGGCCCATACCTAAACCCTAACCCAAACAGTAGCATGTGGCCGGCCAAACAGTCCTCCCTCTCTATATATTTGTAACTTGTAGCCCCACCAAGCCTCTTTTATAAACCCTAATTTTCCACTTTCCTCAAAGTAGCCTATTTTTCTCATCTCTCATCCGATTTGGACCAAACGAATTGAGTTGCGATCCTTGGGAGGAGAAGAACTTATTGGAGGCTAGCTAGCAAGAAATTGGAGGTGTTTGACCGAAGGATTTTGGGTATCGAGGCTTTTGGAGTGCTTTTGTATTGAGATTCCAAATCTCAATAGGTAAATGCTTTTAAACTCATTTAAATTTTGATTTTTCTTCATAGAAGCATGCATCTAGGTACCCTAGACCTGTAGATGTAGTTTGGTAAGATTTTGCGTCCATTTGATGTGTATCGGAGGTGTGTCGGTGTATTATAACATGTATTTGATGAAATACCTCATAGAATTAAAATTGTTGTTTTTCAAAACTAATTTCATATATTTGTAGCCCTATATGAGAGGATTCCAAAACCCTATTTTTGAGTTTGTTTTGGCACAGTTTTTGTGTCCAAATTGGATACGGGGACGTAGCACGAGCCCCCGTGCACTGTCCTGCCTTTCGAGTGCTATAACTCGATGGACACGCCACAATTTGGGGTAAAAATTGGTAGACACGTGGGGGCTATGCCTGACATCATCCTCCCAAAATTTGGAGATTTGATGGAGTGGTTGGAAAGTTATCGAGGCGGTAAGGATTTGGCCTGCTGTGCACACGCATGATTTTTGGCTCTGACACAGGTTTATAACTTGGATATGAGGACACGTGGACTCAAGGTAGGGTGTCCAACACCTAGCCGTATACCTAGGCTACCCATAGACACGAGCACGTGACACGTGGTGGTGTATGGGGACACGCGACATGGCGACTCGTGGACACGACTCAGGGTCCTAGACGCGTACCCTAACACCCTAGCTACCCCCTGGCATGAGCACGAGGCTTCTCGTTGGACACGGCGAGTCCTAAGTCCTCGACACACCCCGCACACACGTGCACGAGCATTGTTTCGGATACACACTATTTGGACACGTTGTGGACATTGTTTTGGTTCTGTTCAGGTACGAGCATGACACACTCATACACCCCCTTCCTGTTTCCAGTTTGCACAGTGTATATATGTGAATTTGAGATTTTTGGTTTTGAGTTGGGTTAGTGAATGGAATTTTCGATTTCTAATTTGAGTTGAGTTGGGTTTATGTGTTTTGGTTTTCGAATTTGATATTTGATTTAGTTTTCAACTCAGTCTGAGTTGATATTGATGTTTAGCTTTAGTTCGATTCTGAGTTGTGTTTAGAGTTGATTTGTTTTGGTTTAGGCTTATGTATTTGATAATGGGTTGTTTGTTAGGTATTGATATTTGATACTTTGAGTTTAGGCTTTAGATTTGGCTTGTTTTCAATCTCATTTATGAGATTTAGGTTCACCCCTTACTAGCAGTACACAACATACACACACTCACTTGCATTTCATCTATTTTCTTATATACGTATGTATATTGGTATGTACATATATATATACATATAGGATTAGAGATTTATGGGATTCAGCTGGTAAAGACTGGGATTAGGGCAGGATCCGCAATTGGGCCGGTGATGAGGCAGAAGATTGTATCCGTCGATGCGACCTAAAGATAGGCAATGAAACAGATGAGCTACGATGGTCGGCCGACCCCTCGGGAGGCTTCTCTGTGAGCTCGGCCAGACAAGTTGCCCGTGGTCGCGGAGCGCCATCACAGATCAACGCTGCTTTCTGGCAGACATGCATCCCAAAGAAGTGGTCTATCCTTATTTGGAGAGCCTTTCGTAAGAAGTTGCCCACCGACGATAATCTGTACGCTATAGGATTCAGCTTGGCATCTGCTTGCAATTGCTGCTCAGAGCGTCAAACGGAAAACGTCGACCATATATTTTGTCAGGAGGATTTATCTGCCAAGGTTTGGAGAGTGCTATCTCAGCAGTGCAGTAGGGCTCAGGGAGTTGGGTGCTTTAATAACCTACTGGCTGGCTGGGCACTCGCTTTCCACGGTCACCAAATCGTAGCGGCTGCCGCTATATGGGTCATTTGGAAGAATCGCAACAAAGCGAGATATGAGGGCAACCAGTACAATGTCGACCAGATCATTAGGGAGGTTACCAGGCAGTGCCATAAGATCAGGGACTTCTGTTCGCACGGGCAGACTGGTTTTTGGGTTTCTCTTCTTTCCTAACCTATGGTTTTTCGGTTTTGTTGGTATAGTTTTATAGGCGTCGGCATTTTGTGCCTAGGGGTATTCTTGTACAGGCTTCGGCATTTTGAACCTTGATGGAATAAAATGGGATGTTTCTTAATTATATATATATATATATATATATATATATATATATATATATATATATATATATATATATATATATATATATATATAATATTGTAATTGAATGTGTATATAATATATATATATATATATATATATATATATATATATATATATATATATATATATATATATATATATATATATATATATATTTTAATATATATATATATATATATTTTTTTTATATATATATATATATATATATATATATATATATATATATATATATATATATATAATATTGTAATTGAATGTGTATATATATATATATATATATATATATATATATATATATATATATATATATATATATATATATATATATACACATTCAATTACAATATTATATATATATATATATATATATATATATATATATATATATATATATATATGATATTGGTATAGGATTTTATAGCCTATGGCTAGTTGTGATTAGAAATAACCCTATAGGCCTAATTAGGCACACTTGACAAGTTAGTTGACCAAGTTGACCAAAGTCAACTGTGGGTCAACCTTGACCTAGAATTGACTCTAATAGGCTTAAATTGACATGTTGACTTAAGTTTGACCAAATCCTAAACTAATTGACTTATTGACTTAGGTTTGACCTAGTTTGATTAGAATAGTTGACCAGAGTTGACCGAGAGTTGACTTTGGCCTAGAATGACCTTGAATCATATAGGATATATTGTAAACTTTCTTTAATTCATATTAGACACTTTGTAACCTGTGGTTGCTTTAAATAGGACTCAGTTAATCTGGTTCGGACATCTATTCTCAACAGTTGTTCAGGTTATCAGGCGAGTATATTCTCTGACCGTTTCATACTTGCTAGAAATTATATTCTTGTTATAGACTACTTTACTTGATGCTGTCACGATGTTATCACAGATTAGTACTATATGGATCTTTTCATGAAAAATTATCCTTCTCGGGTGCATCGAATACATTATGTCATGTGCTTTTTACGAACATTATGTATTCCTTGGACTCTTATTATTCATGTACACTCATGTGATCTCATGATCTCATAAGCTTCATGTATAAACTTTTATATACAATAGTATAACCTGACTCAATCCTTGTGTATTGATTGGGGTACGGGAGAGTAGAAGTGGTCATGTGAACAATTCGAAAGTAGGTAATCATGTGCAAATTCTGTAGCTTAGTCATGTGCAATTCAAGCCATTCATATAACCATCTTGTGCTCTAAATTACTTAGTCACTTACAGTATTTACTTACCATATTTGTATTTTCGTTTATCAGATATTCGTTTAGTCTTCATGTTCATTTCTTACAGTGTTTCATATATTTTATTCTATAGCTTGCTTTACATTTTCTGTCATGATATGAACTGTGTGAGCGATATGTATTCGTTTCTATCCTGATTGGACCTGTTGAAAATATTACAGAGGATGAGGAGGAGTTCTGCCTCCCATATTATGGTGCTGGCTTAGATGACACAGGTGACTTGGTCCCCCAGGAGGATCCAGCAGTTGTTGAGAATTTGCCCATTGTCTAGATTAGACTGCTAGACTAGTTATCTTATTTTAGTTGTTTTGCCTTGATGTATTTCAGATATTTGGATTTTTGTGTTTTTTAAACACCCAGACTTATTTCTTTCTGTTTGTAGTTCTCTATTGAGATTATCTATATTATCTTTCTATTTCCATCTTAGACATTATGATTGAGTTGTACCTTCTGTGTTGTCCTCCTTTTTGGAGAGTATATTATTGTATAGGTACATTTATATATTGTTAGATATTGTGACCTTGGATAGTGTTCTACCGCCGAACTGCGGCGTTGGCTGGACGTACCTACTTTTCGTGCCCTTACGCTGGGTGCGGATAGTGACACGTTTTTAGTGGTGGCCTATGCAGGTCCAGTATAGAGTCGCAACTAGTGCGATTTTGTAATGGTACTCGAACTAGAGTATCACTACAACCTGCAGTAGATATAGGATATAAGTATTAAAGTACTCAATCACATTAGGAAAAACTCTTTTCTAATTCTTGCTGCTAATTGCCTTCTTTGAAATAACTGTCCTCATTTGATTATACCATTTTCCGCTCAAAATTGACTTCTTTGTTTGATTATACCATTTGTCCTTCTTTGTTTTGTGTCTGTATCATTTGCTATTAGACACCATCTTTCTTCTGAATCGTTGCCTAGGACTTGCAACATCACGACTGGGGGTGGTATCATCCTCGTCAGTGATATTTGCAAGGATCGAAGAGTAGTTTTGGGATGCCGAGAACTGGATGTGAGTTTGTTCGTAATGCCATTACCGAACTACGATATAGTACTCGGGATGGATTGTTCGAACAGGCACCATTCCAGTATAGATTATCGCGGTGGCAGAGTTCTTTTTCGTTCGCTAGGAGAGCCAGAGTTCGAGTTTGCCAGACGGGAGGCAGAGTAGAGCAACAAAGTTTTCTGCAGAGTCTCAGTAGAGGAGCAAAGCGTGCCACATCCATTGATAGCTGAGTTCATGGATGTATTTTTGGAGGAGTTGCCAGGGTTACCTCTAGACAAAGATGTGGAGTTCTCTATAAATTTGGTGCCCGACGCAGAGCCGATATCTCAGTACGTCTATAGAGTGAACAACAGTGAGCTGGTGGACTTGAAGAAGTAGGTAGATGAGTTGCAGTACAAAGGTTTCATCTAATTGAGTTTTTCACCTATTGCTTCAACCTACTTGGTGAAGTAGTCTGTAGCGGTGATAACAAAATTGTGACCATGAATAGAGGAAGAATTGGAAAAAGAGATCTTTCTCATTTCATTCTTTGGTTAGTGTGAAGTAAGACCCCCCGCGTGGAAGAAAGAGGGGTGTGAGACGAGGCGAGCCCACCTATGTAGCCACACTAAGAGAGCCCAATAATGCTGATCAGGGCCCTACACCGGAGTCTATACTTCAAGTTTTTAAGGAGTTCCAAGATGTTATGCCCAAGGAGCTCCCCAAGTCTTTGCCGGCAGGGTCAGAAGATTTCAGAGAAGGTTGGATCCGGGAAGGCTTAAGCCGATACCGAGGGTTTTGAAACCGATCGAGCTGCGAAGTGAGGCGAACGCCAGTGAGGAAGGAAGTGTTGGTTGCCAGACCACACCCAGCCATGATCGGTGCATACGGATGCCTCAAACTTTGCCATTAGGGGAGTCCTCATGCAAGATGGGCATCCCATAGCCTAGTCGTAAGCTCAACGACACCGAGCGATATTACACGGGTGCACCGATACTCTTTGTACCGAAGAAGGATGGATCGGTACGGATGTGTATCGACTACAGGGCTCTCAACGGCCTCACGATCTAGAACAAGTACCCGCTGCCAAGGATCGATGATCTGTTCGATCAGTTGAGCGGAGAGAGGGTATTTTCTAAATTAGATCTAAGGTCAGGTTACCATCAAGTGAAGGTGAAGAAGGTGGACATTCCGAAGACAACATTCATGACACGGTATGGCCAGTTTGAGTTTATGGTGATACCATTTGGGTTGACTAACATCCCGGCGGTGTTCATGAACCTAATGAACAAGGTGTTCCACCAGTACTTGGAGAAGTTTGTAGTGGTGTTTATCGATGACATCTTGGTATACTCGAAGACCCCAAAGGAGCACTTGAGAGTAGTTCTAGAGACTCTCAGGATGGAGGAGCTTTATGGCAAGCTTTTAAAGTTTGAGTTCTTCCTGGATTGAGTTGATTTCTTAGGTCATGTTGTGACCGGGAATGGGATCTCAGTCGACCCGAGGAAGATCACGATAGTTGAGGCGTGGACAGCACCGAGTTCAGTTGCGAAGATCAGGAGCTTTCTGGGATTGGCAGGCTACTACAGGAGGTTTGTTCAGGATTTCTCTCCGGTTGCAGAGTCTTTGACCAGGCTTACCCGGAAGTACACATATTTTATTTAGACAGAGGAGTGTCAGATCGCCTTTGTTGAGTTGAAGAAGAGGTTGATGACGCCTCCGATTCTGACATTGCCATCAGGATCAGGCGGGTTCACAATCTATAGTGATGCCTCAGGAAAGGGTGTGGGTTGTGCCTTGCAGCAGCATGGGAAGATGATTTCCTATACTTCCAGGCAGTTACGTCCTCATGGGAAGAACTACCCTACCCATGATTTGGAGTTGGCAGCAGTTATTTTTGCTCTTAAATTGTGGAAGCACTATTTATACGGAGAGCGAGTGGAGATCTTCACAGACACAAAAGCTTGAAGTATGTGTTTACCCAGAAAGCGCTCAACATGAGACAGAGGAGATGGTTGGAGTTGATGAAGGACTTTGATATTTTATTGCGGTATTATCCAGGGAAGGCCAATGTGATTGCCGATGCCTTGAGCAGGTATCCGGTAGCCATGTGTTTGACAGTAGATCGTCACTTGTAGCATATCTGGAGAGCCTGGAGATCGAGGTGATAGTGCCGGGAGTTGAGATACAGATGTGGGGTCTGCAGATTTAGTTAGACTTGATGGAGAGGATCAACTCGACTCAGTTCGACGATGTCGCTCTGCAGTGTATCCGAGAGCAGGTTCGAGTAGGACTTGTAGATGAGTTTGTCATTGCAGAGGATGGCGCATTGAAGCACGGTTCCAGGTCATGTGTGTCTAGTAGAGGCCTTCAGGAGCAGGTTATGCAGGAGGCTCACCGTTCTTAATATTCTATGCATCCAGGTGCCAACAAGATGTATAGGAATCTGAAGGAGTATATATGGTGGTATGGGATAAAGCGGCAGGTAGCACGCTTCATAGCCAGATGTTTAGTCTGCAAGCAGGTAAAGGCAGAGAGGCAGAGGCCAGGAGGACTGTTACAACCATTGCCCATTCTGGAAGGGAAGTGGGAACATATTACGATAGACTTTGTTTTAAGATTGTCACGTACACCAGGAGAGAAAGACGCAATTTGGGTCATCGTTGACAGGTTGACCAAATCAGCCCACTTCTTGCCATTCAAAGTAGGATTATCTACGGAGAAGCTAGCAGAGATGTACGTGCGTCAGATTGTCAGACTTCATGGAGTTCCGGTGAGCATTGTCTTGGATCGGGATAGTCGCTTTACTTTCCATTTCTGGTGGAGTCTTCATGCTAGTTTTGGCACTCAGCTCAAGTTTAGTACTGCATACCTCCCTCAGACGGACAGACAGTCAGAGAGGACTATTCAGACATTCAAGAACATGTTGCAGACTTGTGTCATAGATTTTGAAGGTTCTTGGGAGGATTATTTACACTTGGTAGAGTTTGCATACAACAACAGTTTCCAGGCCAGTATTGAGATATCACCATTCGAGGTATTGTACGGGCTTAGATGTCGTACTTCCTTGTCGTGGAATGACGTTGGAGAGCGAGCTTTATTGGGACCTGAGATGGTTGTGGACGCAGCCGAGAAGGTGAAGATCATCAGAAATCGACTTCGCGTGGCGTAGGACAGACAGCTGTTGGCCCATTCCATGGTCACACCCGATTTTAATAAATCGACATAAACTTAAGTCAATACAAAAAATATAGGAACTGCTACGAATCATTTCAGGTCTTGTGAAATCAATATCAACAAGCGTACTACTACGTCAGCAAGCACGTAAATCATCAGTCTGAAGCTTACTTTTATTGGAATCTAGTCCGAGTCATTTTAAAATTTATTATGTATTTTATCTTTATTGAGTCTAGGATATAAATTGTAAGATCGACGGGATAATACTGGCTTAGGTTAATTATAGTTCACTTTTCTATACAGCCTACCTATCCATATTCCACCTACCAAAAAGTTTATTTTTATTCTACAATAGTATTTGACAAATGTTTAACATTTTACTGAGACAGAACTCAAACTGAGTTCGGCCCGAGTTCGGTCAGTTTAAATTTAAATATTTGTTGCCTCAAAATCTGTATGCAATATTCATCTACGAAATCTTTGCATCAGAACTCTGCCAGAACTCTGCCCGAGTTTGGTCCTAGAAAACACCTATAAATAGAAGAGAATTTCTCATTCCAAATCACTCAATCAATTTTATCTTCTCTTCTCTATTCAGTAAGTATTTTCATCCGATCAAAATCTTTCATATCACACCTACACTTCTCTTAGCCAAAAGCCAGTAATATCTATTCGATCTAGAATCTTTTGGATCTCAAGAGTTGTAAAAAGGTTGTTCAAAGTACAAAAACTATCTCTGTTGTGGAGCCGATCGTGCTCAAGAGTTGTAACATCTATTCGATCTAGAATCTTTTCGATCAATTTCATCTTCTCTTCTCTATTCAGTAAGTATTTTCATCCGATCAAAATCTTTCATATCACACCTACACTTCTCTTAGCCAAGCATGGTGTTGTAAGAGAGTGTAAGCTCTCAATAAGCTTGTGGCTTAGTGGATTAACATCGAGCAAGAGTACTCGAGACTGGATTAGTCCTCTCAGAGAGATACTAGTATACATCGCTGTGTCACTGAGTTTGATCTCTCTATCTCTTGCTATATTTATTTACTGTCTCTTATTCACTGTCATAGTTATCTGTTTATAATTTTAAATTAGTGATTATTTTTCGCTGCACTCGCACTCACTCTATTCACCCCCCTCTAGAGGTACTCAACGGTCCTACAATTGGTATCAGAGCAGGTTATTTTTTAATATAACAAACCTCAGAAAGTATATAGATGGCAGCCGTAAAATCAATATTCAACGGTGAAGGGCAATCCACAAATAGACCTCCACTATTGATGGTACAAACTATACCTACTGGAAAACGTGGATGACTTTCTTTTTAAAGTCTCTTAACTTTAATCTTTGGTCTATAGTTGTTGACGGTTATAAGAAACCGACACCTACAGTAGTTGATGGCCTGCTTGTAGACAAGCCTCATGAAAAATATACAGAGGCTGAAAAAGTAAAGGCTAGTCTAGATGCTCGTTCCATCAACGTACTATTCTGTACAATTGACAAAATGGAATTCAACAGAGTTTCAACCTGTAAGACGTCTCATGAGATTTGGAAACTTCTTAAGGTAACTCATGAAGGTACTTCCGAAGTGAAGGAATCCAAAAATAGTAGACTAATCCAGGAGTATGAATCTTTTAAGATGAAATCTGGTGAGTCAATTACACAGATGTTCACACGTTTCCTTGATATTACTAATTCTTTGCAATCTCTTGGTAAGGATTACAGTAATCATGAGAAGATCAGAAAAATGCTACGGGCTCTAACCAAGAACTGGAACCCAAAGGCAATAGCAATCATTGAAGAAAACGATCTCATCACCATGTCTCTGAAAATACTGATGGGCAAGCTCATGACCTATGAGCTTGATCTGCAAGAGTTTGAAGAAGCAACCCCAAAAGAAAAGTCTATCGATTTTAAAGCTCAAGCCAGAAAATCTACATATAATGATTCTGAAGAAGAATCATCAAGTGGTGATGAACAAGCTCTACTAGTGAAGAACTTCAGAAAATTTCTAAAGTTTGAGAAATCAAACAGAACGAAGAGAGATATCCAAAAAAGGAATAAAGATGAAACAATATACTTTGGATGCAAGAAATCAGGGTACATGAAAAAGGACTGTCCAACTTCGAAGAAAAGCAGTCCATACGATAGATCAAGATCAAGCAGAAAAGCAACAACCAGTCGAAAATATACAAACACAAGTATCTGGCATGAAAGTGATGCTAGTGATACAGAGAAAGAAGACAGATCCTGCAGAAATGCTAATGTCTGTCTTATAGCTTTTGATAAGGTATCCTCAAACCCTTTGTATGATGATTTTACTTTCGATGAATTAGAAAATGCCTTTAGCAAACTACTTGAAGAACACAGAAATATGCTTGACAAGTATAAGTAATCTCGAAAAGAGATTAAGGCATACACAACCGAGATAGCTAGACTGTCCAGTCTTATTGAGAAAATTAAAGAGACGTCTACTAACGGTAACACGGAAGAGATAGCCAAGCTTAAAGTAGACTATCATGAGGCTATCCTCAAAGTTGATAAGAAAGAAAGAGACTATGTCAAAATACAAGAGTTTTATGACATAGAGAAGAAGAAGCACTTAGTCACAGAACAAAGACTCTCAGACATGACTGCTAAATATGAAGAGTCTTTTGCAGTTTCTAAAAAGTTAGAAATCAAGTTAGGCAAACAGGAAATACCTGTGACATAGCCTAATTTTAGTCCTAATACTAAGCATACACTTAAGAGGACTAAAACTCAGAAAGCACAAAAGAAACACGATTATCACCATGCTTTCACTTATAGGTTTTCAAAGAAACCAAATAGGCATGTCAACACAGTTTCCACTACCACTGTTTCAAAACTCACTTGCACATATTATGGTACTCCTGGACACATATCACAGTATTATTTAGCAAGAAAACTTGTTGACAATCGCACTTTATTTTGGAGACCTAAGACTAATCAATATGGATCCTTCAGTAAATGGGTACCAAAGGATTCATCTACTTGTTTTGTAGGTGGACCCTCAACCCTCTCATGCTAAATGCAACTGGATCCTCGATAGCAGATGTTTGCGAAACATGACTGGTAATGCATCTTTGTTCGCCACGCTATCGATGAAGAAAGAAGGATACGTCTCCTTCGAAAATAATCTGAGAGGTGATATCATTGGCAATGGCATTGTTGGTATATCTCCTTATCCTGTAATAAAAAACGTTTGTCTAATTACAGAATTGAAACATAACCTATTAAGCATAAGTCATTTGGCTGATAATGGTTATGGTATCAACTTTATAAAAGATAAATGTACCATATATGATATGTCAATTGGTGATCCCGTAAATGAAGGGTTTAGAGAAGACAATATTTATATTTTCTTTCTGGAGAGTACTAATAATACAGGAAGATGCCTAGTAGCTAATCTAGATGAAAGCTGGCTTTGGCATATGAGACTAGGACATGCAAATATGGACACTATCTCAAGGCTGAGCACTAAGAAGCTGGTAAAAGGACTCCCTAAAATTCCATTCAAGAGAGATATGGTATGTGCTGACTGTGAAAAGAACAAGGCATATAGGTCTACATTTAAATCCAACAACGCTGTAAGTACTTCTAGACCTTTGCAGTTGATATATATAGATTTATTTGGTCCTAGTAGAGTCGCTAGTCTTGGCGGTAAGCTCTACGCATTTGTTATTGTTGATGATCTCTCGTTTTACTTGGTTTTACTTTTTATCAAACAAAAGTGATGCTATTTTTGAATTTTAGTTATTTTATAAAAAGGTACAAAACGAAAAAGGCTTCATGATTACTCGTATATGATGTGATCATGGTGGCGAATTCGTAAATACTGATTTCAAAAAGTTTTGTGATGATAGTGGATACTACCATAAATTTTCTTGTCCTAGAACTCCTCAACAGAATGGTGTTGTGGAGTAGAAGAACCGTACTCTAACCGAGATGGCTAGAGTCAGGCTAAATCAGCATAATCTTCCTAAATATTTTTGGGCAGAAGCTGTTAGCACAGCCTATCATGTTTTAAATAGGGTGTTAATTCGACCCATCTCGAATAAAACACCTTATGAACTTTGGTTCGGAAGGATTTTCAACATTTTTTATTTTAAAGTTTTTGGATGTCGCTGTTTTATCCTGAACACCAAGGACAACTTGGGTAAGTTCGACTCTAAAGCAGATAAAGGAATATTTCTCGAATATGCTGCTAAGATTAAGGGATATAGAATTTCAATAAAAGATCTATGATTGTTGAAAAATCTATTAATGTTACCATTGATGAGCTCAATAGTCACAGATCTAGCGACAGTGATGATGAAGGTGTACAAACAAAAATCGATAAGAGTCCTGTGGAAGATCTGACTCATAAATTTGAATCATTGAAGTTTTTACCAGATCATCCAGAGACACTCATTATAGGTGATGTATCAAAAGGTGTAAGTACACGTTCTTCTCTTAGAGATTCTGAGATAGCAGCAAATGTAGCCTTTATTTCTCAAATAGAACCTAAGAATATAGAAAATGCCTTTAATGATAAGTTTTGGATTAATGCCATGCAAGAGGAACTTAATCAATTTAAGAGAAATCAAGTTTTGGAACTCGTTCCTAAACCTATTGGTCAATCGATAATTGGTACCAAATGGGTGTTCCGAAATAAACTAAGTGAAGATGGACAAGTTCTACGCAACAAAGCACGTCTAGTGGCACAAGGTTATAATCAAGAAGAAGGTATTGATTATGACGAGACATATGCTCCTGTTGCTAGACTAGAAGCTATCCGTATGTTTTATGTATTTGCATGTTTTAATGACTTTAAATTATTTCAAATGGACGTGAAAAGTGTATTTTTCAACGGATTTCTAAAAGAAGAAGTTTTTGTGAAACAACCCCCTGGCTTTGAAGATTTTCAAAAATCTGATCACGTCTTCAAGCTTAAGAAAGAACTCTATGGATTCAAATAGGCACCTCGTGCTTGGTATGAACGCCTAAGTGCCTTCTTACTTGATAATGGTTTTTCAAAAGGAAGAGTTGATACAACTTTGTTTATCAAATCTTTAGATGATGACATTCTTCTTGTGCAAATATACGTTGATGACATTATATTTGGTTCTACTAATGAAAAACTTTGTCAAGAGTTTGCTAAGTGTGTGTAGGGTGAATTTGAGATGTGTATGATGGGATAGCTGAACTTCTTCCTAGGACTCCAGATCAAACAACACTTAAAGGGAACATTAATCAATCAAGCCAAATATACGAAGGACATACTGAAAAAGTACAACTTCGATAATGTAAAGCCTATCGAAACTCCAATGGCTACATCTATAAAGCTTGACACTGATGAAAGTGGCAAACATGTCGACCAGCGTAAGTATCGAGGTATGATTGGTAGCTTATTATATTTAACTGCTAGTCGCCCTGATATTTTGTTCTGTGTTTGCATTTGTGCACGATACCAGGCAAATCCTAAGGAATCACACCTAAGTGCCGTTAAGCGTATCTTTCGATACCTTAAGGGAACTTCTACAGTCGGTTTGTGGTATCCTAAAACCAAATCTTTTGACCTGATAGGTTACTCAGATGCGGAATTTACAGGATACAAAGTAGACCGTAAAAGTACCAGCGGTACGTGTCATTTCCTAGAAAAGGCCTTAGTCTCTTTGTTTAGCAAGAAACAAAATTCTGTAGCATTATCAACTACTGAGGCTGAGTATATCGCCGCAGGACGTTGCTGTGCTCAAATTTTGTGGATGAAGCAAATCCTAGAAGACTACAATCTATACTACACTAAGATTCCCATTTATTGTGATAACACTAGCACTATTAACTTGACTAAGAACCCTGTATGTCACTCACGTATAAAACATATTGAGATTCGTCATCACTTTTTATGTGATCACCAACAACACTGGGACATCTGCCTAGAGTTTATTGACACAGATCATCAACTTGCAGACATTTTCACAAATCCACTGACTGAAGACCGATTTAACGTTATGAGACAAGAGCTCGGGATACTTGAATTTTCAGATTCATAATATTGTATGTTTATTAAATTTATTTTTATAACTCGAAACTTTGTAATTTATTTAACGAAAATTATTTTGGGTACAAGCCGAAAGGGTCCTTCTATCATACAGGTGTAAATAGCCTGAAGCGACACGGTGCACTAGTCTTCGGACTACCGCTAACTGGGATCCGCCCCCTACAGCTAACCCAAAGTAATAGAAGTTATTAAATAAAGAAGTACAACAATTATAAATTCAAATTTTTAAACAAATACTACATTTATGACATTGGGAATACAAGTAGCCGAACTCGGACCGAACTCTGACCGAGTTTGGACCAAGTTCGGACCGAGTTCGGTCGACGGTGTGCGAATTTCCAAAACTGAACAGCCGGCCCTAGCCCTATATATTCACCATCTTTCTTCCATATTTTCTCATCTTTCTATCGAGAAAAACCCTCCTATACTCCAAAGAACTTCTCCTCCTCCATCCTCTCGAGCTTTCTCAGGAGTCTAGTGGGCCATCTTCTCCATCATCTTCGTCCTCTTCGAAGGTATTCTATTCTCCTTCTTTCTCATCCATGGCACCTAAGCACAAAAGAGAAAAAGGTTGATACCTCACAAGCAGGATCATCCTCCTCTGACTATGTTCCCACTAATATTTTTAGTCCAGCTCAACCTACGGGATCTGATGATTATGATTCCGGTCTCTTTTCCGATAGGGAAATTTTTGACCTTTGGTTTGACTCTTTTTTTGGTTGTAGAATCTGTGCTGGAGCACGTGTAAACTTTACCATCTTTTCTGTAACGTCCCAGTTCTAAAATACTTGGGACTAGATATGTATCATGCCAGCTGTATACATACGAGTAAATATACGGCTCGTATGTACACATTAGCTGTAAATATAGAAAGCCAATACACTAAATCTCATCCACGAAATAAATAATGATATAAAAGCAATTTTTGAGTTTGTCATGTACACAATAGTTGGGCGGAGACAAAGTCCACTACCAACCAAATTAAATATGGAAAAATATACAAGGAAAGAATTTAGCAAGCGAGAAAAAATGACGAGTCCAAGAGCAATCATCACGAAGGAAGGAAAACATGACCTTAACTAGAGCACCTGCAAAAATCACAAAAACACACACCTGGAGAGATCACCAAGTCCTCAGAGGGACGTAACAAGACACATAATATCATGCCGATAAACTGAATAAATAAAGCTCAATAGAAAAGTATGCATGAGTAAAGGTTCCTAACCATTCTAGGTGATATGCACTTTGAGGATAACATTCTACGTAGGGGCTGTAGGCTCAGCAGAGTAAATAAAGAGTGGCAGTAAGTAGCGCTCATCCGAGTCACTATCGGCCCTGGACAGAAGGTAGTGCTCATAAGAGTCACCCTCGGCCCAAAATATGTGTAAAAATAAAATGTAGCCCCTACGCTAATAACTGTCCCCTTCCCCCAATGATACTATACATGCGTCGCCTCCACGACACTGTTTAATCCTTAATAACTGCCAAGTCTTCTACACAATCTATTAGTAGTTATATCCTAACGCACGGTCTGTACGTACCAATGATCAGTCAGCACGCAAGTCCGCATCTATATGCGACTCACAACTCACACATAATCCGTGGCACATCATGACAGTTTATGAGATGCACTAAATGTACGGTGGTCCCTTAACTCTAAGTCAATTGCATAAAGTACAATAATTTGAAACTATATATAGTTTTGAAAGAACAACATAAAGAAAAAGCATGCATGATATTGAGCAAAAAATTAAACAGCAAAGGCAAGGTGTCTTGCCTGGTGTGACATCTGGTGTGGTGCGGTGATCTGGCCTGTTTCATTTTGTCCAATAGTCATGTTTGATGTGTAGAGGCCCAAAGTCCATGAGAAAATAGAGAGGCACAATTTAGTCATGATCAAGAATTGATAACCGATGGATTTTGTGTAAATAATACATATATTATTTTGTAAAAATATTTATAATACTTTGAAAACTATATTTCATTAGTCCAAAATATTTTAGATAAATACATACTTGAAAAATGAGTTTTTGATTTGGAAACTACCATTTTATTAGTTAAAATAATTTTTGAGAAAATAATTTATTTTAGTAACAGAAAAATGGTTTTGGAAAATAAAGTTTTGAGGTGGAAAATATTCTTGAAATTAGCTAAAAATTAATATAATAATATATTTTTGGCAATTCACACAGTATTACATATATTAATGACAAAAAAGCTATTTATATTATTATCAATAAAATACTAATCCCATATCGTAAGTATAGTAAAATTTCTTTATTAAATAAAATTGCTACTAATAATAATAATAATAATAATAATAATAATGAAAATATCAGAAATAATAATGTTAATAATAATAATAATAATATTAATAATATTAATATTAATAACTATATATCACTAAATATCTAAACCTTTCCCAAAGGTCTCAACTGTAAGAGAGAGAGAGAAGAACGAGAGTGGAGAAGTGCTCACCGGCGGCTCCGGCGTTGCGTCGGCGGTCGGCGCGCTTACGGGGACAGCGGCGGCATTCGGGGATCTCGACGAAGAGGCGGGCGGATCTGGCTGGAGGGGTTTCGCCGAGGCGGTTGCTGACAGACAGTGGTTCCCGGCGACGTCGGCGGCGGATGGCCGCAACATGTCAGTGGTGGAGGCGGAGACTCTCAGCGGGCGGTACGGCGTCGGGCGGATGGGCACCGTCGAAGCTGGAAAATGGGGCGGCACGAAAGCAGACGGGAGACGGTAGCGAAGAGGTGCGGCGACTGATGCGCTGGCGGCGCCGGAGTTAGGGCTCGCACGGGCGGATTGCGGTGGTTTCGGAGGAGACGGCCACTGAAGTCGTCGGGATCTGTGCCGTGGCTGCGCGCAGCGATCGGGACAACGTCCACGAGTCTTCCAACGGAGGGCTGCGACCGTGACGGTCTTTGGCGGAGCGGCTCACCGGGGTTGGGCACTCGGCGCGGTGGTTTCGGAGCGGCGAGACGGCGCCGGATGTCCCTGGTTGTTAGGGCGATGGAGTTTTCGGGTAGTAATGGGGATGATGTTGTTGTTGGCGCGACCGGGTCTGCATTTTGGCCGGAGTCTTTGGTCGCCAGAAGCCAATGGTGGGGTTGATGGTGATGATGAAGGTGGGTTCGCCGGTAATGGCGAGGCTGGAAGAAGTGGTAGTGGTTGTGATGAGGTTGGGTCGGAGAAGACGGGTTGGAGAAGGAGGTGGATGTTTGGGTTGGCCAGGGCGAGCGGAGTCGGGATGGTGATGGTGGCGGGGGTTAGGTTTAGGATTGAGTTGCCGCGTCGGGAGTGTCCGACACGGCTGGGTGGACGTCCGGGATTGTCGGGCGAGACAAAATTTTTGTATTTGTAATGGGGATCATGTAGTGGATGGGAAGAGGCACACCACGGACACAATGCACGTTTGTGGATGGTAGAGAATTATGGACGAGTACCTGCCTACTTATAGGATGTGGGAATTCCCAGTTGGATAGGGATTGGGATTTGATTAAATCTCCAATAGATAATATAAATTTTAATTCAAATAAATCAAGTCTAAATTTAAATTAAATTCAAATTTAATTCTAGATCATTTAAACTCAAATATAAATATAAATTATACCTTTAAACTTTTTTAAATTAAAACCATAAAATCAAATCGAGATTTAAAATGGCCACAAAATTTTTCAAATATATTTTCCAAAAATATCAATAATAATAATTTCAAAAATAATAAATATTTTTAAATATCTTTTTGAATAATAAAATATTAATGTTAATTAATTTCGAAAATAGACTTATATATATGAAATTTAAATTTATGGACCTCATATGCAATGAAACATAGTTTTTTAAAATAAGTTTTGAAAATTTTCAATGCGACGCATTTTACCATTTTAAGTAATCGAAAATATTTATTATTTGAAAAACCAAGCTTCCAAAATAAATGTTTTACAAAAATATGCATCTCGCACATATTCGCACTCGACGAGGCATACAAAATTATGAACTCGTACACGACGTCCCATACGACTATGCGACGTACAAATACCAAGTAAAAATTTTAAATACTCAATTTATAAAAAAAAATTTAAGTAGAAATTTAGGGGGTTTACATTTTCTGAATATGCTTCCACTTTCAACTGTTTCGGCTTTCGTGATTTTTTCGAAGTCGCTGAGAACATTTATGATAATGCTGTCCGTATGTTTTACTGCAACCTGCAAGTAAAAGATAACGGAAATTTCTATTCTTGTTTTGCTGGGTAAGAACTAGAGTTCAGTGCCACCGACATCAGTGAATATTTTCATGTTCCTGATGTAGGTGAAGCTTTAGTGGACATTCATCACATTCAATTTCCTGAAGGTGTCACTTTTGATTCTTTCAAAGAACTTTTGTGCCATCCCAAACCTGTTCCTAGAAGAGTTTACTCCAAACATCTTAACCAAAACTTCTATGAACTCCATAGGTTTGTATTCTCTGTTCTTCTTCCAAAGAAGGGATCCTCTGATGAGATTACTTTTCTGGAATTGTCAGCCATGTACCACATACACTTTGGCATTCCATTCTCTGTTCCAAAGACTATGATGGCTTGGATGCTTAACTACAGAAATGCAGGACGCAACCTCGTCTATCTTATGCATTTGGCTTCTATCTTTAGGAGGTTTGAAATCGATCTTCAAACCTGTCCTTACTCCTCCACTGCTGTCACGACCCGCACCCTAGAGTAAGGGCACGAGACGTGGGTACGTCCAGCCTACGCCGCAGTGTCGGCGGTAGAACGCTGTCCTAGGTCACAACATCTAACAGTTTAAGGTAATAATAGTTATACTCTCCGAATGGGGGTAACATAACAGAATATATCTCAATCACAGCTAAGGTAGAATACGATAAGATAGAATGATATAAAGATGCAAGATCCAAACCACAGGAAATACAATAGAGAGAAAGCTAAGTGTCTATGATAAACTCCACTAACATCCAGAAATAATACAGATCCAAATATATACAACTCAATCTCCAATACTATGAAATAAGATAAAAATATCTATGGAGCAACAGTCTCTACAGCTAAGGGATCCGACTGGAAGTCCGGATCGCAAGTGTCCTCTAAGGCTGTCCCATAGAAAGTATCTAAGCAGGCCTCCTCCTCGTCCTCTGTAAAATTTTCAACAGGTCCAATCAGGACGGGAGCGAGTACAGTACATCTCAACAAAATCATAACAGGTTAGGAAATATAAACATGCTAGAGAGTAAGATACAGGAAACTGAAGAAATAACATGATAAAAAGAGAGAGACTATAAGTAAATAGCTACATTATATAGAGAACTAACAGTGCTAGTGATTCAGAGCACAAGATGGTTATGTAACGGCACGATGTTGTACACGAGTAATCTACAGAGGTTTGTACACGAGTAATCTACTGGATTGATTACATAACCACTTCTACTCTCCCGCCCCAATCAATACACAAGGATCTAGCTAAGTTATGTTATTGTACACGAAGGTCATATGAATACATGATTATACACGATTCACACGTTTCGTACACGAATATCACGAATACAAGGAGTACACAATGCTCACAATAAAGTACACGAACACGAATACCTGATGTATCCGCTAAGGGGATAACATCGCACAACAAGATCCATATAGTACAAATCCGTGTTAACAACGTGTCAGTATCATGTAAAGTAATCTAAAGCAGGAATATAATCCTAAACAAGATATGAAATGATCATAGAATGTACTCGCCTGCTATCTGAATGTCCAAGATGAAAGTACTGCCGAGGAGTGGTGTCTGGCTCCTATTTAGAACAGTACAAGTCACAACAAGTCCAGAATGGTAATAAGATGCACTATAATGCATTCTACATAAATCTAGGTCAATTTAGGCCAAAGTCAACTCTTGGTCAACTCTGGTCAACTCTAGAAGTCAAACTAGGTCAACCAAGTCAATCCTAAGTCAAACAAGTCTGTACTAGTCTATCTAGTCTATTCTAGGTCTAACAAGGCTACACAAGTCTAACTAGACTCTATACTGACACACAGATACACCCATAGGCTAAGAGCCTAGGCTATAGGGTATTAGGCAATATCATGCCTATAACCAATCCATAAATCACACACACAAGTCAAAATATATCTAATATATAATACACTCTAATATAGGATACACATATTAATATATTATATAATATAACTTAGAATACACAATAGCTTATAGGTTACCTATAATATATCACACATTCATATATATCAATATATATAATAGTACACACACACATTACCATAATATATAGGATACCTATATATACCTTTTAATTACATGTATCTATATATATGTATAGAGGATAGAAAGACACATAATGTGTTCAAGTGTGTGTGTGTGTCATGAGAGACAAGAGTGTGTGTAGTGAGATACATGAGTGTGTGATATAACATGTGTGTGTATTAGGCTTGAGAGTGTGAGGGTGTCACATAGAGTGTGTGTGTGTGTGTGACAATGAAACAGTGGCATGGCAATGGGGATAACCTGGGTGTATACAGGAATGGGAAAGTGCATGTAAAATCAGTAAAGTTCAATGAAAAACAGGGAATCACATTTGAATCAAAACAGTTAAGGGAAAGAACACAGTGAATATATTTGTGTAGCAGTGTCTAAGAATCAGTTAAGCCTATTTTAAGAGAATAAATTCTCAGGTATAGGAATCAGTGTACATTTGTGCTCAAGTGTCAATGAGTGTAGGGAAAATCAGTGAGCTTCCATAGTAAATCAGTGACTAGTTAATAGGAAAATAAGTATTCTTGGCATAACTGGAAAATGGTGAAGTACTAAAGGAACAGTGAGCTAAACACATCTTCAAGAAATCAGTAAAGTCTATCAGAAATCAGGGAATACATTGATAGAGTGTGTGAAATGAAATCTGGAAAAACCTATTGCAACAGTGTACTAATGTTTAAGAAAAACAGGGAATGATTCTCAGTTAAACAGGAAATAGAATAATCTCAGGTTATAGCTATTAGTCCAGGTATGAAAAGCTTTCATTCTCAGGTTTAAGAAAAGAAATAACAGTTACAATGGGGAGAACATCTCAGGAAATAGAATGAGTTCAGTTACAGTTTAAATAGGAAGGGAACAATTCCCAATTTTTCATTAAACCTAATCCAATCGAACCCACATGTGCAATATCCTATTCTCAAACCATAAGCCAAATTCGAATAAAATATTTCATTTACACATACTAACAATCATGTCGGGACATTCAAACAGTGAAAACCATTACTAAACAGGGATTTAATTGCTTAGGAATTTAGAAAAAAAAACAGTATCAGTCAACCTGTGTATCAGTATCAGCCAAACATGCCAGTTAACCCAAAACGAATCCAAATTCCATCCAACCCTTTAACTAACATGTAAACTAATTAATCATAGATTATTAGACATGTTAGGATCTTAATTATCAAATAATAACATGATTTAAAGCATTAAAAACTGGAATAAATACACAGAACAAACTACAGCACGTACACGCACAGTGCACTACTCGTGCACACGTGATACCGTGTCCGACACGACACGAGAGTTCGTAAAACTCTGGGAATCTTGTGTCAGTCAGTGTTCCAACACGTGTGTCCAAAATCACGTGTCAAAGTGGCGTGTCCTGCTCGCAATCAGCATCGAGCATCAGGGCAGCTACAGTGTCCACGTGCGCGCGTGTGCACCCACGTGTTCGTGTATCCGTGGTGACTCGACACGACACCAATACGTGTTCAGTACACTGAAAACCCATAAGCAAGGTTAAAACCTAAATTCCTATTCAAAAATATTCCTAAAAACAAATCAAAATGCCCTTTGGGGCATTTCATCAAACACCTTCATACACGAACTGATACGTGTCCGATACGGACACGTATCGGACACGAATCCTAGGGTTAGCTACACCTACAGCTATGGTAGGCCTAGGGCTTCTTAGATATGCAATAAAATCAACATTTCATGGTGAGGATTAGAATTTACCTATAGGTTTGTAAAGCTCAAAAAGCCCCAAATGAGAATGGCTCCTCAAGCTTCCAAAACTCTCCCAAATTATTTCTCCCCTGAAATTTCTCAATACCAACAGCAAGTAAACTAAATTTAGAGCCTATTGCAATTGGTTTGGGTGGAAAAGGAATTGAAATGAAATTTCTAAGAATTAGTGAAGATGGAGACTCACCTCTTTCTCAAACTTGCAAATATTCCTAATGGAGGCTAGCCCTAATTTCTAGGAGCATTAAATAGGTAGGAATCCCTAGGCTAGTGGCCGGCCATGGGCTGGATTGGGCTAGGGTTCACTAGGTGTTGGGCTTTGGGCCTCTAAGGCTTAAGTCACAAGTCATGACTTGTGAAACCACAAGCCATTCTCTAATCAAATCAAATCCTAATCTCTCCAAATAAGTTCTAATGAGTTAAATGACACTAATCAAAAATACTAAAAGTCACTTAAAAATTCTAATAAATATAATTAATACTAATAATGCCAAATAATTCTAAAATTTTAAAAATGACCAAAATACCCTCAAACTAGAAAAGTGGTAGTGATAAATCTACCCCCCTTAAAATAATTTCGTCCTCGAAATTAAAGGCAAAACTAACTGCTGAGAAGGACAGAAAAGTATGCCTCAGGGTCCAAAAAGATAGGGGTACCGCTCGCGCATGTCATCCTCCCGCTCCTAGGTAGACTCTCCTGGAGAATGATGCCTCTATGCGACGCGTACCAAGGGTATCACCTGGTTCCTCAGAACCTTCTCCCAGCGATCCAGAATCTCCACAGGCTGCTCTGGATAACTAAGAGTAGGTCCAACCTCAATCTCCAAATGATCAAGCACATGGCTGGGGTCAGCCACGTACCGTCTCAAATGTGATACGTGGAATACGTTGTGAACTTTCACTAGTGCAGGTGGCAAGTCTAGCCTGTTTGACACGTCACTGACTCTCCCGTTGATAACGAAAGGGCCGATGAAGCGCGGGCTAAGCTTCCCACCTCCACCAAAACTTATCGTACCACGAGTCAGAGATATCCGTAGAAAAACCATATCTCTAACCTAATCACAATCTAGGTCTCAAGTTACTAAAAATCAAACACGATCAATCAAACAAAATAAAATACAACATACATCTAATCCTATCTCTAAATCTGTACCTCAAACTCCAACGGCCTCCGGTGGCTATCGGCCCAGTGCCGATGTCTGTCCTGCGCCACGCGAAGTCTGTCCCTGATGAGCTTCACCTTCTTGGCTACGTCAACAACCATCTCTGGTCCTGTTTACAAAAACAAAAGTTGAAGAACTTTATTGATACAAACTTTGTAAAAGATTATAATTTGAATTCTGGGAATGGTACAACTTTAGGAATCCAATCTAGATGACGATTGCTTTATCCCTTGGACGATGTAAACTCTGAAGACGAAGCCTCTGAAGTTGAAGACAACTCTGGAATTGAAGGCAAAAAGCCTCGGAAGTTGAAGGCAAAAGCCTCGGAAGAATGCAGCAGCACTTGGGCAAGAACTCCTGAACTCTCTGAACTTTGAAGTCTGATCTCTCTATAATCTGATCTCTGATTATTGATTATTGATCCCCTTGAATGGAGACTTGAAACTCTATTTATAGAGTTCTGAGAAATAACTAACTTTCAGTTATTCTGGACTGCGCATGATGGATTGCACAGCAATTGGTTTGCGCAGCAATGGACTGTGCAGGCAGTTGCTGAATCATGGGCTAACTGTCTTAGACACATGGCATCTTTTGATTGAAATGTGCATGATCATGCATAGACAGTTGCCATGAAATGAGCAATTGATGGCATGAATGCCACGTGTATTTTATCATTTGTACTGATAGAACGTGCACATTGAATTGCGCAGGTTTTGGATTACGCCAACTTGAATTGCGCAGGAAATGGATTGCGCCGACATAGATTGCGCCAACATGGATTGCACTGCCAGCTGTCCTCGAGCGTCGTACTTGCACGATTAAACGAACAGTCGCCTCATTCTCCGCGCTGTCAGTTGTCAGAAGATTTGATTTGTGTCAGGTAATGATGGTGATTTGCCACGTTAGCCTGCGCGCTTGGAAGTGTGTGCAATCTACCTTGCGCAATCTGAATGGTGCGCAATCTGATATCTGCGCAATTCATCTGACAGTTGTATTTCTTGATTTTCTGACTTTGTTGATGTATGCCACTTGATTTTTTAGGACCTACATGACCCACAAAAAGTTTTCAAAAGTTGAACTTATTCAAAATTTCAAAATACTTTGAATTTTGAATATGAAACCAATTTGCGCACATAATGAGCTGTCTACGCAATCTGAGGGTTTAGCCCATTTTTAGGCTCAATCTAAGGCGGCCGTTTCGACTTGAACAACTATAAATAGTTCTTCAATTCATTCGAAGTGTTCTTTACTTGCTTTCTTTGTACTTTTGAGAGAAAAACTTCTGAGCTCTTTCTTCCTTCCTTCTCCGACAATCCCGATGGCTCCCCGACGATCCTCTGCTGCCGCTAAGGGCAAGGCCCCCGCCGAATCATCGACTAAGGCTGCGTGCCGAGCTTCTCGCCATGAAACGGCTCATCCAGCAATGATAGGTAGTTAACCTAATCAAAAACTCTTTTTAGAGTTTTGATTTCAATGTTCTTTTCGGAATCCATCTCTTTTTAGAGATAGGATCATACTGCGCCACCCTTTTTAGGGTTTTGGTTGCACAAATTAGTACATTTCTTTATTTTTATGAAGGACGACTTTCTGCGCAATCGATTGAACTGCGCTGACAAAAATCAGCGCAATTTGCTGATTTGCGCGAGATTTGTCAGCGCAAACTGATGTCTGTTTGTTTGCACAATCTGATTATTTGCGCAATCTGATATTGCGCAATCTGCATCTTTGTCTTTGACTTATACTGAAAATTTTTGTTTTTTTCTGTCTGATGCAGTTAACACTAGGGAAGACCCAGAATACGAGAACTTCATAGGGACCCTTTCAGAACCAGAATATAAAGAGGACTTGTCACATGTGCACTATCCACAATACGATCTGCCGACCTCCCGTCAGGCCATTTTGATATCCCAAGACAATGAAACACTGCAATGTTTAATGAACGGACAACCTCTGGAAACGGCAGATGCTGTTATACACAAGAAACCATTATTCTTATTTGGTGAAGCTTTTGAGAAAAGTTCTCAACCAAGACCAAGGATGGAAGAAAGGATTGTCCATCAGACGGATAGATCTTTCTCGATACCAAATGTTCCACGCTGCCTTCCATTATCTCGTTATGCTCATGCGAGTTATCCGAGGAAGATGGATTGGAACCTTACTCCGTTCCAAGATGCCCGTCCAGGAAAAATTTTTGTGAAGAAGGGACCGAACAAGAAGGATATGTTCTACAGTTCTTTCGAACAGTACAGTGTTTTGTTGAGAGATCTGAAATCCGGTTGTATTCTGCCGGAGAATTCTTCATTGTTAATGCCCATCAGGACCACAATTTTCGCAAATGAGTTTGCGAAAGTCGAAGGAAGATATCCGGAGCAAGACATCAGACTAACTGGATTGGTGAATCCAGATTTTAAAAGATAGAGTTGCATAGCAAATTGGATTCTGACCAAGTTTGAAGGCGAACTGCAGCAAATCAACTTGTACCAAGCAGTGCATGCCATTGTCTATAGTTTTGCCCCGAACCCTCACCTGTTCTTGGCTTTAGCAGAGAGGTATAATTACAGAACAGGGACCTTCATGACTCCCTTCGGAGAAATCGGGTTTGCACTCCATGAGGTAAAGTACATCTCTTTTTTGCCAATGGGAGATGCCCCTTACGAAGAATTTGTTCCAACCAATGATGAGTTGGACAAACTCCAGAGAGAAAATGCAGAAATGGTAGCAGTCTTCGAAGAACTGCTATGCCATTATAAGATCTGTTCCCTGTTCTATAAGAGTGCTACATCAAACACTTGCTATTCCTCGAAATGGCTACCTTATCTGTTCCTTAACCACATCCAAGAACCGAAGACTAAGGAACACGATAGATGTTATCCTGATTTCTTTAAGCCATTGAGCAACACAGAAGTGATGAAGTTAATGGAAGAAAGTGGCGATTTTGATAAAGCAATAAAGGATGATTATCAATGCCCTCCTTTGAAGACAGGAGATACTCT
This sequence comes from Iris pallida, assembly GCA_029216955.1. Taxonomy (NCBI): domain Eukaryota; kingdom Viridiplantae; phylum Streptophyta; class Magnoliopsida; order Asparagales; family Iridaceae; genus Iris; species Iris pallida. The sequence continues at coordinate 1,495,054 of JANAVB010027196.1, forward strand.
CGAAAGTTATTTGAGAGTAGGATATAGACCGATGTCGAAAGAAGCCCAATTAGCAGGGTTTCTGACACATTGGCTTCGTCGGTTTGTAGTTTCGGGATCCAGTGCTGTAGACCGCTTCCACCGCGGTGTTCTTTTTGCGGCCGTTAGATTAGTCTTCGGCTATAAGATGGATCTTCTGTCAGCCATGACTTGCAAGCTGAATGCTGGTCTTCGTCTATACGTCAATCTGATGCTGAAGTCCAAGGGTGAAAAAGAATTCCTACGGTTGGAATTACCATATACATATCTATTTGGGTGGTTGCTCCTTCACCATCCCACTTTGATGGACCCCGGCATGGGACCGGTTGATGGCAGCTTTTTACGAAGATACTCCAATGGTAAGTGGAAATTCACTGCTTGAAGAGACTGTAGATATGCTCTAAATTTGAGTAAAGGATGGAACTTTTATTGTACCCCTCCTCCTGCTGGTTATGAACAAATGCGGACAAACATGATTGACTCGCCGATGCATCCTCTGAGCCGTGCAGCTTTTGAATGGTTGAAAACAATTCGACCGTCTCATTTGGTATACCGGTTTGAAGATGAATGTTATTTAGAGCCACATCTCCCCAGTCGATTCGTTCGACAGTTCGGCTATGACCAATTCCATGTGGGGAATGCTATTACATGTCTTCAGGGAAATGGTTATTTGATAGATGGGGCCCGGGCCTGGGCTTACTATAATGCTCGAGATACGAAATCGACATTCTCGATGCCTGTAAACAGCAATCATGGGCCTCGAATGCTGTTTACATACTCAGTCTTTTATACATCTTCAAATACTTTTGCTGAGAATTTCAACCTCATGGATAGCTTCGCATCTTCAACAAAATTGAAGAGAGGAGGAGTTGTCATGTCATTCATAGGAAATGATAAGGTACATGAGCCAGAAGATGCACCTTTGGAAGCCTCAAGGGATGTTATGTTCCCTCAAGAAGTTAATGTGCCACTACGTATCTTTTTGAAGGTGGGCAAATCTCCAGCAAAAAGGAGGAGAAGAGAGGAACCTCCTGCTCCAGCAGCAAAGAAGAAATTGATCTTAGATCATTCTTCTGAAAAGATCACCACTCGATCTCAGTCTTGGCAACTGGCCGAGATAATCCAGCAAGGCGAGGCCACCACACCGACCTCTGTCTAAAGACAAGTCGAGACTATAAATATAGAGAGTCCTGAGAGACCACTGAAAAGAAAGAAGCTGGCCCAAAGAAGAAATCGAGCTCCGTCTTCAATGGTAATAGATGCTGTGGCTGGATTAACCTTACCATCTCCTACTCCTATTTCAGAACCTAGGAATAAAACTCCTAGTCTCGAACATAGAGAGGAGATCGAGCAAAGGAAAGATCTTGATCCGAGAACTGAGGCCGAAGAGCTAGAGGAAGTATTATGGAGGAAGTGAAGGAAGAGCAGAATGTTGTACACTCTCTTTTACCTACTGCGGAGATGATTGAACTTCCACCTACTCCTAGAACCCTCCGCGAAGAGGAAGATCGCGAAGTAATTGCGGCTCTAGAAGATTGCAGCTACAGCCCTCTGGATGACCATGGTGATCAAGCTGCAACTACCAGCGGGAATGCACCAGAAGAAGATAAAGATGAAGAGATCTCTTCATCTGAGAATATTGATGAATATATACAAGATCTTGAAAGAGATGATGAAGTGCACACATCTCCTAATGCTGTCAATGATACCTTAAATCCTGAAGAGGATATTGAGGTTCCAGAGAATGCTGCTGATACCTTAAATCCTGAAAAGGATGTTGAGGTTCCAGAAAATGCTGTTGATACCTTAAATCCTGAAAAAGGATGTTGAGGTTCCAGAAAATACTGTTGATATCTTAAATCATGAAAAGGATGTTGATATAACAGTATCTCCAGAAAAAGCAATAGATGAAGAAGCCCCGTAAGAAACTCCCGCCAATGATCCTCAAGGTATAAAATAAAATTAACAATCTCCTCTTGAATAAATTGATAGCTAACGTCTTTATCTATATTTCCTGCAGATCTTGAGACTCCTCTAGCACCTCCGACGTGCACGGACATAGTGCCTATAACGACGGTGGTTGTTAGTAGCAGTCATCATTTATCCTGTAGTTCTGAAGCGGGCAGTAGTCAAGCTGTCATGGCTGAAGCTACTTCTGCTCGGCCAGAATTCAATCATGGTAAGATAATTTGCATCTTTAATCTTCTTGAACAATAGCTAACAACAGGCAAAATGACAATCTTTACTTTTTACAGAAGAACAACCAGGAGGGGCAACTAGCTCCACTTTGGCTCCTTTGTTCAAAGAACCTGCTATCCAGACGCAAGAGATTGAACGTCCCACGGCCTCATCATCAACAGGAGTGGCTGCAACTCCTGGTGCTATAGGAACGAATAATCTTGTGATTCAATCCTTTACCAGATGCTTCTTTGAATCTTTGGGGCCTCTAGTAAAAAGGAAGATGGAGAAAGAGGGTACTGATTTCTTCATGGTTAGGGATCCAACTTCTCCATTAATAAGAGCTATCCGGGAACAGGGTGATGAGGCTCAAGCCACTCTCCTGGATCATATTTTGAATGAATTAGAGATTTCTATCAAAAGCTATAAAGAGCTCAACCAAGGAGACGTAGAATCTCTAGTACAAGCAGAATTCGAGCAACTGGCTCAAGCAGCTAATATTGAAAGGGTTAATCTCCAGAACCTTTTAGAAGCTTTCTCTGCAAAATCTGCTGAGTATAACTCCAAGCTGGAATCAGTAACCTTGATGGCTAATAGAAAAGAACAGAGAGCTGCTGAGCTAAGAGCAGAGATCGCTCGTCTTCAGAAAGAGTTAGAAGAGGAAGTTGCTGATCATCAACTTGCAACTCAACAATTTAATGCTCTGATTCAGGAGAGGGATGAGTACGTAGAAGCTCATAATGCTGAGATTACCCGCCGAATGGTGACCATGCCTGCATTTAATGAGGAAACTAGGATGGAGGAAGCCAGAAGGAGGGTGATGTCCACTCGTGAAGAACGGCTGCAGACTCTCAAGCAACAGATTGACAATCTGATAATACCTCCATCTTAGTGGAACATTTTGTATTTTTATGTCTTTTTGAAGTATATGTGTTTTTGTAATGTCTTATATTTCAATTAATAAAAGACATTTTTGCTGTGGCTCCATTATTTGTTGCATATCTTGTTCAGATATAAATAATAGAGATAGAAAATATATTCAGAGGTACAAGACATGATATATTTCTTGATGATTTTGTAGAAAATAATTATATTCATTATATCTGCTCAGAAGTAATATGGACGTGGCAGAGTATACTGAACATGATTATCTCAATTGACAACTTAATCGAAACAATAAGTTGCTGATATGGATGTGAGATAAACGAGAAAATTGTCAAATGATGGAATGAACGGACAAACCGTCAAAATGGAAAATAACGAACGAATAAACAGTCAAGTGATGATGAATGAACGGGTAAACTATCGGATGATAATGAACGGATGAATCGTCGGATGAATGTGAATGGGTGAACCATCGGATGATAATGAACGGATGAACCGTCGGATGATAATGAACGGATAAACCGTCAGATGAATGTGATGAACGGACGAACCGTCAAGTGATTTAAATGAACGGATGAACCGTCAGATGAATGTGTCGCTTCATTATTTGAAGAATCTCTGCATATAAATAGAACAAAAATTTAGCAGAAAGGAGCACTTCCACTAACATAAAAATGTCGTCTGGAGATGCACCCAAGAAGACTGAACTCGCCCCGAAGGTTGAAGAAGGCGTTGAAGAACGTCCGGCCGAACTGATTCAACCAAAGCAGGCAGAGGCAGGCGAAGGTTCGTCTGCACCAAAACCACCACGAGATATTCTGGACTTCTTGCTTAAACCAGGAAAGACTGAAGAAGAAGAGACCATTAGGCTGGCTGCTTGCAAGTTCCTCGTGGGCTCCAGCAAGGAAGTTCTCGGCTCTTTTGCTGACCGTGTCTTTGAGAAGGACGGCAGTGGTCCGCGTCCCAATGTAGAGAAGGATGATAGTGACCTTCCTTAATATCATGTACTATCATTCATGATGAAATAAAATTTTATTTATGAACATGAATTTGTCTGATGATTTACAAGCTTTTACATTTATACATAATACTTTTTAAGAAATTTGCCATTGATAGGCATCATAGCAACTCATCCATCCAGTTCTGAGAGTTGATAAGCTCCATTTGAGAAAACTTTGCTCACAACGTAGGGACCTTCCCATTTTGCGTCGAATTTGCCTTTGCTCATATGAGTCATAGTCATAGGACGTCTGACTGTTAAAATAAGTTCTCCTTGCTGAAAGGCTCTGACCTTCACTTTACGGTTGAAAGTCTTAGAAATACGAGCTTGGTATAACTTAATATGTTGTTGAGCCATTAATCGTTTCTCATCAAGTGCCTCCAATTCTTGAAGTCGAAGAAGATCATTGTTCTCTGTAGTGAGCTCGTTAGCAATGGCAATCCTTAAAGAAGGAATTTGAAGTTCCAGAGGAAGAACAGCTTCACAGCCATATACCAAAGAGAAAGGTGTAAAACCTGTAGGGTTGCGGACCGTAGTTCGGTAGGCCCATAGACACTCGCCAAGCTTTTCGCTCCAATTCCGTTTGTTAGTAGATACAAATTTTTTGAGAAGCTTGATAATAGTTTTGTTGAAGGCTTCAGCTAAACCATTAGCGGCCGGATTGTAGGCAGTCGAGGCGACATTGTCAATCCTGTGATCATCACAGAATCTGGTGAATTTCTGGCTGATGAATTGTGGTCCGTTGTCATGGATAATTCGTCGAGGGACACCAAATCGATAAATGACATGGTGTTTGATGAAGTTGATGACACTACTGGTCTTGACTTCAGCCAAGGGTATAGCTTCAGCCCACTTAGAGAAGTAGTCTGTTATTGCTAGAATGAACCGATGTCCTCTAGAAGAAGGAGGATTAATAGGACCTTTGACATCCATGCCCCAAGCTTCAAAAGGCCAGGAAGCGGCTGTCGGATGTAGAAATTCTGAAGGTTGATGAATAAAATCTGCATGGATTTGACAAGCTCGACATTTCCTTGCATATTCGATAGCATCTGATATCATAGAGGGCCAGTAGTAACCCATTCTTCGGATGCGATCCTGTAGTTTAGGACCGGGCTGATGTGCTCCACAGATACCGTCGTGAGCTTCACGTAGTACTTGTTTTACTTCATCACCAGCTAGACAACGTAGAAGAAGACCGTCGTAAGTCTGTCGATAGAGAGTCTTAGTGGTTTGGTTGTAGTAGAACCGTAAAGATCGTCGTCGAATACTTGTAGCCTCCTTAGGATCTTCGGGGAGTATGTCGTGAACCACGAAGTCGATGAAAGGAGTTCTCCAATCTTCATTAATAACATTAATTTCAGCAAAATTACTGAACTCGATGTTACGATTGTTTTCAACACAAAACAATTCTCGATTAGAGATAACCACCACTTGTTGTCTTCTGATGGGAACGGCTAAGACTGCTACAAGATTGGCTAAGGCATCTGCTTTAGTATTGACAGCTCGACGTACATATTCAATAAAGAAGGCTTTGAATGATGTAGCCATGTTGATTGCTGCCTCAAAATAAGGTATCAGATCTTGATGACGGACTTCATAAGTTCCTCTAACCTGATTGACAACTAGTTTAGAATCGCCGTAAACTTCGAGATATTCAATATTCAATTGCTTGGCTAATTGAAGACCGATAAGTAGAGCATTGTACTCTGCTACATTATTGGAACAAGATTTATCTAAAGAATAAGCTCTTTGGATAGTTGATCCTTCTGGGGAAACGAGAACAACTCCAACTCCTGCTACAATAGCACCATTGGGTCCAATTCTGGATGCTCCGTCAAAGAATAGACGCCAGGTTGGAAATTCTTCAGAGATCAAGTTGACTTCCAATGTCTCGTCTGGAATTTTATCGTAAAGCTTGGATGTTTCCGGTACGGGATGAGCCGCCAAGAAATCTGCCAGTGCTTGACCTTTGACAGATTTTTGAGGAACATACACCATGTCATATTGAGCTAGGAGGATGGCCCATGTAGCAAGCCGAGAGTTGAGTGTACTAGGCTTTTTCATCAGTACCCGAAGAGGATTGACTCGGGATATAAGATGAATGGTTTGACCAATGATGTAATGCCTTGTCTTTTGAACGGCGAACATAAGGGCTAGACATTCTTTTTCAACCGGACTATAACGGTGTTCAGCACCAATCATAGTACGACTAAGATAGTAGATAGCTTGTTCATGACCTTCTTTATTCTTTTGGGCAAGTAAAGCACCAAATGAATGATCCATAGCACGGACGTACATTAAGAATGGAATGCCCGAGATTGGTGGCACCAGGACTGGTGGGTTCATGAGATATCGTTTGATGTTATCGAATGCTTGTTGACATTCTTCAGTCCAAATAAAAGATACACCCTTCTTCATTAATTGAGTGAATGGTCTGCAGCGTCCAGACAAGTTCGAATCTCCTGATGTACGCAAGTCGACCTTGGAATCCTCGTAGCTCTTTTAGGTTGTGTGGAGGACGCATCTCTTGAATGGCTTTGATCTTCTCGGGATCTACGTGTATACCCTTAGAGGTAATGATGAAGCCGAGAAATTTACCACTAGAGACACCCAAGAATGACTTGATAGGATTTATCTTGAGTTGATGTTGACGCATGAGATTGGAGATTGTTCTTAAATCTTGGATATGATCTTCTTTCAGACGACTTTTAACAACGATATTATCAACATAACATTCGACTATTTTACGAAGATGTTCTCTGAAAATGGTGCTCATAGCTCGTTGGTAAGTTACACCAGCATTCTTGAGACCAAATGGCATCACTGTGTAGCAATAGACTCCCCGAGGGGTACGGAAAGATGTGTGTTTTTCATCTTCGGGATTCATCTTGATCTGATTGTATCTAGAGAATCCATCCATAAAAGATATTCACTCAAACCCACAGGTATTGTCAATCATGACGTCCGTGATAGGGAGAGGAAATTCATCTTTCGGACATGCTTTATTAAGATCCTGAAAGTCGATGCAGACTCGAACTTTGCCGGTTTTCTTCAGGACTGGAACAACGTTGGCTACCCAATCAGGATGTTGTTCTTCTCGAATAAAGCCACAAGCGATAAGCTTCTTGACTTCATCATCAATTGCGTCCATCTTTTCAGGCTTGAATCGCCTTTGCTGCTATTTGACTGGTTTAGCATTAGGAAGAATGTTCAGTTTGTGAGTAGCAATTTTGGGATCTAATCCTGGCATGTCTTCGTAACTCCAAGCAAAGACATCCATGTATTCTTTAATGAGAAGAATCAACTCTTGCTTATCTGCTTCTGGAAGATTCTTGCTAATAAAGATTGGATGAGGTGATTCGCTTTCTCCTACATCAACTTGAACTAGTTGATCTTCAGTAGGAGGTTCTCTTTGTTCAAATCGGAGTACCCACTGATTATCCATCTGTTGAGCCCAAGGATCTGTTTTAGAACTTTCTTCAATGTCTCCGTTATAACCTTCTGGAAGTTCAGTAGAGACCATATTGGAAGATACGATTACACGATGGACTTCACCGATGCTAGTGTCAGAATCCCATGATCTGGAATCAGAAGAATTAGAACGTTCTTCGCTATCAGAATCGGAAACTGCTGGGGATAACATTGGAGGAGAAGCATATCCGAGACCTCTTTTGGTCCTGCTGTAATATATTTCTGACTTTCCTTGTGGAACAGCGGTATGGAGAGGAGTTTTTCTTCCCTTACCGTAGTTGAGGCCGCTTTTGAAGTCGTAACCCATCTTTCGGACGATGTCTTTTGATTGTTGACTGTAACGACGGAATTGAAGATGTCCCGTATCGTTAACTTTGCTATCATCCGTGTAGCTAAATTTTTGTTCCGGTCTTTTACTAAAAAGTATTGGACGTTCACCTTTCTTGCGAGCAGGAACAATACGATATGAATCTTTTGGATGCTCACATGAAACTTCTATTTGAAGATATTATACAACTCCCATTGTAAATGTTTTGAAGCTATCTAACATATCCAAATAGCATTTAGTATGATAAATAACATCAGTATACTGGAAAGTAGACGCTTTTTCATTGATATGTACATCTGTATTTACAGCAGGACCTTTAGCCTTAGCAGGCTTGGTCAGATTGATTACAAGAGGGGGAGAAGAAGAACGTTGAGGAAGTTTGTTACGACGAAGGTCAATAACAAGTGGCTCAGAGGAGGTGAGCTCCCTTTTTTCTTTGTTGTGAGTTAAATCAACAACAAGTGGCTCAGAAGAAGTGAGCTGCTTTTTGTCTTTGTTACGACGTAAGTCGATAACAAGTGGCTCAGAAGAGGTGAGCTCCCTTTTATCTTGATCGTCATTAGTAGATTGCCTCTGGACTGGCAAGTGAATTGCCAGTGGTTTAGAAGATTGAGGATGAGAAACGCGTCCTTTGACAGGTATAATGAGAGTGTCATTGGGCACTGCTTCTTGGTCTTCTTCAGTATCCATGGCCAATACCACTTTCATAAATTCTTCTTTATACATGCGAGCATCGTTGCAATACGCTTCGACGCCCTTGAAAGGATAAAGGTCTGCAACTTCTTTATGAACTTTTCCTTTGTCATCAACATATTTGAAGCATTGATGAAGAGTTGATGGAACGACATTATGTTCATGGAGAAAGGGTCTTCCCAGGAGAGCATTGTAAGAACAACCATGATTGTCTATAATATAAAAGGTCACATTTGTGCGAAGATTGCCTATTTGGAGTTTTAAGCGGATCTTGTCCAAAGGTTCACTCCTGCCTTGGTTGAATCCCAAGATAGTGGTGATTGTATTTGAAAGACTATGCACTGGTATTTTTAACGCGTCTAGCATCGTCTTTGGCATGATGCTGAGAGCAGACCCTGGATCTATTAGGATACGATCGACTTTCATCGAATTGACATACCCTGTATAGTATAGAGGACGATCATGTCTATTATCCTCCAGCAGCATATCATTCTGAGTGAAAGTGATATTTGGAATCAACTCCAGGATACTATGACAATGACGACAAGAGACCGGTTCGACTTCTGGCTTTTTGAGAAGAGTTAGGCAAGTTTCAGCCTGCATCAGGGTTCACTTAGAGTTTTTCGAGTCTCTTTAGAAAGACGCAAGAGCTCGAAGATTGATAGCCTAGCTGGTGTATTGGCTAGTTGTGCCAATATATCAAAGTTGTATGGCTTTTCAAGTCCTGTAGGAGATGATTTCTTCAGGGGTTTGTCGAAGCGGACTTGTTGCTTGCCTTTGTCAGCAACCACCGGCTTGGGAGGAATAGACACTACAACTGGTGAGGATGTGGAAGGAATCTGAAGTAGACTGTACTGGGGTAGGTTCAGAAGAAGAGGCGGGATTCTCTTGAGTTTCAGGATATTCCTTCAAATAAGCTTTCCCTGATCTGGTGCCTAGCAGAATTTCTTCGTCAACTATGGGGTCAAAAGACACCATGTTGCAAGTCTTTGTCTTGCTTTTGGAGCGGTCTTTCTTCTTAGAAGAAAAGGAAACTTCGAACTCGGAAGCAAGATCTGGATGGATCCACATAATTTCGTCGTTGTCAAGAGACAATGGAACAAGACCTTCACTTGGTGGAGGCGGGAGATTCTCAATCTCAAGAGTAGCTTTGGGAATAGGAATGACACCGTACGATATCATCTGTGGAAGGAAGTCACCAAACTGGACTGAAACCATATTTGCAGTAACAGTCTTCTCATCTTGTTGCAGAGTGACGACACCAGCATTGACAAGCTCTTGAATTTTACCTTTGAGCATGTAGCATGTTCGAGTAGGATGTCCAATGAACCTGTGGTAGACACAATATTTAGGATGATCTGTCTTACCGACTTCATCAGGTTTCTTTGGGTCTGGGAGCTAAATTTTGTTGCTTTTGAGTAAACATTCAAAGATGCTTGCAGTGTCATTCTCGTCAAAGGAATATTCTACTTTCGGACGAGGTTTCCTCGGTAGAGGTACAGAAGGAGTAGGAGTGGATGTAGGCGGAGCCACATTGACAGCCAAAGATTTTTTATTCTTGTTTAAATTGATGTTCAAAGTCTCTTTTGCTTTGCGGTTGTTCTGGCGGTTGCCACCACCTGACGTCTGGTGTTCATTTCGATCGGGGTTAGACATCTGTACCCCAAATTGTTTGAACTTCTCGGCACTTACTTCCGCAGCTTTGGCGTTGACAATGAATGAAGGCCAATCTTGGAACTGGGTAGATCCCGTCCACATACTGATGATAGGCAAAAGATTTGCCTTACAAGTATCAATAGTGACAGCAGCTGGAGTTCCGGGAGGCATTTTCAAAGCTTCACGGCAAAACCGTTCGATGAAGCTCTTAGCAGTTTCATTGTGTTTCTGTTTGATTTTGTTGAGAGCCGACATAGTCATGTCGTTAAATCCTTCATAAAACTGTTCCAAGAAGATTTGCTTGAGACCTGAGAAGGAAGTGATACAACCATCGGGCAAACTTCTGTACCAGTCGTATGCTACGCCGGCTAAATAACAGACGAACACTCTGGTAAGAAGAGCATCATTTGGCTGGAGTTGAACGGTCATTACCTCAAAATGATTGATGAATTGGCTTGGTGAGGTACTACCATCAAACAAAGAAATCGTTAGGATCTTGTACTTTGGCGGGAACGGGACTTCCTTTCATTCAACTGGATAGGGCTGCTTGATCTCCAACCTTTGTAAGTTGTCTTTCTCTTTGAAAGCTTCGAACTGGGTTCGTAAGAGTTTGACAGCTTCATTGGCATCTTCTGATGACGAAGAAGGAGCAGGTTGAGTTAGAATGGTAGGAGGAGGAACAGCATTGTAAGCACTACGCCCAGCTCCTGATTGACAAGGTGTAGTTTGAACTTGTACTTGTACAGGAGGCATTTGAGGAGACACTACCCCCAGCCCAGTATTAGCAGGTACCGAAGATGCTATGATCTCTGGACTCGCAGTAGGTACAGTCGGTGGTGTAACATGTTGTGCCACAATGATAGAATGCATACTAGCAACCATTTTAGCCATGGTTTTTAGTTTATCTTCAAGTGCAGCGATTCGTTGTTCTTGATTTGTAGAAGTTGAAGCATCTGGATCTTCATTGATAACATAAGCTGTCACTTCTCTTGGTACAGTAGAAGACACTGTTTGTTCAGAGCTTTTGCTGTATGCATCATAGTCGGAGAAAGAATCATCTCCTGACTGAGAGGTAGGAAGATAACCTGAAGGATTTTGAAGAAGATTCCTTTGACCGATTGTATCTCGGCTTCGAAAACGGGTATGTCGAAACACTCCTTCAGAAGATTCTTGGAGTAATTCTAAATACCGCTGGCTTGGCTTACGAGACTTGCCATGCTTAGAGCATCTTCTACTCCCAGTGTCTCGGGAAGTCATGTTAACAGAAGCATACAAGACTTCGTCTTCCTCTGACATAGGTTCAGATTTAGCAAAAGTTAGACGATCGAAGACAGATCGTTTTGTTGTTTGACAACAACATTGGATGATAACTTTGTGGTTACAACGATGATCAGATGGTTGAACTGAAGATGTCGAGATAGTATCCCTCTTTTGTCTAAGATGTTCTCGGAGATCAGGAACAACAACAGGACGAGGAAAACTCTGAGAGATCTGTTCTTTGATAACATTCGGAACATGATTCCGATTCTTCAAATATTTAGTCCCTTGAGTATACAGAGAAGTGCTCACTTCATTGGCATAAGTGTCGAGATTTTTAACCCTAGAGATTTGTTTTTGATGATGTTTGATCTTTGGCATTGGCTGTTTGCGTTTTACCGAAGTGGGTCTGTTGAGATAGGTTCTAAGATCAGCAAATTCACCCCCAGGGATTTCTGTCTGAGACACTAACAGTTTTCCCTGTTTGGAACAGAAAATCTTGAGAGTCGGAAGGTCCTGGAATTCTGCTACCGGAGTAGGCAGAATACCTCTTTGGTCAGTACAAGTTCTCTTGTTATAAAGGAAAGAAGAATCCTTGTTTGAAAGAGTTCTAGTACTGATTGGTGCTGAGGCACGTTCAGATTGATCTTCTTCGGTAAAAACTGAAGAAGATTGAGAAAAGACCAAAGGGCCTTTTCCTTTGTTTTGTGAAGAAGGGTTAGCTAAAGAGCGTTTTCCCCTGTTGTCTTCCAAGTCATGGGACAAGGAAGTTTGAGAAAAGACCAACGGGCCTTTCCCTTTGTTTTGAAGAGGATGAGGAATAGCCAAAGGACTACCCCCAGTGGATTGTGCAGGAGCAATAGAATGTTTGAGAGGAGGAACAGAATCTCTCCTTTTGTTGTGAGAAGAAGAGAGTTTAGCCAAAAGGCTGTCACTCTTGGATTACGCAGGCATGCTTTGCGCATGGGTTGATGGTACACTGGTTCTGGCCACAGAGACTGTGGTTTGCGCATCAGGAGTTCTTGCCACAGAATGCTTAGGGTGCACTCTAGTTGCTGGAGTGTTGGTTTGCGCAGGAAGATTGGCAGCCAACTGCGCCAGAGGTATAGGGGCTTTACACTTAGCCATGGCAGCATATTAAATCTTTTGTGCACTGGCCATAGCAGATTGTGCAACAGTAGCAGAGACAGATTGTGCAGCCGGCTTGATGACAGAAGCTTTGGACTGCGCAGCAGTCTTGCTGGCAGACTGTGCAGAAGACTTGCTGTCAGCATTAACAGAATGCGCAGCAGTCTTTGGGACCCACACTGGGCGCACTTTGCTTGTGGCAGCTGTGGTTGCAGTATGAGGAGTGGTCTTGGAGTTAATCATAGACTCGTAGGCTGTCTGGTTGATCTTCACAACCAGTGTCTTCTGCGTCTTTTCGATAGATGCTACGTCACATTGAGTTGTCACTTCCTCATCGGAGGAGAAAGTCGTCCCCAGCAGAGTCGCCATTTTGTTTGCAAAAACAAAAGTTGAAGAACTTTATTGATACAAACTTTGTAAAAGATTACAATTTGAATTCTGGGAATGGTACAACTTTAGGAATCCAATCTAGATGACGATTGCTTTATCCCTTGGACGATGTGAACTCTGTAGACGAAGCCTCTGAAGTTGAAGACAACTCTGGAATTGAAGGCAAAAAGCCTTGGAAGTTGAAGGCAAAAGCTTCGGAAGAATGCAGCAGCACTTGGGCAAGAACTCCTAAACTCTCTGAACTTTGAAGTCTGATCTCTCTATAATCTGATCTCTGATTATTGATTATTGATCCCCTTGAATGGAGACTTAAAACTCTATTTATAGAGTTCTGAGAAATAACTAACTTTCAGTTATTCTGGACTGCGCATGATGGACTGCGCAGCAATGGACTGCGCAGGCAGTTGCTGAATCATGGGCTAACTGTCTTGGACACATGGCATCTTTTGATTGAAATGCGCATGATCATGCATAGACAGTTGCCACGAAATGAGCAATTGATGGCATGAATGCCACGTATATTTTATCATTTGTACTGATAGAACGCGCACATTGAATTGCGCAGGTTTTGGATTGTGCCAACTTGAATTGCGCAGAAAATAGATTGTGCCGACATAGATTGTGCCAACATGGATTACGCTGCCAGCTGTCCTCGAGCGCCGTGCTTGCACGATTAAACGAACAGTCGCCTCGTTCTCTGCGCTGTCAGTTGTCAGAAGATTTGATTTGTGTCAGGTAATGATGGTGATTTGCCACGTCAGCCTACGCGCTTGGAAGTGTGCGCAATCTATCTTGCGCAATCTGAATGGTACGCAATCTGATGTCTGCGCAATTCATCTGACAGTTGTATTTCTTGATTTTCTGACTTTGTTGATGTATGCCACTTGATTTTTTAGGACCTACAGGTCCCAGTAAAGCTCGCTCTCCAACATCATCCCAAGATAAGGGTGTACGATACCTACGCCCGTACAGAGCCTCAAAAGGTGATATCTCAATGCTGGCCTGATAACTGTTGTTGTAAGCAAACTCCACCAAATGTAGATGATCCTTCCAAGAACCTCCAAAATCTAGGATGTACGTCCGCAGCATGTCCTCAAGCATCTGAATAGTCCTCTCTGACTGTCCGTCCGTCTGGGGGTGGTATGCAGTACTAAACTTGAGCTGAGTGCCCAAACTAGTCTGCAGACTCCTCCAGAAATGGGAAGTAAAGCGACTATCCCGATCTGAGATAATGCTGACGGGAACTCCGTGAATCATGACTATCTGCCGCATGTACAACTCTGCAAGCTTCTCCGTAGACGTACCCACCTTGAATGGCAAGAAGTGGGCCGATTTGGTCAACCTATCAACGATGACCCAAATCGCATCTTTCCCTCATGGTGTACGCGGCAACCCAGATACGAAATTCATGGTGATATGTTTCCACTTCCACTCTGGAATAGGCAACGGCTGCAATAATCCTCCGGGCCTCTACCTCTCTGTCTTGACCTGCTGACAGACCAAGCATCTAGCTACGAAACGAGCTACCTCCCGCTTCATCCCGTACCACCAGACATGCTTTCGCAGATCCCTGTACATCTTGTTGGTACCAGGATGTATAGAGTACTACGATCTGTGAGCCTCCTGCATGATCTGCTCTCTGAGCTCCCCGTTAGGCACACATAAACTGGAACCGTGCCTCAAGGCACCATCCTCTGTAAGTAAAAACTCGCCATCCACCAACCCTGCACGAACCTGCTCTCGGATACACCGCAGAGCCACATCCTCAAACTGCATCGCCTTGATCCTCTCCATCAAGTCCGACTGTAACTGAAGGCCCCATAACTGCATCTGCACTCCGGGCACGATCACCTCAATCCCAAGACTTTCCAGGTCTGCAAGCAAGTGCCGATCCCTAGTCAAACACATGGCTGTCGGATACCTACTCAAGGCATCGGCAACCACGTTGGCCTTTCCTGGGTGATACTGAAATGAGATATCAAAGTCCTTCATCAACTCTAGCCATCTGCGCTGCCTCATGTTGAGTTCTTAACTTCCAAATCCTATCAAGTCACCCATAACTAAATACCTACAAGCTAAGCACACAAATCCCAAATACCATATATAGATATGCTCAAGAACAACACCCATCACATATATCCTAAGTATATCATCTATATATATACATGACTGATCAACCAAGGGTTAAATTAGACTAAACTTATAAGGGAATGAAACAAATGCTTAGAACTTAGGCTAAGGATGAATGGTCTGAATCATCAGTGTAGGCAAAGGGAATGATGCTAAGGAGACTGAATTTGTAAGCTAAAGGACATGACATTTGGGTCCACTTGTATAGTCAATGTGAAAGAAAACCTACATGGTGACTGAAACATGCCTCTAGATCAACCTGGGCTCTCCTCTCTATCTGGCTGAACTAACTATATGCAAGACAATGGTCTGAAAGAAGTGAACCAAACTGGTGTACAGGGAATGCAATAGGCGGTATACTGCAAATGGTGCAGGCTACAACCAATCAAAATATATTACATATATACAAGCTATATATATATGCTTTACCCTCATCTCCTCAACTCTACTCAAGTCTAATAACACCAACTCACTACCTCATGCCTATCATTTCCAAGAAAAGGTAAGATACTGCAGGGTGTGTTGGGACAGAACAGTTGTCAAAGGAGAACTCTTATCAACAACCCACATTATATCCCCAATGAATACGACTGTCCTAAATGGAGTGAACAACCATGCCCTAGAAAGAGTTTAACTCCACTGTAGGACAAGTAATACAGGTTATAATGAAGGGTATTGTAAGGCTATCAAGTAAGGTAAATGCTAAGAGATGCAGTAGGTCACCATGTTCAGGGTAAGGACGAGTGCAGACCTCTAATATGCACGATACTAACTCTCCAGATATGCAAAATGTGGTAAGTGGTTGATGGTTATATTGGTGAGTCAATAACTAGGGTCTGAACAATGGTCCAGTGAAACCTATGATGCAACATAGCAGGTAATGAAAGTTGAGTGCAGTGAACAACCCGAAATAGTATGAACCAAGGGAAAAGGGTCTCTAATAAAGGGTCTACACACTGCCTATAAGGGTTGATCAACATGACTGAACTCAACACTAAGAGAACTTGCTAAAATAGGAAGTGGACCAATAGGCTAACAACATGTCAATAATCCTATACAACAATGATCTATAGGTACCAACCAACCCATATCCCATGTGCCAACATCATCTGTAACCTATCTATATGTATAGATCTCTCAGTCTTAGGTAAAACTACAACTATACTCAAGGACAGGCTCTGGTTATGGGTGCCTCACTGGAAAATGGTAAGGGAAAGATAATAACAATCCTCAAGGCTGTAAGGCATACTAACATCCTATATGTAAACTGGTTGGTATTATAATAACAAAGAAATCATCTACAATGGGTTACTATTCTAATACTAATACTAACTATCATCTCTAGGGTATAGACACTCTACAAGTCATTCTATCATTACACTATGAAAGAACTACATATGAATAAGCTCTACAATACTAAATATCCCTACCCCTAAGTTATTTGATGATAGAATACATTTTTTTAACAACAGAAATGTGTGATAATCATATGCGTCTGTCCAAAATCATGTTACTCAGAGTCTTCGTCATGCTAGTGGGCAAGCTACGATAATCACAGAGTCCTTGACTAAGGTACATACCTCTAGAATCATGGTATTTAAAATTTTCGCATTGCTGCATGCGACAGCGAAAACCTTAAATTCCTATACCAGAGAAATACGTCCAAAATCTGACTATATGTCCTCACTATGCCAACTAACACGACTATCGAAGATTCTAGATCCCATAACTGAGGTGACCTAGCCCATATGATTTTCTCAGAAGAAAAACAAACAATAAAAGAGAAACATAACAAAATTAAACAATCAACAAGGAACAGATGAAAACGGATTTCAAGATAGTTATAAGAGACAATTGCGGGAATAGAATCGAGAAGAACAGAACTTGCAGCAAGATCTCCAATAATCTGTGCATCTTCGACTGTCTGGACGATAGCTCACCCCTGCTGGTTTCCCCTAGCCTACTGTTGATGCTGTATGTACCTCTGCTGCTGAGAGAATCGGGAATGACGAAAAAGGTCTCTGTACAGACGGAGGTGCACCTCCAATGTAGTAGAAACGCCAACCTGAGTCGGCACAACAGGAGCTGCGGTCTCGAGGTCCTGATGAAGAGGACGAGAGGTGGCCAGCCTCTCGATAGTATCCACCGAATCGAAGCGATGAGATCCCGTCTCCATAACCATCATGAAGACAGATCAAAACAAGTAGCAATTTCTGAGAATGAAGCGAAAATTCAAAAGAGGAGAGTTTATACTCAAGGGAAGACAATAAACAGCAAATTTATATACGAAATCTGATACGGAGTTTTCCTAGTGTGATTGAGTACCTTCAAAAAAAATATACTAATTCCTACTGCAGGCTGGAGTGATATTCTAGTTCGAATACCACCACATTTCTGACCTAGACCTGCATGGGCCACCACTAAAAACGTCTCACGACCCGCACCCTAGAGTAAGGGCACGAGACGTGGGTACGTCCAGCCTACGCCGCAGTGTCGACGGTAGAACGTTGTCCTAGGTCACAACATCTAACAGTTTAAGGTAATAACAGTTATACTCCCCGAATTGGGGTGACATAACAGAATATATCTCAATCACAGCTAAGGTAGAATACGATAAGATATAATGATATAAAGATGCAAGATCCAAACCACAGGAAATACAATAGAGAGAAAGCTAAGTGTCTATGATAAACTCCACTAACATCCAGAAATAATACAGATCCAAATACATACAACTCAATCTCCAATACTATAAAATAAGATAAAAATATCTATGGAGCAACAGTCTCTACAGCTAAGGGATCCGAATGGAAGTCCGGATCGCAAGTGTCCTCTAAGGCTGTCCCATAGAAAGTATCTAAGCAGGCCTCCTCCTCGTCCTCTGTAAAATTTTCAACAGGTCCAATCAGGACGGGAGCGAGTACAGTACATCTCAACAAAATCATAACAGGTTAGGAAATATAAACATGCTAGAGAGTAAGATACAAGAAACCGAAGAAATAATATGATAAAAAAAGAGAGACTGTAAGTAAATAGCTACAGTATATAGAGAACTAACAGTGCTAGTGATTCAGAGCACAAGATGGTTATGTAAATGGCACGATGTTGTACACGAATAATCTACAGAGGTTTGTATACGAGTAATCTACTGGATTGATTACATAACCACTTCTACTCCCCCGCCCCAATCAATATACAAGGATCTAGCTAAGTTATGTTATTGTACACGAAGGTCATGTGAATACATGATTATACACGATTCACACATTTCGTACACGAATATCACGAATACAAGGAGTACACGATGCTCACAATAAAGTACATGAACACGAATACCCGTTGTATCCGCTAAGGGGATAACTTCGCACAACAAGATCCATATAGTACTAATCCGTGTTACCAACGTGTCAGCATCATGTAAAGTAATCTAAAGCAGAATATAATCCTAAACAAGATATGAAATGATCAGAGAATGTACTCGCCTGCTATCTGAATGTCCAAGATGAAAGTACTGTCCGAGGAGTGGTGTCTGGCTCCTATTTAGAATAGTACAAGTCACAACAAGTCTAGAATGGTTATAAGATGCACTGCAATGTATTCTACATGAATCTAGGTCAATCTAGGCCAAAGTCAACTCTTGGTCAACTCTGGTCAACTCTAGAAGTCAAACTAGGTCAACCAAGTCAACCCTAAGTCAAACAAGTCTGTACTAGTCTAACTAGTCTATTCTAGGTATAACAAGGCTACAGAAGTCTAACTAGACTCTATACTGACACACAGATACACCCATAGGCTAAGGGCCTAGGCTATAGGCTATTAGGCAATATCATGCCTATAACCAATCCATAAATCACACACACAAGTCAAAATATATCTAATATATAATACACTCTAATATAGGATACACATATTGATATATTATATAATATAACTTTGAATACACATTAGCTTATAGGTTACCTATAATATATCACACATTCATATATATCAATATATATATAATAGTACACACACACATTACCATAATATATAGGATACCTATATATACCTCTTAATTACATATATCTATACATATGTATAGAGGATAGAAAGATACATAATGTGTTCAAGTGTGTGTGTGTGTGTCATGAGAGACAAGAGTGTGTGTAGTGAGATACATGAGTGTGTGATATAAAATGTGTGTGTATTAGGCTTGAGAGTGTGAGGGTGTCACATAGAGTGTGTGTGTGACAATGAAACAGTGGCATGGCAATGGGGATAACCTGGGTTTATACAGGAATGGGAAAGTGCATGTAAAATCAGTGAAGTTCAATGGAAAACAGGGAATCACATTTGAATCAAAACAGTTAAGGGAAAGAACACAATGAATATATTTGTGTAGCAGTGTCTAAGAATCAGTTAAGCCTATTTTAAGAGAATAAATTCTCAGGTATAGGAATCAGTGTACATTTGTGCTCAAGTGTTAATGAGTGTAGGGAAAATCAGTGAGCTTCCATAGTAAATCAGTGACTAGTTAATAGGAAAATCAGTGTTCTTGGCATAACTGGAAAACAGTGAAGTACTAAAGGAACAGTGAGCTAAACACATCTCCAAGAAATCAGTGAAGTCTATCAGAAATCAGGGAATACATTGATAGAGTGTGTGAAATGAAATCTAGAAAAACCTATTGCAACAGTGTACTTATGTTTAAGGAAAATAGGGAATGATTCTCAGTTAAACAGGGAATGGAATAATCTCAGGTTATAGCTATTAGTCCAGGTATGAAAAGCTTTCATTCTCAGGTTTAAGAAAAGAAATAACAGTTGCAATGGGGAGAACATCTCAGAAAATAGAATGAGTTCAGTTACAGTTTAAATAGGAAGGGAACAATTCCCAGTTTTTCATTAAACCCAATCCAATCGAACCCACATGTGCAATATCCTATTCTCAAACCATAAGCCAAATTCGAATGAAACATTTCATTTACACATACTAACAATCATGTGGGGACATTCAAACAGTGAAAACCATTACTAAACAGGGATTTAATTTCTTAGGAATTTAGAAAAAAAAAGAGTATCAGTCAACCTGTGTATCAGTATCAGCCAAACATGCCAGTTAACCCAAAACGAATCCAAATTCCATCCAATCCTTTAACTAACATGTAAACTAATTAATCATAGATTATTAGACATGTTAGGATCTTAATTAGCAAATAATAACATGATTTAAAGCATTAAAAACTGGAATAAATACACAGAACAAACCACAGCAAGTACACGCACAGTGCACTTCTCGTGCACACGTGATACCGTGTCCGACACGACACGAGAGTTCGTAAAACTCTGGGAATATCGTGTCAGTCAGTGTCCCAACACGTGTGTCCAAAATCACGTGTCAAAGTGGCGTGTCCTGCTCGCAATCAGCCCCGAGCATCAGGACAGCTACAGTGCCCGCGCGCGCGCGTGTGCACCCGCGTGGTCGTATGTCCGTGGTGACTCGACACGACACCAATACGTGTTCAGTACACTGAAAACACATAAGCAAGGTTAAAACCTAAATTCCTATTCAAAAATATTCCTAAAAACAAATTGAAATGCCCTTTGGGGCATTTCATCAAACACCTTCATACACGAACTGATACGTGTCCGATACGGACACATATCAGACACGAATCCTAGGGTTAGCTACATCTACAGCTAGGGTAGGCCTAGGGCTTCTTAGATATGCAATAAAATCAATATTTCATGGTGAGGATTAGAATTTATCTATAGGTTTGCAAAGCTCAAAAAGTCCCAAATGAGAATGGTTCCTCAAGCTTCCAAAACTCTCCCAAATTGTTTCTCTCCTGAAATTTCTCAATACCAACAGCAAGTAAACTAAATTTAGAGCCTATTGCAATTGGTTTGGGTGGAAAATAAATTGAAATGAAATTTCTAGAAATTAATGAAGATGGAGACTCACTACTAAAATAAGTCATATCAGCGACGAAATTAGCGACGCCGACTTATAACGTCGCTAATATTTTTGGATTTAGTGACTCCAAAAGTATGCGTCATAATACGTCACTGATAGCGACAAACAACGACATATTGCGACTACCTTTAGTGTAATAAAAACCAACGTCGTTGATTTGTCGAAAAACGTCGCCAGTTTTATTAGTTCAGCGATGTTTAGCGTCGCAATGATTAAGGCGTCGTCGAATATTAAAGGAAAGTCGACGTTTTGCGACGTATTTACAGACGTCGCTAACTTCTGCTAAATAGGGTTTCCTCGGTTCGAATTTTCATTTCTCCCTCTCCCCAAATTTTTTGTTCCCGTCCCTCTTCCCCCGACCTCGACGACAGCCCGACCCCCTTTCCTCCGGCGCCGTTCATCCTCCTACTCCACCGCGAGCCCCTTCTCCTCCCTCCGACGAGCCCCTTCTCCTCCTTCTCCTCCACCGCGAGCCCCTTCTCCTCTTCCACCATGAGATCCTCCTTCTCCACCACCGAACTTGTCCTCCTCCTCCTCCTCCACCACCGCGAGGAGACTGAAGGTAAACCCTAACCCTAATTGAGGTGTTTTTCGTGTCCAAAATGGACACGGAGACACATTACGACCATGTGTTCACTAATACAGTGTGTTCGTAAGGTTTTGGCACTTTGTGTCCATTTGTTGGACACGTAGATACCCCCAAGCATGCATATATATGTATTTCACCTCTGTACACTTGATCCCCTCCTCCTCCACCACCGAACTTGTCCTCCTCCTCCTCCTCCACCACCGCGAGGAGACTGAAGGTAAACCCTAACCCTGATTGAGGTGTTTTTGTGTCCAAAATGGACACAGAGACACATTACGACCATGTATTCACTGATACAGTGTGTTCGTGAGATTTTGGACACTTTGTGTTCATTTGTTGGACACGTGGACACCCCCAAGCATGCATATATATGTATTTCACCTCTGTACACTTAATCCCCTATTTACACTTGTGTATTTTCGTATTAATTTGGATTTGCATATTGGGTTTGGATTTCGATATAGTGTTTTATATATTGTTTCACCTTGCAACATTCCTACACTTAGAGACGTTTAGTACACAACTAATTATTTTATCCTAGTTCGTAAGTGTACTTTTGGGTAATCTAGGTATATTAGTTTAACAATATCCCCAATGGCCGAAGAATTTAAGTATATGAACCAATTAGTCAACATATATTTGTTGAAGTATGGTACTCCATTCTTCGTAAGTTCTAGCAATATATGTCTTAAGATCCAATACTCAAAAATCCCAAGAAGAAGAAGAAGAAAAGAATAAAATGACATCGCTCAACACCCTATGACAACTCCATGAATAAAGTAGACGATCCTCCATACAAGTCTTCCTTCATCTATTATCTTAAAGTGTGAGTTCTACAGTATGGTTCTCTTTGTAGAATTGTGTCTTATTTTAGACAACAAGGGTTTCCTATTTTTATAGGTAACATGGCAACATGTGTAAGGGAACATATAGGTGTGTGTTTGTGTTTGAAATGGAGTGTCACAAGAGTAAGGCATGAGCATGTGTTAGTATTTTGAGCTGTGAGAGTGTTTGTTCTATTGAGGTTAGTACCAACTGGAAAGTTAGGTTAAAAGAACCTGGAAACTATGGTGTGGTTGTATACATCATGTATATGTATGTGTGTGTCTAGTGGGAGAAAGGGGGAGGGTTAACTAGTACCAGGTATTTGGAGAGGAGGGAGAGTTTATACTAGTATATAGACTAATATCCTAAAACTTGACATATACAACTTAGAAATGGCTAGTTTGACCAAGTTGGACTAGTTTAGCTTAGAGTTGACTCGGTTGGACTATACATAATATATAGACTAATATCCTAAAACTTGACTTATACAACTCAGCCTATATGAAATATTATAGACACGGGTGATATACCGCCACGATAATCTCTGACCACCGCACGCACAAACACGCGAAACAAAAGTTAGCAATACGAAAAGAAGATGACCGATAATCTCTGACCATTTAACGTAAAATGTCATGTGTACATATACTGCGGAAAGTGTAGACCGCATGAACTGTTAATTGCATATCATTCACTACCTTGATGTATCTATCTTACAGAATTATGGAGCTGAATTATTATCTGCGGAATCGTACTTGGATGTACAACCATCATCCTGATGACATGTGCGGTGTGCGGGATGAATTCATAGAGGGTGTACACCAGTTCCTGCAGTTTGCCAAGGCGTTCACTCAGTACATGGACGGTACCAAAATTAAGTGTCCGTGTGTGAGATGTTGCAACTTGAAATATCATCCAGAAGTGGATGTCACGTATCATTTATACTCGAAGGGTTTCACGCCAAATTACTATCAGTGGAGCGAGCACGGAGAACTTGTGTCTTTAGCATCGGAGTACGAGCCTTATGTGGATGTCCACAACAACGCTCCTTACGACGATAGGTTGGTTAACATGGTTTTCGATGCGGCCGGGCCTAGTTTCGATCCGGATGATCATGATGCACCTGAGGAGGCACCGAACCCCGATGCTGCACAGTTCATGGAGTTGCTGGAGAATGCAAGGACTCCATTATATCCTGGTTGTGAGGATCATTCACCGTTGGAGGTGGTTACAAGATTGTTGAGCATCAAGTCCGATTTTAACATGTCGCAAGATTGCTACAACCGTCTTATGGAGTTGCTTATAGAAATATTGCCTGAGGGTACGAAGTTGTCTAAAGACTTCTACCGGTCTAAGAGGATGGTTAGATCGCTCTGGATGGGATACGAAAAACTCGATGCCTGTCACAACGGGTGCATGTTGTACTATAAAGAAGACAAGGATGAAGATGCCTACAGATTTTGTGGTGTCGATTGCTACAAGGCATGTGGTAGAGAAAAGTCTGTCGGTGCCAGAAAGCCTACCTCTTCGATGCACTACTTGCCGTTGACGCCGTGGTTGCAGCGGTTGTTTATGGTGAAGGAAACTGCAGAAAATATGAGTTGGCATAAGCGGGAACATACCGACGGAGTGTTGGATCACCCATCTGATGGAGAAGCATGAAAGCACTTTGATCGAAAGTATCCAGATTTTGCTTCTGATCCGCGTAATATCAGATTGGGTCTCTACTCCGACCGTTTTACCCCATTTGGACTTTCGGGATCCCAGTATTCGTGTTGGCCTGTGATCGTCACCCCGTACAATCTACCGCCTTGGATGTGCATGAAGACTCCGTATATGTTTCTCACCGTTATTATCCCAGGTCCGAACAATCCGAAAAGGAACATCGATGTGTATTTACAGCCGTTGATTGATGAGTTGAATCAGCTGTGGGAAGTAGGTTCCAATACGTACGATGTATCTAGAAAACAAAATTTCCGGATGCGGGCAGCACTTATGTGGACCATCAACGACTTTCCGGCCTATGGAATGTTATCTGGATGGAGCACGCATGGTCGTCTTTCATGTCCGTATTGCATGGACAGCACTAAGGCTTTCCATTTGAAACACGAAGGCAAACCGTGCTTCTTCGATTGTCATCGACAATTCCTGCCAAAGGATCATCCGTACCGGAAGAACAGGAATGCTTTTCGTGCTGGCGTTGTGGAGAAGGCTAATTCCCCGCCAAGGTGGACCGGATACATGATATGGGAAGAGGTAAAAGATTTATCAAGAGCTATTGAGCAGCCTGCTACGGGCTACAAGTGTGACAGATTTGGTCACACTCATAACTGGACGAATAGGAGTATGTTCTGAGATCTTTCATATTGGAGCACCAATCTGATTAGACATAACCTTGATGTCATGCATATCGAGAAGAATGTGTTTGACAACATAATTAATACTGTAATGGACGTAAAGGGGAAGATGAAAGATAATCCAAAGGCTAGATTGGACTTGGAAGAAATATGTAGACGTCCTGCATTGCATTTGATAGAGGACGGGAATGGGAAGTTGAAGCAGCCTAAGGCAATTTTCTCACTGGAGAAGGAGGATAAAGTGAGGCTTTGTAGCTGGATTCAAGGTCTGAAATTTCCAGATGGGTATGTTTCGAACTTGAGAAGATGCGTCGACCTCAAAGAGAACAAACTGACAGGTATGAAGAGCCATGATTGTCACGTATTCATGGAGCGGTTAATTTCGATTGCATTTTGGGAATTCTTATTGCAGGAAGTTTGGGATCCATTGACGGAGCTTAGCACATTCTTCAGGAAACTTTGTTCTAAGAAATTGCTCGTTGATCGTCTACGAAAGCAAGAGAAGGACATTGCGGTAACACCGTGCAAGCTAGAGTGGGTGTTCCCTCCTGGATTCTTCGACTCTATGGAGCATTTGCCGATTCATCTTTCCTACGAGGCACGTATTGGTGGACCCGTCGAATATCGATGGATGTACCCGTTCGAGCGATATTTGAATCACCTAAAAAGAAAGGTAAAAAATAAGGCTCGGGTCGAGGGTTCTATTTGTGAAGCCTATATTCTCGAGGAGATTACAAATTTCTGCTCCTCCTATTTCAAACCTCATGTTGCTCCGAATAGAAAGAGGGCTCCGAGAAACGATGACGGATATGAAAAATTTAATGATGGAATACTGAAAGTATTCAATGCATCCGGAAAGCCTTCGGGAAAAATGAAGAAGAGATATTTGAATGACGAAGAGCTAAGGGCTGCTCAGTTGTATGTATTACTCAATTGCGACGAGGATAAAGTGGAGAAGCTAGAGGGGTAAGTAACTCAGGATGATGAGTTACGTCATCTCAATGTAATAGTATAAGCTAATATTATTGTACTAATCGGCGGTTGCTTCATTGTTTTCCAGCACATATAATGATGAGTTGAGGCTGGTTAGACCCTACCTAACAGACGAAGCATTAGAACAAGAAATGAGACATCATTTTTCTTCTTGGTTGAGCGAATATGTAAGTAGCTCGGTAATTACTGGCCTCTTCTAATGCAACTGCACAATAAATAACTTATTATCGCTTCTTTGATATTCAGGTCGATCGTCTAATTTCACCCGAGATTGAATTAATTAGAACTCTTGCCAATAGACCAATTACTTTTGTTAAAATATGGCCAAGTTACTGTGTCAATGGCTTTCGGTTCAAGTCGACAAATGCTCCGATCAGAGACAGCTTCCTGGATCTTGATTCCACGAAAAATAGTTGTTTGTGTATCAAGTCTTCGAACTACAAAGACGTCGATCCAGGAAATGATTTCTTTGGCATCTTGCGAGAGAATGTGGAGTTGTCATATAATAATGGTAAAGAACCTGCAAAGATCGTGTTCTTCAAGTGTGAATGGTTCGATCCGAATGAAAATCAAGGTTGGAAAATTGACAAGCATGGTCTTCTGGATATAAAATACAAGCGTAGATATCAAGGCTACGAACCGTTTGTCCTAGCAACTCAGGCTCAGCTCGTATACTTCACAGCTTATCCGAGACGGGGAGCAACGAAGTCTGACTGGTGGGCAGTATGCAAGACTAAAGCCAGAGATACTTTTGATGTTGACGAAAAAGCTTACCAGGAGGACGAGCTACCTCTTGTAACCAATATTGTCGATGTGGACTCCACGGAAGTTACGTATTACACGACACATAATGTAGAAGATGTAGAATTATCCGAAAAGGAAGACGAAGCCGACGAAGGCGAAGATGAAAGTGAAGATGAGGAGGAAGAGGAAGATGAGGTCGAGGAAGACGAACAAGATGATTATTCTGAAGATGATTGAGAGAGATATATTTATCTGAACTTAGATGTTTCTTCTAGAATATATTATCTGGACTTAGATGTTTATTGTAGAATGTATCATCATATGTTGTCTTGGTTATTATCTTGTCTTTGTTGTACTTTCATATTTCTAGTCTCTATTATTTGTTGTACTTTCATATTTCTAGTCTCTATTATTTATTGTACTTTCATATTTCTAGTCTCTATTATTTGTTATATTATCATATGCTGTTATCAGGTATGGCAGGTCGTCGCGGAGCGTTCCGAGGGAGACAACGAGGTCACTCTCCTCCGGTACTTCCTACAGGTACTGCTAGAGGACGGAGTTTTCCTTCGGTACCTCATTCTGGTACCGGCTCTGGATTCTCGTCGTCGATTACTCCTCCATATCGGACAGTAGGTGGGCCTGCTGGGACGACGTCACGTGGCATATCTCCTGGGACGAGTAGTTCCAGGCCTGTTGAGAGTGCTCGCCCGTCTAGCGTTCCTACTGCTGATAGGACGATGGAGACGGATGAGCAGATGGCGGAGGCTGCGGCGACGGTCGAGGCGGCGGCGCCGACGGCCGACCAGCATCATGCAGATGATGCATACGCACCTCCGGAGGAGAGGAGGACGGAGATCTGGGCCGACGGTACAAAGTAGGTGTTTTGGTTTATAATTTTTTTCTTTCTATTTTTATCATAAATTAACTTTTTTCATGAATATAATATATTTGTATAGATATCGTCCCCCAGAGGTACAGAGACGTCTAGGCCACATGCTTAGGCATAATTATGGTGGTGCTTGGATTAACTACTCTGATGCTCCGGACGAGAGAAAGGCCTTCTGGTTTGCGCGCTTCAAGGTTAAAATATATTTGCTTTTAACATGAATCATATAATTTTTGTATATTACATATAACTGATAAATATTTGGTTTGCGCTCTTCTAGGATATGTTTTTCTATCCACCATACCGGGCCGAGCTTATCGAGGGGATGTTTCCTGCCGTAGCTGCCAAGCTGATCCGCGACTCTATCAATGATCAGAAGGATCGTGATCGTGCCGGAAAGCCGATCCAAGGTTGGATCACCCCTGATCAGTAGAATGCGATGAAGGCTCGATTCGAGGAGCCAAGGTACAAGGAGAAGTCGAAGAAGGCCAAGGCGGCTAGGCAACATGCCTGGAAGTGGTGCGGTAGGTCGATTCCAATGACGGAACATTTCTGTCGTCTGGTATGTCTTCCTCTTTTACAAATATTATTTTAATGCAAAACTGATAAATTATTACTAAGATAATATATTTAATTACAGGTAAGGAAGGTCGGTAATGTCGACATGGTGACCGTCTTCCTGGCCACCCATGGTCGCGGTGGTGACCTTATTGACGAGAGGGCCGAGCAGACTTATGTAAGTATTACAATACGTTATCTTAATTTAATACTTCGTGTCAATTTTAATATAACTTAGTAAATATAATGCAAATAAATATTCATGTAGTTAGTAATAATAAGTACATTAATTAGAAATTAGAAATAATAAGTACATTAATTAGAAATTAGTAATAATAAGTACATTAATTAGAAATTAGAAGTTAGTAATAATAAGTAATTTCTAGGCCGAGTATCAGAGGCTGCGGGAACGGGCGACTGCTAGTGCACCTGATGCAGGAGAGGCCAGTACTTTCTCGCAGCCCACTCAAGCTCTGTCGGCGGACGAGCTGTGGATGGCCGCCGCTGGTGGACTCCGTAGGGGTACGTACTAGGGTACGGGATCCTATGGCACCCTAATTGTGACCCAGTCCTCTAGGACATCTTCTGCTAGTGTGCATGGTCCACAGCCGTCCCAGGAGTCTGCCCGAGTCCACCAGATGATGGAGTCTTTCCGTGACGACCTGCTACGACGGATCGAGGAGCAGTCTCAGCACCCTACAGAGGATCCTGCGCTGCTAGCACGATTGGATGCACTCGACCACGGCAATATGGACCTCAGGGAGACGACTGAGAGGACAGAGCGCACCGTTGTAGGGTTAGAGCGCACGGTGACGGAGCTGTAGACAGGACATGTGACCATGGCCGAGAGGATGAGATTGGCGCAGGAGTCGATGGTCCAGAGCAGTGATAGAATGTTATCTATCATGGATTCATACCACCAGCGACTTACAGCGTTGGAGCGTGCTGGTCCTTCGGGTGCGCCTTCATCGTCGTCGACTCCGCCGCCTCCACCGCCTTCTTCTTTGACACCGACTCCACCAACGTCACTGCCTCCTCCATCGGTATCGATTTCACTTGAGGAGTATGAGTTGTTCTTATCCCTTCGTCGCGGCGGTGCCCCTCCTGCACCAGATTCCTAGTAGTCCTAGTTAGGACTGTTTCTTTGTGTTTGTTTCATTCTTTATTTGTGACTTGGATATTTGTTGGTTGTGTAGATTTGGATGTTTGGATCCTATTCTATTTGTTGGTTGTGTGTAGACTTTGGTTATTTGGTTGTAGACTTTGTTATTTGGTATAGAATTGGTTATTTGGATACTTGGTTATTTGGATATTTGGTTATTTGGTTATTTGGTTAGTTGTTGTGTGATTGTTGTAAACTTGGTTATAGGGACTGAAATCTGTGTACAGTGAGAAATGGACATTCTGCGAACTGGACATTGTGTGATTGTTGTAAACGTGGTTATAGGGACTGAAACCTGTGTAC
This sequence comes from Iris pallida, assembly GCA_029216955.1. Lineage (NCBI taxonomy): Eukaryota > Viridiplantae > Streptophyta > Magnoliopsida > Asparagales > Iridaceae > Iris > Iris pallida. The sequence goes on from JANAVB010027196.1 coordinate 1,524,563, forward strand.
AGCGAGAAATGGACATTCTGTGATTGTTTGGATCCTATTCTACAGTGAGAAATTGTTATCTTTTTAAACTGCAGAAAGAAATGGACATTCTGTATTTTATTTTATTTTATTTTTTTTGCAGATTTAGCGACATTTACCGACGTTTACCGATGTCCACCGACGTACCTTTGCATCGCTAAACGTCGATAAATATGCGATATTATCCAGGGTACCGACATTTAGCGACGTCAATATATGTCGGAGAACGTCGGTAAACGTCGGTGCACGTCGGTAATCATCCCAGGAATTCCCAGGATTTATCAACATTTAGCGACTTTGAACATGTTACTAAACCACCGACGACTCGACGGTAATTCGTCGATAAAGTTACCGACGCGTAGCGACACGAAGTAATACGTCGCTAAGTCACCGAATACACGACGGTAGACGTCGGCAATAGACCGACGTATAAATACGTCGGCAAACGTCGGTAATTGCGACGTTTGGCGAAGTTTCGAAGATCAGCGACTTACATTTCCGCGACCAGTCCAAAACGTCGGTAATTTCGTGGCTAAATATTTTTAGCGACGAAAAATGTTGTTTTAGCGACGTCTTTCGGCGTCGCTAAAACGACTTATTCGGGTAGTGACTCACCTCTTTCTCAAACTTGCAAATATTCCTAATGGAGGCTAGCCCTAATTTCTAGGAGCATTAAATAGGTGGGAATCCCTAGGCTAGTGGTCGGCCATGGGCTAGATTGTGCTAGGGTTCACTAGGTGTTGGGCTTTGGGCCTCTAAGGCTTAAGTCACAAGTCATGACTTGTGAAACCATAAGCCATTCTCTAATCAAATCAAATCCTAATCTCTCCAAGTAAGTTGTAATGAGTTAAATGACACTAACTTAGGTCAAGCTAGGGTTCCATGTCCTAATCAAATAGTCATGACCTAGGTTAGCCTCTAGGACAGTCTCCTAAGTCAACATTAGTCAAAGTCAAAAATAGCACCAAATCAAAAATACTAAAAATTACTTAAAAATTCTAATAAATATAATTAATACTAATAATTCAAATAATTCCAAAATTTTAAAAATGACCAAAATACCCTCAAGCTAGAAAAGTGGTAGTGATAAATGCAATTGAGCTTAGTAGGTCTAGGTTATATCCTACTCCTCCTCTGCCTCCTGGTGCTGAGCCTGTTCCTGATGCTGACCCCGAGGCTCCTCCTGATGCTGCTGCTCCAGCCCCTGCTCTGGGTTTTGACCCTGGCTTCTATTAGTGCTTTGATGATTTTGTTGCCCTCTCAGCGCAACGACATCAGGGCTATCTTGACTCAAAGTTCCTCCATATCACCCAAGCTCAGGCGTTACGGAACAGCATTGCTGATCTTCACTAGAGTCTCTCTCATGACCCATCACATCCAGATACCATACTTCATCACCCCAGCTTCCCTGGACCCAGGTTCGACGATGAGGTGACATTTTCTCACTTTGATCCTACTGCTGCATATTTTCCACCGGATGCTCCTGGAGGTGACGACACTCCGATGTGATGAGGACTTGAGCTAGTGGATTTTTGGATAGGGTCTGATAGATGATGATCTCTGGTGTAGTTTTTTTATATGGCTAAACTTTACAGTTAGACATTTATTAGCAGATTATGATGGTTGTATCTTTCTATTATGCATGACATTTTCAGTATTCCACTACTTGTTATTTCTTTTATGCACTTATTATTTGTGGCAATATTGTTATTTGGTTCTCTCTGGTATTACTTTGTCTGTTTGATGAACATTGTTGGCTTCACACATTACATGGGAGCCAAAACCATTTTTTTCATTGACAAAGGGGGAGAAAGAGTGCAATACCAAAATAAACAAAAAAAGAAAGAATACCAAAACCATTTTTTTAGGTAATTTTATTTGTTTTATTTAGATATATTTTGGTATAGACTCAAGTTTATCAATTATCAAAATGGGGGAGATTGTTGGCCCATTCCATGGCCACACCCGATTTTAATAAATCGACATAAACTTAAGTCAATACACAAAATATACAAACTGGTGCTAATCATTTCAGGTCTTGTGAAATCAATATCAACAAGCATACTACTACGTCAGCGAGCACGTAAATCATCAGTCTGAAGCTTACTTTCATTAGAATCTAGTCCAAGTCATTTTAAAATTTATTATGTATTTTATCTTTATTGAGTCTAGGATATAAATTGTAAGATCGACGAGATAATACTGGCTTAGGATAATCATAGTCCACTTTTCTATACAGCCTACCTATCCATATTTCACCTACCAAAAAGTTTATTTTTATTCTGCAATAGTATTTGACAAATGTTTAACATTTTACTGAGACAGAACTCAAACCGAGTTCGGTTCGAACTCTGACCGAGTTCGGTCAGTTTAAATTTAAATATTTGTTGCCTCCAAATCTGCATGCAACGTTCATCTGCGAAATCTTTGCATCAGAACTTTGCCAGATTTCGGTCCTAGAAAACACCTATAAATCGAAGAGAATTTCTCATTCCAAATCACTCAATCAATTTTATCTTCTCTTCTCTATTCAATAAGTGTTTTATCCGATCAAAAGCTTTCATATCACAGCTACACTTCTCTTAGCCAAAAGCCAGTAATATATATTCGATCTAGAGTCTTTTGGATCTCAAGAGCTCATGTAAAGAGGTTGTTCAAAGTACAGAAACTATCTCTGTTGTGGAGCCGGTCGTGCGCTCGTCACCAAGCACGGTGTTGTGAAGTTGGTCGTACCCTTGTCACCAAGCACGGTGTTGTGAAGTTGGTCGTACCCTTGTCACCAAGCACGGTGTTGTAAGAGACTGCAAGCTCTCAATTAGCTTGTGCCTTAGTGGATTAACATCGAGCAAGAGTACTCGAGACTGGATTAGTCCTCTCAGAGGGATACCAGTATACATCACTGTGTCACTGAGTTTGACCTCTCTATCTCTTGCTATATTTATTTACTGTCTCTTATTCACTGCCATAGTTATCTGTTTATAATTTTAAATTGGTGATTATTTTTTACTACGCTCGCACTCACTCTATTTAACCCCTCTCCTCTAGAGGTGCTCAACGGTCCTACAACAGCGGCATTGGGCCGATAGCCACCGGAGACCTTTGGATTTTAAAGTACAGCTTAGACTTAGGATTAGGATTTTATTTGATCATGTGATTGTTATAGTTAAGTTTGAGACCATGTTTGTGGTAGGTTGGAGATCTAGTATTCCTGAGGATATCTCCGATACGAGGCACTATTCGCTTTATGGAGGTGGAAGCTTAGTCCGCGTTTCATCGAACCTTTCGTTATCAGCGGAAAAGTCGGTGACGTGGTATACAGGCTAGACTTTCTACTTGCATTGGAGGGAGTTCACAACGTGTTTCACGTGTCGAAGTTGAGACGGTACGTGACAGTTTTCAGCCATGTACTAGATCATTTCGAGATCGAGGTGGGCCCTACTCTTAGTTATCCAGAACAACCTATGGAGATTCTGGATCGACGGAAGAAGGTGCTGAGAAACCAGACGATACCCGTGGTTCGCGTCGCATGGAGGCATCACTCTCCGGGTGAGTCTACCAGGGAGAGGAAGGATGAGATGCGCGAGCGATACCCTTATCTTTTTCAGCCTTGAGGAATGATTTTTCTATCCTTTTCATTGTTCAGTTTTGTCTTTAATTTCGAAGACGAAATTATTTTTAAGGAGGGTAGATTTGTCACTACCACTTTTCTAGATTAGGTATATTTTGGTAATTGTGTGATTTTAAATTTTTGATAATATTTTAATTGGTGCGTTTGTATTAGTAGTTGGTTTAACCTTAGTTAACCATGATTAGAGATTAACCATGAATTTAGAAACTTAATTATCAAGTTATATTTGAATTTAAGTTTTAGTCCTAATTAGGAAACTTTTGAATTCATTTTAGGTTCTTTTAATATATTGCTTTTGGGCTTTTTGCTAAAAGGCTTTATATTAAACTTAAGTGGAGTTTTTTGCCCATACCTAAACCCTAAACCTAACAATAGCATGTGGCCGGCCAAACAGACCCTCCTCTCTATATGTTCATAACTTGTAGCCACCAAGCCTCTTTTACAAACCCTAATTTTCCACTTTCCTCAAAGTAGCCTATTTTTGTCATCTCTCATCCAATTTGGACCAAACGAATTGCATTGCAATCCTTGGGAGGAAGAGAACTTGCTGAAGGCTAGCTAGCAAGGAATTAGAGGCGTTTGACAGTAGGATTTTGGGTGTCGAGACTTTTGGAGTGCTTTTGTATTGAGATTCCAACTCTCAATAGGTAAATACTTCTAAACTCATTTAAATTCTAATTTTTCTTCATAGAAGCATGCATCTAGGTACCCTAGACCTGTAGATGTAGTTTGGTAAGATTTTGTGTCCGTTTGATATATGTATTAGAGGCGTGTCGGTGTATTGTAACATGTGTTTGATGAAATGCCTCATAGAATTAAAAGTTATTGTTTTTTGAAACTAATATCATATATTTGTAGCCCTATATGAGGGGATTCCAAAACCCTATTTCTGAGTTTGTTTTGTTACAATTTTTGTGTCCAAATCGGATACGGGGACGTAGCATGAGCCCCCGTGCACTGTCCTGCCTCTCGAGTGCCTTAACTCGATGGACAAGACACGGTTTGGGGTAAAAATTGGTGGACATGAAGGGGCTATACCTGACATCATACTCCTAAAATTTTGGGTGATTTGATGGAGTGGTTGGGAAGTTATCGAGGCCGCATGGATTCGGCCTGCTGTGCACATGCGTGATTTTTGGCTCTGACATGGGTTTATAACTCGGACACGAGGACACGTGGACTCGAGGCAGGGTGTACAACACCTAGCCCTATACCTAGGCTACCCATGGACACAAACATGTGACACATGGTGGCGTGTGTCGTGTCCTATTGGGGCCGACACCTCCCCACGAGGCCGCGCGCACACGCGCGTGCAGCCCCTCCCCGATACGCATGTGGACACGCGACACAGTGACTCATGGACATGACTCAGGGTCCTAGACGCGTACCTAACACCCTAGCTACCCCCTGGCACGAGCACGAGGCTTCTCGTTGGACACGACGAGTCCTACAGTACTCGACACACCCAGCACACACGTACACGAGCATTGTTTTGGATACGCACTGTTTGGACATATTGTGGACACTATTTTGGTTCTGTTT
>JANAVB010027196.1:1532250-1554750 GCA_029216955.1 Iris pallida
ATGTCAAGTTGTCTAGTTAGGAAACCCAAATTGGTTTAGAATCGACTTGATATGTCTATATAGGACAACCAAAAAGGGGTTTTGACCTAGTTTACACAATTGACCTAGAAATCTAGTTTAAGGATAGTTAAGCATGTTTATGATTCCAAATCACTCCTAAACATGGAAAATCATATATATGTCACTTGGACTCCTGCTCAGACTCCGATTTATGTTTACAGTGCAGGGTGACAGGCGAGTACCACTACTAAAATCTGCCCAATTGGCGACATAAATTTAGCGACGTTCACAGAACGTCGCTAAATTGCTGACATTAGCGACGTATAACTGAAACGTCGCTAACCGTCGCTACTAGCGACAAAAATAGCGACGTGACAACGACGTATATTAGTTACATGAGCTAGTCGTCGCGAAACGTCGCTATGACGTCGCTAATAGCGACTAATTTAGCGACGTTAGTAAGAACGTCGCTAAATTCTAATTAAATTAAATTCTCCCCCGATTCATTTTCTGCCATCCATTTTACTATCTATTCTTTCCCTCTGGCGCTCTCACTCTTACTCTCTTCGGCGCTCTCACTCTCTCCGGCGACTCTCACTCTCTCCGGCGACTCTTCTCTGGTACGTGACTCCCTCTCTCTCTCTATATATATATATATTTTTATTGTTGGTGGTTGGAGGGTGCTGGTGGCTTGGAGGAAGGGACAGGGGGTACGGGTGGTTGGGGGTGAGGAATGGTTAGGGAGTGACTGGAGGGATGGGACAGGGGGTGAGGAGGGGGGCTGGGGGGAGGGGAGGGTTAGGGTTCGGGTTAGGGGTGGGTGTGTGGGAGGGAGGGGCGGGGGGGTGAGGGCGGCTGGGGGGTAAGGGCGGGAGGGTTGGGGGGAGGGGTGGAGGGTTATGGTAAGGGTTCGGGTTAGGGTTAGGGGTGTGTAACACCCAGTTTCCAGATAAGGGTAATTTTGTAATTATAATTATTATTTATTGACATTTATTTCATATTATGATTTTTGGTGATTTTTAATATACTTTTTTAAACTATTTAAAATCTGGTTTAAGTCATGACTTGTGATTTTGATGTGCTGCTAGTGAAACCCTAGAGACTGCATGACCTAGAGCCTAACCATGTCATTAGGATGATTTAATTATCAATTTTAGCCTAGGGGTAATTTGGTCATTTTGACTTAATTGAATTATTTGATGATTTATTAAATTGGTGAATTCTAGTTTGACCTTGACTTGTTGAGACCTAGTGGACTAGCCTAGAAGCTAACCCTAGCCATGGTGACCATAGTCTAACTTAGGTTAACCTACTTTTAGTCATTAGAAACAAATTTTGGATTAGGAGGATTAGTTTAAGTGAATTTAAGTCATGGCTTGTGGTTTCATGAAATGACTTATGGCTTAATGATTTGATTGATCATGACTTAAGCCCATGGGCCATTTTGTAAACCCTAACCCTAATTTTTGAGCTTATGACCAGCCATAGGGATCTCCACCCTATATAAACACTTATTCATTAGGGCTTGCCTCTTTTATTTTATTCCAACACTTGGAGAAAGAAAAGGTATTTTCCCCCTTTCCAAAAATCCCCATAAATCCATTTTAATTCCTTTTTAATCCTAGTCTTTTGCATTAGGTTCTAGTTTCTGTATAGTTATCATTTCTGGAGGTTAATTTCAGTTTGGGATCAATTTGGAGCTTTTGGCCATCAAGAGGAACACCCCCCCATTTGGAGCTTTTTTTTTGCAATTTGCACTCATAGGTAACCACCCTCAAATTGTGTTTTAATCCTGATTTTATTGCATGATGGCTTAGAAATAGGTGTCCTCTAACTTCTGAAGGAATTTCGTATCATTTGCATTGGGTTACGTGTCCGTATCGGACACGTATCAAACCTATAGCTAAGTGTTCGACGAAATGCTCGAACCGACTCGATTTGCTATTTTTGTAAATCCATTTGAATGGAAACCTAGATCTAGGGTTTGCTTATGCATTTTTGTAATTATTTCCTAAATTCAGTTTTGTGTCGTGTCCACACGGGGACACGAACACACTGCCGCGCGCACGAACACAGTGCCCTGCTGCTCGGGGTCGACACAGGACACGACACGGACTCTCGTGAGCTGATTTTTGGTGGACACGTGCGCCTAGTGTATGACACGACCCTCACAAATTTTAGCCGGGTTTTGTTGAGTGATCGGTGAGAAATCTCACTCGTACTGGCCGTACTGGCCGTGCGCGCGAGCTGTGCACGCGTGCATTCGACCCACTGATACGCGGTTCGACACGACACCACGGTCCACGTGGACACGGGACAGGGACTTGGACACGTCCCCCTATTCTAGACGAACACTTAGGCACGAGCATGAGTCCTACTTCATGTCGTGTCGTGTGCTGGACACGCGTGAACACGTGCACGATGATTGCTGTCCTGTTGCACTGTTGAGTTCGTTTGGGTTTTGGACACGGTCGTGTCAAGTTTTGTTGGACACGATACAACTCCTGGGACACGAGCACGTGTGTGGCATGGATTACCAACCCTAAATTTATGGGATTAACATGAGTTTAACTGTCAATTTCAAATTCCTTGTTTGACTGATACGCGTTCAGTCTAAATTTCTGAAATTTATTTCTGGTTTCTTTTAAACAGTTTTGATGTTTAATTGCCAAATTGATTCATACACATAATTCTGAATGTTCCTGAGAAATTCTGAATGTTTATATACATTCTGTATGAGGACTGAGATTAATTCAGTCCTCATACACTCACTGTTTCACGATTGTTACACAAACATTACTGAGAACAGCCCACTTATATGTATACACACCCTACAGTTTCTATTCTATTGGCACATCATATTACACTAATTTGTGTAGACACTTACATGTATACACACACAATAGATGCACACCTTACACACAAATACCTGAGATTGGCTCACACACTCAGTCACATGTACCATCACACACATGGTTTAAGTTAGTTTCCTACTTATAGTGGTGTCCTGCATCCTTTACAGGATGTGCAGATATGTATGCATGGGTTCAGTCATGGGTTTTGACCCTCACTCCATAATTGATGTTCAGATCCCTGTTTATATAAATACCCCCCTTCATCCATTTGGTTTAGTTTGATGACAGTAGAGATTAGGATATTCTCATTTCTAAGTATCTAGTCGCAGTTACTAAATTTACCATTCTCCTCCTTGTGATATCAGTCCATTTGATGTGCCATTAGATTCATCCTTTTACCTATTCTTGAATCAGTCCTAAACACACCTGTTACTCCTTTGTACCATGCTTTTAACCTTACAAATCATGTTAATCTCATCTGCCTAATCCCTACAGTTATTTCAAGACCTACTTTACTGTCCAGTTCACATTTCATAGAGCTAACCACGTTATCCTTGCTTGGCATCCTATACTCATAGTATATAGTAAACAATATATCATTTGTTTATATTGTAGATGTTACGAGTTGAGTATGTATATCCTATAGCTAAAGTATGAGATATATTGTATATATATATAAGTTATAGTTTTTAATTAGGGACTTTAAGTTTAGTGTGATATATGATTAGGCTATACCAAGTTGCCTTCTACATAGCCTTAGCCAAAACCTTAGGCTAGATTATTAAAGACCAATGTGGACCAAAAATCCAAGTGACTGAGTTGACCAACCTTAAAGTTAACCAATAGTTGACCATTGACCAAAGTGACCCTTGATAGCCTAAGTTTGACCAATTGACCAAGATAGCCTTGTTGTTGACCTAGTTTGACCTAGACAGTTGACCAGGTTTGACTTAGAGTTGACTTTGACCTAGATTGGCCTAGAAATCATGTAGATTGCATCATAAACATCATTTACCTTGTTTTAAACACATTATAACCTGTACTGCTCTATTTCGGACATTGTGACTCCGGTGCAGATATCTGATATTACACTACTCTTTTCAGAGTATCAGGCGAGTACATTCTCTGATAGTACTCTTATTTAATTGTCAATTACTGTACTTCAGTTATATTTAGTTTTATGTGATTCTCTGTTACAACATGTATGGATATTTTTGGATTCATGTATGCGACACACATACCATACTTATCTGGCCTCTATTACTGGAATCACTAGAATCATTCCGAAATCTATTTCTGGAATCATCATATTTTGGCTGGACTCATCTCGATTCTCGTGTCGAATTCTGGATTTATTTGTATTGCGGGACGGGGAAATATTGAGTAAGACATGTAGACATACCCCAAATCTGGAATCTCCCAACTAGAATCTACTTGAAGCATAGCCATCTCTCGCTTGATTAGTGAGAGATGTGCCTGATTACCTACAGTCGTTTACATGTCGATCTCGGTATTTTAAAACATACTGTTAGAATAGCTGAACTCACCTGGATTCTTGATCACTACCTAGAATCATCTTGTACTGGATTCATCTTGTATTAGATTCATCTCGTACTGGACTTATAGTAGTTTTATACTTGTTTTACATTTACTGTCTGGACTTATTATGTTACTTCAGTTCAGCAAGATTTATTTTACAGTCTTCATTGCCATCATTCTTCTCTTGTTTTAGTTACTTTACTTTCCTTGTATATTACTGCTTCTCTATACTACCACCTAAATATAAACTGCCATATTCGAATAAAACTGTTTATAACTGCTTTATAGTTCTCTGTCATTACTTGGGTTTTCTTGATGAGTTGTACTCGTTCCTGTCCTGACTGGACCTGTTGTAAATTTTACAGATAATTGCCCTGAGGACACATGCCCTACATATTACTGACCAGGAGATGGCTTAGCTACCTATGGCCCTGACACTCAGAAGTGATCGGGAGATTAGCTAGTTGTTTTGTTTAGTTTTCATGTTTTAGAACTGGAGTTGTATATAAGTTGAGTTTTGTAGTTGAGATTGTCTGAGATTATATTATTTAGTTGTTGGTTTTATTTCTGTTATTTAGTCTTAGTTATAATCTTCTGTGTTATCATATCGTGCTTAGACTGTGACTGAGATTACATTATATCTATACTTGTCCTCCGTTCGGAGTTGATATATTGACAAGTACATTATATAATTGCGTGATTGGTTGGTTAGATAGTGACCTAGAACAGCGTTCTACCGTCGACACTGCAGCGTAGGCTGGGCGTTGTTATGTGCTCGTACCCTCACAGTGGGTGCGGGTTGTGACACATTTTTAGTGGTGGCCCATACAGGTCGAGAGTCGCATTAGTACGATATCGCGGTAGTACGGCGACTAAGTTGTACTGCTGCGAGCCTGCGATTGGATTGAGAGATAGGCTTTAACGGAGAGGTACTCAATCACAGTTAGGACTACTTGAGAAGATTCCTGGGATGACCGTTGAGAATCTCATTATAAACTATCTCGAAATTCGATTCTGACAGTATCTGTCTATCTTCCTTATTCATCGTTGAAATTGATTCTTGGTATTCATTATTGACTTGATTTTCTACCAAGATAACATTATGGGCTAGGTTGCCTCAGTCATGGAATCTAGAGTCTTCTACAGCCATATCAGCTGGTTGGGCGATGGGATAGAGTCTGATTTTGGATGTATTTCTCGGGTGTGGGAATTTAAAGTTTTCGCAACGAAGCTAGCGGCAATGCAAAAATTTTAAATACCATGATTCTAGAGGTATGTACATTAGTTGTGGACTCTATGGATTATCGCAGCCATACTTACTGGTGTGACGAGGATTCTGGTAACATGGTTCTGGATAGACGTGTATGATTATGAGATTGTAGAATAGATACCATATAAATGGTGCCCTAATATCATTGAGTGGAATATCAGGGTGGATATTACTTGAGTATCACGGATTAGATAGAGGGAGCTAGGCCACCTGTAGCGCAGCACCATGCCCCGCACCATCAGAGGGATACATCCCGGAGGGGCAGGGCTTTTGTGCTGACAGTCGAATAGACCGACGCTACGGGTGACGGGTTAGCAGGTTTGTCCTTCCTGTTCTTCTTTCTACCTTATTGTGTGATTCCATTAGTACCTGTCAGGATATTGCTTGTGATTTTCTAGATAGTGTAACAATCCTGTTGGAGACTGTGGAATCACGACCAGTAGGATTATGTTGCTTCGACTTTGATTGATTGGGGGTTTAACCTAGGAAGGGTGCCATCATCTTAATTTCGAGGACAAAATTTTTCTAATGGGGGTAGGATTGTAACACCCAGTTTTCCAGATGAGGGTAATTTTGAAATTTTGTAATTATAATTATTATTTATTGATATTTATTTCACATTATGATTTTTGGTGATTTTTAATAATTTTTTTAAACTATTTAAAATCTGGTTTAAGTCATGACTTATGATTTTATTGTGCTGCTAGTAAAACCCTAGAGACTGTATGACCTAGAGCCTAACCATGTCATTAGGATGATTTAATTATCAATTTTAGCCTAGGGATAATTTGGTCATTTTGACTTAATTGAATTATTTGATGATTTATTAAATTGGTGAATTCTAGTTTGACCTTGACTTGTTGAGACCTAGTGGACTAGCCTAGAAGCTAACCCTAGCCATGGTGACCCTAGTCTAACTTAGGTTAACCTACTTTTAGTCATTAGAAACAAATTTTGGATTAGGAGAATTAGTTTAAGTGAATTTAAGTCATGGCTTGTGGTTTCATGAAATGACTTATGGCTTAATGATTTGATTGATCATGACTTAAGCTCATGGGCCATTTAGTAAACCCTAGCCCTAATTTTTGAGCTTATGACCAGCCATAGGGATCCCCACCCTATATAAACACTTATTCATTAGGGCTTGTCTCTTTTATTTCATTCCAACACTTAGAGAAAGAAAAGCTATTTTCCCCCTTTCCAAAAATCCCCATAAATCCATTTTAATTCCTTTTTAATTCTAGTCTTTTGCATTAGGTTCTAATTTCTGTATAGTTATCATTTCTGGAGGTTAATTTCAGTTTGGGATCAATTTGGAGCTTTTGGCCATCAAGAGGAACACCCCCCATTTGGAGCTTTTTATTACAATTTGCACTCATAGGTAACTACCCTCAAATTGTGTTTTAATCCCGATTTTATTGCATGATGGCTTAGGAATAGGTGTCCCCTAACTTCTGGAGGAATTTTGTATCATTTATATTGGGTTACGTGTCCGTATCGGACACGTATCAAACCTATAGCTAAGTGTTCGACGAAATGCCCGAACCGACTCGATTTGCTGTTTTTGCAAATCCATTTGAATGGAAACCTAGATCTAGGGTTTGCTTATGCATTTCTGTAATTATTTCCTAAATTTAGTTTCGTGTCGTGTCCAGATGGGGACACGAACACACTGCCGTGCGCACGAACATAGTGCCCTGCTGCTCGGGGTCAACACAGGACACGACACGGACTCTCGTGAGCTGATTTTTGGTGGACACGTGCGCCTAGTATCTGACACGACCCTCACAAAAGTTGGTCGGGTTTCGTTGAGTGATCAGTGAGAAATCTCACTCGCACTGGTCGTACTGGCCGCGCGTGCGAGCTGTGCACGCGTGCATTCGACCCACTGATACGCGGTTCAACACGACACCATGGTCCACGTGGACACGGGACAGGCACTTGGACATGTCCCCCTAGTCTAGGAGAATACTTGGGCACGAGCACGAGACCTACTTCGTGTCGTGTCGTGTGCTGGACACGCGTGAACACGTGCACGATGATTGCTGTCATGTTACACTGTTGAGTTCGTTTGGGTTTTGGACACGGTCGTGTCGGGTTTTGTTGGACACGATACAACTCCTGGGACACGAGCACGTGTGTGGCATGGATTACCAACCCTAAATTTATGGGATTAACATGAGTTTAACTGTCAATTTCAAATTCCTTGTTTGACTGATACGCGTTCAGTCTAAATTTCAGAAATTTATTTCTGGTTTCTTTTAAACAATTTTGATGTTTAATTGCCAAATTGATTCATACACATAATTCTGAATGTTCCTAAGAAATTCTGAATATTTATATACATTATGTATCAGGACTGAGATTAATTCAGTCCTCATACACTCACTGTTTCACGATTGTTCCACACACATTACTGAGAACAGCCCACTTACATGTATACACACCCTACAGTTCCTATTCTATTGGCACATCCCATTACACTGATTTGTGTGGACACTTACATATATATACACACAATAGATGCACACCTTACACATAAATACCTGAGATTGGCTCACACACTCAGTCATATGTACCATCACACACATGCTTTAAGTTATTTTCCTACTTATAGTGGTGTCCTACATCCTTTACAGGATGTGCAGATATGTATGCATGGGTTCAGTCATGGGTTTTGACCCTCACTCCATAATTGATGTTCAGATCCCTGTTTATATAAATACCCCCTTCATCCATTTGGTTTAGTTTGATGTCAGTAGAGATTAGGATATTCTCATTTCTAAGTATCTAGTCGCAGTTACTAAATTTACCATTCTCCTCCTTTTGATATCAGTCCATTTGATGTGCCATTAGATTCATCATTTTACCTATTCTTGAATCAGTCCTAAACACACCTGTTACTCCTTTATACCATGCTTTTAACCTTACAAATCATGTTAATCTCATCTGCCTAATCCCTACAGTTATTTCAAGACCTACTTTACTGTTCAGTTCACATTTCATAGAGCTAACCACATTATCCTTGCTTGGCATCCTATACTCATAGTATATAGTAAACAATATATCATTTTTTTATATTGTAGATGCTAAGAGTTGAGTATGTATATCCTATAGGTAAAGTATGAGATATATTGTATATATATATATATAAGTTATGGTTTTTAATTAGGGACTTTAAGTTTAGTGTGATATATGATTAGGCTATACCAAGTTGCCTTCTACATAGCCTTAGCCAAAACCTTAGGCTAGATTATTAAAGATTAATGTGGACCAAAAATCCAAGTGACTGAGTTGACCAACCTTAAAGTTGACCAATAGTTGACCATTGACCAAAGTGACCCTTGATAGCCTATGTTTGACCAGTTGTCCAAGATAGCCTTGTTATTGACCTAGTTTGACCTAGACAGTTGACCAGGTTTGACTTAGAGTTGACTTTGACCTAGATTGGCCTAGAAATTATGTAGATTGCATCATAAACATCATTTACCTTGTTTTAAACACATTATAACCTGTACTGCTCTATTTAGGACATTGTGACTCCGGTGCAGACGTTTGATATTACACTACTCTTTTTAGAGTATCAGGCGAGTACATTCTCTGATAGTTCTCTCATTTAATTGTCAATTATTGTACTTCAGTTATAGTTAGTTTTTTGTGATTCTCTGTTACAACACGTATGGATATTTCTGGATTCATGTATGCGACACACATACAATACTTATCTGGCCTCTATTACTGGAATCACTAGAATCATTCCGGAATCTATTTCTGGAATCATTATATTTTGGCTAGACTCATCTCGATTCTCGTGTCGAATTCTAGATTCTTGTATTACGGGGCGAGGAAATATTGAGTAAGACATGTAGACATACCCCAAATCTGGAATCTCCCAACTGGAATCTATTAGAAGCATAGCCATCTCTCGTCTGATCAGTGAGAGATGTGCCTGATTACCTACAGCCGTTTACATGTCGATCTCGGTATTTTAAAACACACTGTTAGAATAGCTGAACTCACCTGGATTCTTGATCACTATCTAGAATCATCTTGTACTGGATTCATCTTGTATTAGATTCATCTCGTACTGGACTTATAGTAGTTTTACACTTGTTTTATATTTACTGTCTGGACTTATTATGTTATTTCAGTTCAGCTAGATTTATTTTACAGTCTTCATTGCCATAGTTCTTCTCTTGTTTTAGTTACTTTACTTTCCTTGTATCTTACTGCTTCTCTATACTACCACCTAAATATAAACTGCCATATTCATCAATAAAACTGTTTATAACTGCTTTATAGTTCTCTGTCATTACTTGGGTTTTCTTGATGAGTTGTACTCGTTCCTGTCCTGACTGGACCTCTTGTAAATTTTATAGATGATTGCCCTGAGGACACATGCCCTACATATTACTGACCAGGAGATGGCTTAGCTACCTATGGCCCCGACACTCAGGAGTGATCGGGAGATTAGCTAGTTGTTTTGTTTAGCTTTTATGTTTTAGAACTGGAGTTGTATATAAGTTGAGTTTTGTAGTTGAGATTGTCTGAGATTATATTATTTAGTTGTTGGTTTTATTTCTGTTATTTAGTCTTAGTTATAATCTTCTGTGTTATCATATCGTGCTTAGACTGTGATTGAGATTACATTATATCTATACTTGTCCTCCATTCGGAGTTGATATATTGACAAGTATATTATATAATTGCGTGATTGGTTGGTTAGATAGTGACCTAGAACAGTGTTCTACCGCCGACACTGCGGCGTAGGCTGGGCATTGTTACGTGCTCGTACCCTCACAGTGGGTGCGGGTCGTGACACGGTGGTTGGTGGGGGAGGGGAGCAGGGGGGTGAGGCGGGCTGGGGAGGGGAGAGGGGCTGGTGGGGGAGGGGTTAGGGATAGGGTTCGGGTTAGGGTTAGGGGTGGTGTAGGAGGGAGGGGTGCAGGGGGGCTGCGTCAGGGGCACCGATAGTGCCGAAAAATCTGATAATTTAGTAATAATTATTTGTTTTCCGATACCGAAATATCTGATACTCTGATTCGAAACCACGTACCGATAGTGTCGATATTTGTAACACGTAGTTTTGTTGGTTGGTTAATGCCGTCGTCTATTTTCTTTGATCCTGATACTCATAGGAATGGTCCCGAGTCACGGCCGTACGTCGGGTTAGGACCTTCTTGCTGCTCGTGGGGTTGGAGGGTCTGCTGGTCGGGGTGGGGACCCTAGGGGGCTCGCAGTATATATGTATGTATGTAGTATGTAGTATATTCATTTTAGTTTTGAAGTTTATTTATATTTACAGATATCTAGAAATGGCTATATCCATGTATCTGCTAGACCGTTCGTGGATGTACAACCACATTCGAGATGACAGGTGCGGTATGCGAGATAAATACATCACCAGAATAGAACAATTCCTCCAATTTGCGAAGGCGTTTCTCAATCCATGGACGGCATGGAAATTAAGTGCCCGTGTGCAAAATGTTGGAACATAAAGTTTCAACCAGAATTGGATGTGACGTATCACTTATACACAAAGGGTTTTCTTCCGAATTACTACCAATGGACCGCACACGGAGAGCTTGTACCATTAGCATTCCAAGCGGAGCCTTATATGGAGCCTTATATGAATGTCCACAACCGAACTGGTGTCGACAACGAGTACGTGAACATGGTCTTCGACGCTGCGGGCCTAGTTTCAATCTATATAATCGTGACGTAGCTGAGGAGGCACCGAATGCCGATGCCACGAAGTTCATGGAGTTGCTGGAGAATGCAAGGACTCCTTTGTACCCTGGCTGTGAGGACCATTCACCGTTAGAGGATCACTCGGTTCTTGAGCATAAAGTCGGACTTTAATATGTCGCAAGAATGCTACAATAGAGTGCTCGAGTTAATTACTGATATCTTACCGGAGGGTGCCAAGTTACCGAAAGACTTCTACCGCTCTAAGAGGATGGTAAGATCCCTCTGGATGGGATAAGATCGATTGCTATCAGAACGGATGCATGCTTTACAACAAAGATCACAAGGATACAGAAGTGTGCGGATTCTGTGGTGCTGATCGCTACAAGCTAACTGCTGCAGGCAAGTCTAGAAGACCGACTGCTTTAATGCACTACTTGCCGTTGACGTCACGGTTGCAGAGGTTGTTCATGGTGAAAGAGACTGTCGAAAATATGAGTTGGCACAAGCGACAATAGACCGAAGGAGTATTGGATCACCCATCTAATGGAGAAGCGTGGAAGCACTTCGATCGAGCATATCCTAATTTTGCTTTTGATGCGCGTAATGTAAGGTTGGGGCTCTGCTCTGATGGTTTCACCCTATTTGGTCTTTCAGGCTCCCAATATTCATGCTGGCCGGTAATACTCACTCCGTACAACCTACTGCCTTGGATGTGCATGAAGACACCTTACATGTTCTTAACTATTATCATCCCCGGTCTAAACAACCCTAAGAGGAACATCGACGTGTACTTACAGCCGTTGACAGATGAGCTGAAGCAGCTATGGGAAACAGGGGCGTACACGTATGATGCTTCGAAAAAACAGAATTTTCAGATGCGGGCAGCACTAATATGGATAATCAACGACTTTTTGGCTTATGGAATGTTATCTGGATGGAGCATTCATGGTCGGCTTTCATGTCCGTATTGTATGGACCGCACTAAGGCATTTCGTTTGAGACACGGAGGAAAGCCATGCTTTTTTTATTGTCATCGGCAGTTCATTAAAGCCCATCCGTACCGTAGGAACAGAACTGCTTTCCCTGTCGGAGCTATAGAGAAGGGCGATCCACCGCCAATGTGGTCCGGAGAGGACACATGGGAGCAAGTAAAAGAAATCCCAAGTACTATTGAAGATCCTACAACGAGCAGCCGTTACGAGGGATTTGGCGAAGATCATAGCTGGACCAAAAGGAGTATATTCTGGGATCTGCCATATTGGAGCACAAATCTGATTAGACATAACCTTGACGACATACATATCGAGAAGAACATATTTTATAACATAATTAATACTGTAATGGACGTCAAGGGAAAGACAAAAGACAATAAGAAGGCTAGATTAGACTTAGCCGAAATATACAGACGCCCTACATTGCACATGATAGACAACAGGAAGGGAAAGCTTTTGCGGCCTAAGACAATCTACTCGTTGGACAAGGAGGACAAAGTGAGACTTTGTAGATGGATCCAGGACTTAAAATTTTTGGACGGATACGTCTCCAATCTAAGAAGATGTGTCGACATAAAGGAGTGTAAACTGACCGGAATGAAGATCCACGAATGCTACGTATTCATGGAGAGGTTAATTCCTGTTGCATTTCGAGAATTATTACCGTCGGTAGATCTGGGATCCATTAACAGAGCTTAGCATATTCTTCAGAGATCTTTGTTCTTGCAAGTTGCTCGTCGATCGTTTAGAAAAGCAAGAGATGGACATTGTGGTAACACTTTGCAAACTTGAGAGAGTTTTCCCTCCTGCATTCTTCAACTCAATGGAGCATTTGCCGATTCATCTTATCCATGAGGCTCTTGTTGCTGGACCTGTCGGTTATCGTTGGATGTACCTGTTCGAGCGACAATTAAACCACCTCAAGAGGAAGGTAAAAAATAAGGCACGGGAGGAGGGTTCTATTTGTGAAGCATATGTCCTTGAAGAGATTTCAAACTTATGTTCCATGTATTTTTAGCCTCATATTGCTACAAACAGAACAAAGGCTCCCAGAAATGACGACGGCTATGAAGTTGGTATTGAGGCAAAGCTGAAAGTATTTACTGCCGACGAAAAACCATCTGGTAAAATAAAAAAAAAGATATCTAAATGACGACGAGGTTAGCACTGCAATGTTATATGTATTGCTCAACTGCGACGAGGAAGAAGTGGACAAGGTAGAGGGGTAAGTAAAATTATTTTGCGTGCTTCTTTGCTTCTGAATATAACTAATAT
Source organism: Iris pallida (assembly GCA_029216955.1). Lineage (NCBI taxonomy): Eukaryota > Viridiplantae > Streptophyta > Magnoliopsida > Asparagales > Iridaceae > Iris > Iris pallida. The sequence continues at coordinate 1,545,873 of JANAVB010027196.1, forward strand.
ACCTATGCTTTGTTGCTTTTCAGCATGTTTAAGGATGAGGTAACGTCCAACAATCCGTACGCAACCGAGGAGGAAGTAGAACAACAAATGAGACTTCATTTTCCTTTTTGGTTGAGAGCATATGTACGAATATCTTTACAATTTACTTTTTCTGTACATTTATACTTGCACATAATAATTAAGTTAGCATCGTTTATATGGTATTTAGGTTGATTGTCCGGAGGCAATCCTTGAGAATGAGTATATTAAAACTCTAGCCAAGGGACCAATTTATCAAGTGAAGACCTGGCCAAGTTACTGCATAAATGGTTTCAGGTTCAAGTCAACAAATGTTCGAATAAGAGACGACTTCTTGGATTTGGATGCTACGAAGAATAGCTGTTTGTGCATAAAATATTCAAACTATAAAGACGTCGACCCAGGCAATGACTTCTTTGGCGTCTTACGGGAGATTGTGGAACTGACATACAATTATGCTATAGAACCTTGTAAGATCGTCTTGTTCAGATGTGATTGGTTCGATCCGATCCAAGGTCGAGGTTGGAGAGTTGACAAACATGGTCGTGTTTACATAAATTATCGTCGTCAATATCAAGCTTATGAGCCGTTTGTTCTAGCAAGCCAGGCTCAGCTAGTTTACTTTACCAGCTATCCAAAACGAGGAGCCCAAAGATCAGATTGGTGGGCAGTCTGTAAGACTAAAGCTCAGAATACCTTCGATATCGACGAGATAGATTATCAGGAAAATGAACTACCTCTTATTATAAATATTGTCGATATGGACTCAACGGAAGTTCCTCAAGACATGTTTCATCAATTGAAAGAGGTAGAAGTATCAGAAGAGGAAGAGGAAGTTGATAGAAGTGAAGAGGAAGATGAAGAGGAATCGGAACAAGATGAATTTTCAGAAGATGATTGAATATGTTTAATTTTCAGATGTAGTATGGTTTACTTTTGTTTTTTTTCAGATGTAGTATGGTTTACTTTTATTTTAGCGACGTTAATAAGTGACGTTTTCAGATGTAGTATGGTTTATTTTTGTTTTTTCAGATGTAGTATGGTTTACTTTTATTTTTTTTCAGATGTAGTATGGTATACTTCTGTATTTTTTCAGATATAGCTTGACGTGGATCCTTTGGTTCCGGTGTTGGTGGGAGTCGACGAGACCGACAGTCTCCATCTACCACTCTTCCTACCGACTCCTTATCCCCCCGCACTCCAGTATACACTAGCGGTCTAGTCGCCGGCAATGTCTCCATACCCGGCTCTAGTAGTTCGAGGCTAGGGCCTTCTTCTTCTACGCAGCCAGTACCGTCGATTATTCCAGAGATCGACCCCACTACTGAGGAGCAGGCCGAGGCCGAGGCCTACGTCCACATCGAGGTCAAGGGGCAGGGGCAGGCTACAGCTGTCATTTGTGACAGATCCTCCTTGTCGCCCGGAGGGGGATATGAGGTTGGAGATTTGGGCCTGTACTCGGACCAGGCGGTAAGTAAAATTATTGTATTTAATTTGTTTAAATTTATTATAAACATGTTTAATAAATTTTAATTTCTATTTTACAGGTATCATCCCTCCTCCGTACACCGGTCGCTGGCGGGGGGGCCCTGGATCAACTGGAGGGATGTCCCGGCCGACGAGAAGGCCTTCTGGTTTGAGCACTTTTCGGTACGCAAAAGTTTATTTCCTTTCAACATTTAGTATGTTATGTTATAACTTACGTACTTCTATGATTTTTTCAGTGGACTTACTTCTTCCCTCCCCACCGCGCCGTTGCTGTCAAGGCTATTTTTTCCAACGTCGCCAGCAAGCTCATTAGGGACGCGATCCTCAACCAAAAGGATCGCGAGTGCCGGGGAGAGCCTATTCCAGGTTGGATCTCTGCTGCCGACTGGGCGGTAATGAAGAGGAGATTCGAGGAGGAAGCCTACAAGGAGAAGTCTGCGAAGTCTAAAAGAGCGCGATAGGCGGGGTCGCAGTGATGTGGTGGATCATGGTCCATCATGAATTTCTTCACTCATATGGTACGTATCTTGTCGTATACCCATAATTAATACTTTATAGTAATATATTTTTTTCAACTTAACTGACAAATCATATAATAATTTTGTAACAGGTTGAATCGGAAGAAGACCCGAATATGGTGACGTTGTTCCTCGCCACGCACATGAAGGGGGAGCGGTTCGTAGACGACAAAGCGCGGGACACCTACGTAAGTTTTACTTAATGCTAGTTCATTAATATTAATTTTTAGTTACGTAGAAAATTCATATAGATATTATTTCTAGGCCGAGTTTTAGAAGTTTTACTTAATGCTAGTTCATTAATATTAATTTTTAGCGACCGAGTGAGAATTCATATAGATATAATTTCTAGGCCAAGTTTTTTGAGGCTTAGGGAGGCCGGGACGACACGGTCAGAGGGAGCTGGTACTAGAACTTCCCAGCAGCCCCCGACCGCCGCAGCTCAGTCAGATGACGAGCTGTGTATGAGGGCCGTTGGTGGCATGCATAGGGGTACGTACTATGGTACGGGCTCCTATGGTGCCTTTATTGCATCACAGGCCTCTACGACCGCCACTAGTGTGCCCGGCCCCGCACAGACTGAGGAGTCGCTCCGCCACCAGCAGAGTGTCGATGCGCAGATCGCAGCTCTACATGACGAGATGCTGCAGATGATGGGGAGCCGCATACAGATGATTCTGTGCTCATCTCACGCTTCGAGAGGCTTGAGGAGACTACTGAGGCGCTGCGACAGATGACCCATGCTACGCAGCGTTTGGTCGAACAGATGCAGCAGTTCCAGGAGATGGCTACGGAGCGACCGTCTGCTGGTACGCCGGGAGCATCGTCTACGTCCGGTGGTGCACGTGAGGACATGATCATCCACCTGTTGTTACCGGAGGAGTATCAGACGATCCTGGCATTGCAACGACAGTCATCTGGTGGCGCTTCTCCTCCAGCTCTGGCTCCAACACCGGCTCCAGCACCAGGTCCAGCTCCAGCTCCAGGCGATCAGTAGTTTCGTTTTTGCATTTTTGGACTGTACTATATTTTTTACTTTGTACGTATTTGGGCATATTTACTTTGTTCGTTGAGGATATTGACTTCGTACGTATTTGCGGATATTGACTTTGTTCGTTGAGGATATTATATATTGACTTTGTTCGTTGCGGATAGTATTTTTCTTTATATTTTTTATATATTCTGGAATGTATTGTGCATTCCGGTGTTGAGTGTTCCACCGAGGGGTCGGCGAACCCAGGGATTAGATTCTGTATTTTGTATTTTGGATTCTGTATTTTGGCTCAGGCTCCAGCTCCATTTGCATTCTGGATTCTATTTTTTATATATTTTTTAACTTAGCGACGTTAAGATTCGTCGCTAAATTTTTGTGACGTTAATAAATGTCGCTAAAAGCGTCGCTAAAATGCTGACGTGGCAACATGTGGCACCAAATCTGATGTCAACACGTCGTCGCCAAAACGTCGCAAAAGTGTCGCTAAACGACGACCACACAATAATGTCGCAGTTTGCGTCGCTAATTAGCGTCCACATTAAAATGTCGCAAATAACGTCGCTAATTAGCGACGTTATAAACGTCGCTAATTAGCGACGTTATAAACGTCGCTAACTAACGTCGCCATAGCAATGTTTTGCGACGTTTTCTCGTTTAGCGACACATTTTTTTTCCGTCGTTTCCGAAACATCGCTGAAAACGTCACTAATTTCACTTAGCGATATTTTTGCCGAGTTTAGCGACATTTTGAAACATCGTTAATCTGACAAATTTTTGTAGTGTACATTCTCTGATAGTTTCTACTATTTGTTATCTACTATGAATCTCATATTTAGTAATGTTATATTTGATTCTGACATGATAATACATGTGCTGGTATATAGCTGGATCTTCAGTCATGAGATATTACAATGGTTATCGTATTGACATTGTACTTGACATAGACATTATACTTGATAGTATTGTAAAATATTGATCGTATATCGTAACGTGTCATGGTTGAATCCACTGTACTAGTTGGGGTGAAGAAAATTCTAGTAAGAGAGGTGATCAAATACCTATTATAATTGTAAACATTGTAAGTGTTAATCGTACACCTCGTAATGATTAACCAGGCCACCTAGCTATTATACAAGTTTTCAAGTCAATCACATCTCGAAACTAGTATTTCAAATACATAGTATTTGTAGTATTTATTGTTCACATCATGTTTCTTGGACTGTACTTACATGTTCTATCTATTCATTTCCATTCCTGTACATTTTACTCTTCACATTTTTCTTCATAGTATAATTGTCAGGTTACGATTATATATTGGTCGTATTCTCTATTTATAGTTTTATAGTTTTTGTCAATTAATTGGAACTACTATTAGTGTTTGTACTTCGCTCCAATCCTGATTAGATAATATTTTTCAGAGGATTTAGAGAACTGACGACCATGCCCAGAAGATTTTCCTTGGAGCTGGTGCTCGCTGAGAATGCACCTCCAGCATTACTTTGGCTAGTAGCTAGGTTGTTGGATTTGTCTCCAGTTTGATATATTTGGGAATGTTATTTTTATTCAGGATATGTACTATTTGATATAAGTGTCTAGATTTGTTTGTATATGACTTATGCTACGACTCCGTTTCATTATTTCATTATCTTCTATCAATATCATGCTTTTATCTTCCTCTAGATTATATGATTGAGTATATGTTTTAGATGTCATATTATTTCTCTGTGAGGAGATGAGATATGCTGTTGACATGTTATACTTCATATATATGGACTGTTAGATATTACTGTTGACCTATACAACGTTCTACTATCGATACTGTGGCATAGGCTGGATATATCCACACACTCGTTCCCCTATACAGGGTACGGGTCATGACACGAGTCATCTTCCTAACCTTTATTAGGCATGAGAGATAAGATTCACGATAGAAAAGGAATCATGCAAGATGCAATTCAAGGCAGTCAAATAAGAGTTCAAAATAGAATCAAGGACGTAGATCAAGTATGTGGATAAGCTCTTAGACTCTAATCTTATATGCAGGCTTGCTTGGTACAGTGATGTAACCAAACAATATGTTCGTTGACCTACATGGGACACCACAAAAATATGTAACCCCTTAGTCCTAAACTAAGTTGGATTAAGAGAATATATACATGCCATCCATATAATAAATATATGTAAATTGTAAATACAGTGTAATCATGGCTAACTAATCTCATCCATGAAATAAAAGAATAAGATATTATAGAATCAAAATATGAAATGTCATTGTACAAGTTGCTGGATGGAGACTAATCCACTATCACGTGTTTAACTATAAGGAAAGAAATAGCAAAATAAACAATACAAGCAGCAAACGTGATCCAAGAGCATGTCATCTTCACAATCTTAGCTGAAACTCCTACAAAAAGTCAAGAAAATACATACACCTAGAGAGATCACCAGATCCACAGCGGGACGTAACAAGATACAAAAAAATATGCCTACTATGACAGTAAATATATGCAAGGAAAGATAGGAATAGTGCAAGAATAAAGACTAGACAAAATACAGTACAAGAACAAAAAATGGAAGAAATGGCATGCCATCGAGAATTGTGCTAATAAACATGACTACAAGTAAAATTGGGTAAACTGCAGCCCGGTGGTTGCTAACGAACCTATAGATTGTAGTTCAGTGGTTGCTAACAACCTATAGCTAGTAAGTATCTATTGCAGCCTGATGGTTGCTAACGATCGAGAGTGGTCAGGTATAGTCAACACCTATAACAAAATTCTCGCTTAGAACTACGAGTCAAGTCAATCAAGTCATCTCAGATCAAGTCATATCAAGTCAAGTCCAAATGATACAATGAACATAATCAAATCAATGTCAAGGAACATGGCATAGGATTAAGCTACTCTATCACGAGACGCTCAGATAAACAAGAAAAGTAAATATGATAAGTAATAAAATAGAAACAATCTACGTGCAGGTAAATCTAGGAAAGAAAGAAAATAACATGAGTATGAACAATATAATGAAGGAAAACAACAAAGTAATAAGGAACATGCATAAAATATACTATACAGTTCGGCAAGGTATACTTGCTAGTGTGGCGCCTGGTGCGGTGTGATGACTATAATGGCACATAATTGACTTCGGTTTTAAAACTCCAAACAGATGGCCTCCGATGATGGCACAGACTGTTCCATCGAGCCCAAAACAGTCCAATTAGCTAGGGCCGACATGAGGAAGTCCAGTTTCGCAGGAGAATATAAAATACGATCAGCCTTGGTCAAAAATTGACAATTGATGGGAATTTGCAAAAAAATAATTATAATATTTTAGAAATATTTATAATAATTGAAAAATATATCTTATTAGTCAAAATATGTTTTTAGGTAAATACTTTAAAATCGTTTTAGGCTGAAATACTCTAAGTTTGTCAAAGTAAAATTTTAGGTAGAAGCTATATTCTATTAGTCAAAAATATTTAAAAGACTAGAAAATCATTGTATGACTACCTTTCTATGGATCAAAATATTTTAAATAAAAAAATATAAATCTAGAAAATAGGTAAACTCAAATTTAATAACTATATTTTAAATATATAAAAACACTATAATTATATAAGTTTTTAAAACCTAATTTGAAATTAGTTGTTGGGCCCAAGCCCATATATATATATATATATATATATATATATATATATATATATATATATATATCTTTTTTTTTAGGGTGTCCACTTCTTAATGGTGCTTGGAGACATGCCTCCAAGGGGGCTCGAACCCGCGCCACTGCGCCGGGGTGCTCCACCGTTCCCAACGATATATTTTATATATATATATATATTTTTTAACGATATTATATATATATATATATATATATATATATATATATATATATATATATATATATATCATAATACCAATAAGAATAAGAAAAATATTAATTGTTATTATTATTATGATGATAATAATAATAATAATAATAATAATAATAATAATAATAATAACAACAACAACAACAATAAAAATAATAATAATAATAATAATAATAATAATAATTGTCACAACTCGCACCCAGTGAAAGGGCACGAGACCGAGGGTACATCCAGCCTACGCTGCAGTTTCGGTAGTAGAACGTTGTCCTAGGTTGCACAACTAACTATAACACAATAAAATGTACCTGTCAATAATACTCTTGATACGGAGGACAATCACAGAAAGATACAACTCAATCACAAATAGCTAACAAGGAATAACAACACGATATGGAAATAAATAGTTGTCAAAGTGCAATACAAACCAAATAGAAACAAGTCTATGAGTCATCAACATATCTCAAAGAGTAGAAGTAATATATATAACATCTCAAAATTGATAACTGGAAACAATCCAGGCAAATATCTTAGCAGTCTAATCTAGGTACTACTGGTGTCTCCTCTAAGCTAGCAGGATCCTTCTGGTGATCCGAGTCACAATCGTCATCGACGTTCACTCCATAATAGGTCATGCAAAAGTTCTTCAGAGCCCTGAAAAATATATTCAATTAGGATTTGAGCAAAGTACATAACTCTGAAAGCAGTTCCATTGCATGGTAGGAAATATATCTCGCAATAGAATAAAATATATGATGTACTGGAATGGAAATACAGAGGAATAAAGAAATAGTATCATGAAGATATAAGGAAACTGAGTACATGAATAAAATAGAGAACATGTTAACTTGAAATGAACACAAGTGATTTAGAGCATAAGTTAGTTATGTGATTGGCTTAGGTTGTACATGATTATTCTACGGTAACTCGATTATATGTGAAGGTATAATCGACATATACATGATTTACACTAAATGATTTAATCACATAACTACATTCTACTCCTCTGCCCCAATCAATACACATGGATCTGATCATTACACATTACGTACATGATTGTTAGTTTTCATATGAAGCACATGAGAGCACATAAGAGTACATAAATAGTACGAATACAAGAAGTACACGATGTACATGATAAAGTACATGAACATGGAATATCCGATGTACCCGATAAGGGATAATATCTTCTGACAAGATCCATTTAGTATCAATCCATGTAACGATGTGTCAGCATCAAGTAAAGTAGTCTAGAGGAAGAACTTTCCAATTAGGGTTAGGGTTTTCAAAAGGAAAGAGGAAGAAGAAGAAGTTATTCTTCTTACAGCTAGGGGAAATGCTTGGCTTGCCAAGTAGGGTTTGGGTAAGGTTTTAGGTCAAGGTGAAATGTGTAGGAAGCTCTTTCATAGTGTCATGACAAGTTTTAGAGAAAAGGTTTCTTTCTAATTATGTGCTTAGCCTAATTTCTAAATGACTTCACTAGCTAGCTAGAGACTAACTAGACTTAATGAAATGTGTTTGATGATTGTCTAATCCCACTGATTAGGTCCACTAGGGTCAGTAACAACTATTCTAACTAATGGCTAACCACTAATCATAATCAATAATATAGCATGTGCACTATATTAATTATTACAAACAATTAATTAAATTATAATAATTAGTTTTATAAAATAATTTTATGACTCAAAATATAATTTAAATTCACAATAATAACGATAAATAGGAAAAAGTTAAAAATACCCCTCTTCAAGAAAGTGGTAGTTAAATCCTACCCTTATTAGAAAATTTTCGTTCTCAAAATTTAATTTGGTTGTACTATTCTCATGGTCATGCCCCTAACAATCTTGGTCCAAGAAAGCCCTATCTAAACCATACCATCCTATTGAAAAAAAAACATACATGATTATAATATTACTGGTCATGACACGCAATATCAATTAGTGGTCTCAATTAACTACACTAACCACACTATAGCACAAGACAATTCAT
>JANAVB010027196.1:1559750-1657250 GCA_029216955.1 Iris pallida
CATGGTTATGTGATCAATACCCCTCCTGTATTTCTGTTACTACTTGCATCATAGCTTTACCCTCACCTCACGTAGGGTAAAGCCTGACCTATGTTACTACTTGCCTCATAGCTTTCTATTATGGTCGGCCTGATTCTTATTTTCTTGTATTTTCTGACTCATAGTCGGTGAAATGGAAGAGCCTGATTATGTGTCCCAAGCCGATCACATAACGCTCTAATATCTTAAGGCACCATTTATGTTTATATTATACATCAGTTATTATTGTACTGCTCTACATTTCCAGTATTTCATACCCTGACATGATATCCAGATTTACATATTATATTTATATCCAGTCTTGATATTTCATCTTATATTTCATTATAACTGTCTCTTATAGAATTTGTCAATTCATATGGAACTGTTGTTAGCGTTTGTACTTGCTCATATCCTGACAGGATAACTTCGTTGTGTTTTTCAGAGGATTCAGATACAGACTGCCCGACCTTCTACGGGTTTGGCGTAGACGCAGTTTACCACTTGGATTTAGTGGAGCCGGTGCCTTTAGAGGACGTGCCACCGGTAGGGATCTAGACTAGTAGGTTTGACTGGACTGCGTTCCAGCTTATCATTTTTGCTTGTAGTATATTATTATTTTTGGATATGTACATTGTGATATACTCTCTATCTCTGGTTGGACGTTGTGACTTGTATCTATTTCCAGCTTTCCCATTTCCATCATATCTTTATCTTTTCGTGTGTATCTTTCTTAGATTCATGTGATTGAGTTATATATATATATATATATATATATATATATATATATATATATATATATATCCGTGCAGAGATGACAGGTATATATATATTATTGATGTTAGATTTTATAGACGACCTATACAGCATTCTACCGCCGACACTGCAGCGTAGGCTGGACGTACCCATGTGCTCGTGTCCCTAAACAGGGTGCGGTCGTGACACTCTCGGTCTCAAACGAAATTGTAGCTATCTCCTGAATGGCAGGAAGTGGAGAAAGACTCTCTGGTAAGGCTGCTACCACCTCCTCAATAGTAGGAGATACAACTACCTCTTGTCAACAGGAGGGGTCACAACCTCCTGAGTAATAGAAGGTGGAAGTATGCTCTCAGTCATGTCCTGACTTTAGCTGCTCTCAGGCGACGGTCTCTGGTCATAGGTGCCATACTGGAAAGATAGATGAAAACAAAAAATATCAAAGGTTTATAAGACAGATTATCATTCAACATAATTATAAAAATTAGTAATTATCTTAATAAACAGAAAAACCATCAACAATGGGTTCCACCTTTAATACTACCAGTATACTATGGTTCCAGGCCATGGGCATACTTAACTCATTGGCATACGCTATCAAAGATACTATGCAACACCTTATAGGACACCATCTTCTATTATCTTCCTCAATTCCTAAATCACCTAATACTGCATAACCATTCTTCTTGCGATAAACTCTGGTACACACCGCAATCATGAACTCTATTGATACATCCTTACTTATCTAGAATAATCTCCCTAGGGTGTCTACCCAAGTCTTGACACTGTCCACATAAGGTATTAACTCCTCTATACTGTACCTGGATGGTATTCTCGTACTAGGTTACTCATCTCTCCCTTCCATACTAACCACTAAAATGTTTATGCCTAAACCTCTATAATACTTGAAATACTCCGGCTCTTGCTGCTAGGGTATCCTTTCTATTCTGGTACCTGGTGCAACTCATACTCTGACACTTATTAATCACTTTAGGGTTCTCATCTATAATTAGTTATCAAAATACATATACAATTACTTCCTAACCATACTTTAAACAATTAACACTGATACCCAAGGACACATACCTATTTGTAAGTCACCAAACCATCATTCTAGCAAGGAACTCTAGTGAAATAAAACTTTACAAGGAACTAGACTAAAAGAAACGGAAGGTATCTCTATTCCTGAGCTAATTGATGATGGAACAAAATCCTATAATAACAGAAGTGAAATGATAGAGATGATACATTAAGAATCCTTTTAAAGATATAATATGATAATCATACATGTCTATCCCGAAATCATGATACTCAGAATCCTCGTCACGCAAGTAAGCATAGATGCGATAAACGATAGATTCCATAACAAAGGTAAGCACCTATATAATCATTTCATCTAGAATCCTCGTTGTGTTGACTAGTATAGTTGTGATAAATTCTAAATTTTAAAACTAAGATATATACATTCTGTGAGACTCGTCTCACTGTATCGATATTTATATACGGATACGTATTTTGTACTGTATTTTATATTTTCTTGGTTTTCGGAATGCTTTAAATTTTTTTCAACTTATAGATTTTTTCCTTGACCAGCATACCGCCAGTATACTAGTGTATACCGACGGCATGCCTGTCACTTCCATTTTCTGTTATACATATTTTTAGTATATGTGTACGGAATTCTGAAATTTGTCAGGTGACCCACGTTTTGACTTGTCTTTTTTAGCCTTGACTTGGTTTAATCTTGACTTGATTTAGTTTGGTTTGGTTCAACTTGGCATGGCTTAGTTTGGGTTGGTATTAGATGAGAAGGGTTTTGTATAAAAACCAAATTTTTTTCTCTCTCTCTCTCTCTTCATTACTTCTCATTTTATTTCTTCATCTTCTTCTTCATTTACTCCTCCACCAACCTAGGCAAGTGCAACTTGCCAAATCTTGAACATTATTATTTTTGTTATTTTGTTTGTTCTATTCTCTTACTTGCATAATTCTAAGCCTATTTAGAACTTAGAGTTTTTGGTTTTGGTGGTTACATTTTTGTAGATCTAAGTTTTAATCTTTTCTCATTTTTCTTGGTTTTGATCTACTAAAACCTTGGTATTTTTGAAAACTAATTGCTTTATTTTGTAGGAAATCTCGTTCTACCCAATTTTGACCTTTAAAAAGTTAGATTTTGACTCGTTTTGAGGAAGTTATGGACTTTTGAAGTTCTTGGGTTCAACTAAGCATTTTTATGCTGGTTGGAGAAGATGAACAGTGTGTGTACGCACTCATTAGCGCCACGCTATCTCGGTTGCGTACGCTCCTTAGCGCCATGCTATCTCGATTGCGTGCGCTCCTTAGCACCGGGCCATCTCGGTTGTGCGCGCTCATTAGTGTCGTGTCATCTCGGTTGCACGCACTCATTAGCGTCGTGCCATCTTGGTTGTGTGTGTTCCTTAGCGCCGTGCCATCTCGGTTGCATGCGCTCCTTAACATCATGCTATCTCGGTTACACGCGCTCCTTAACGTCATGCTATCTCTGTTGCATGTGCTCGTTAGCACCGCGCCATCTCGGTTGTGCGCGCTTATTAGCGTCGTGCCATCTTGGTTGTGCGTGCTCATTAGCGCCGCGCCATCTCGGTTGCGTGCGGTCCTTAGCGTCGTACCATCTCGGTTGCACGTGCTCATTAGCGTCGTGCCATCTCGGTTGCGCTCGCTCCTTAGCATCGCGCCATCTCGGTTGCATATGCTCATTAGTGCCATGTCATCTCGGTTGTGCGCGCTCTTTAGCGTCGTACCATCTCGGTTGCATGCGCTCATTAGTGCCGTGCCATCTCGATTGTACGCGCTTTGGTGCAACCTAGCTCCTAGCCTGGCACAACCTAGCCTGACACAACCTAGCCTGGCAGCACTTGACCCCTAGCACCATTTGTCCCTTGGCACCATTTGTTCCTGGGTACAATTTGTCCTCTAACACCACAATTATAGTTTTAATCTTTTGGCACATTTTTTGTACTTGGGCGATTTTGGTATTTTCTTCGACTACACTAAGTTCTTAACATGATTAGATGATCTTGTATAGTTAGAGAATTATTGTACACCCTATATACACTTGACACTAGCACATGTGCTTACTTTTATTTATTCCTTCTCACATGCCATAATATGTCTTTCCTTTCGATTCTTTCTTATATGCTATTATATATATTACGATGCCTTTCCGGATTTATTGTACTTTGTAGTCTATACCATGTCGAGAATTTCTTTGTTATGGCCCGTCGGGGTGCACCCATGTTACATTTCTTCTTTTCTTACTAGATAGTAGCCCGTCGTGGCGCACCCACGTTACATATCTTCTGTACTTACTAGATAGTGGCCCGTCGTGGTGCACTCATGTTACATGTCTTCTTTCCTTACTAGATAGTGACCCGTCGTGGTGCACTTTTGTACATGTCTTTTTTTGCTTACATAATAGTGGCATGTCATGGTGCACTCCCTATTTCCTCTATAGTGGCTCGTCGTAGCGCACTCCTAGCTTCTGGCTTACTATATTTTCTTATTGTGGCTTGTTATAGTGCACTTTCTTGTATTGTCCAGTCTTGCATATCATGTCTAGGATGGATTCTGTGGAATTCCACACCCAGAATCCAATAAGAAAATGTTAAGGACTAAACAACTAGTTTGATTACCTAGATCCATTGGGAGGGAGGTTGCGTGCAAGCCCTTCGTCCGGGCCCCAACCTGAATGGATTTGGAGCTATATGTTATGATGAGCACACTTCCAGCGCTCCGTCGAGTGTTGCACCTTTTATATATTTTAGGGTACATTTTCTCCTGGGTACCCGCTATTAGATGTTAGGATACATTTGTCTCCCGGGTGATGTATCCACCATTACTTTCTTTTTTTTGGCCTGGATAAGTCGGGTACTCTCCAGGGCAGATAACTTGATTAGATTTCTAAAAAGTGCATATGTTAGTAATTTGTATTGTGATATCCCTAGTTAGCTAATGTATAAAGTCATACTCATTGTTTGGTCGTAATTATTATATGGAGGCCAATCTAGTCTAGCTTGTCTAGGCAGTTTCCAAATTTGTTTATTTTAGTACATTATGGTTTATGCTTTACTTTTGTTGATAAATGATTAGAGACTAAGTTCTGTTCAGGAGAAGGATTACAGCCCCGGTCCTTGTTTGGTTTACGGATTATAACTTGGGTTCCGGAATAGTTCCTAAGTCATCTTATCATTTGTCGTTCTATACAGTTCTAACATGCCCACATGTCCCAGTTATCTAATATGCTCACATGTACCATTTCTCTAACATGCTCACATGTCCCAGTTATCTTACGTGCTCACATGTACCATTTCTCTTACATGCTCACATGTTCAGTTTATCTCATATGTTTACATGTTTCCTTTTATCTTACATGTCCACAATTTACATTATGTCACATGTTATTTATCCTACGCTCCATGTTGTTTTGCTTATTGTCTTTTCTATTATCGGGATAAGTGTATTGGTAGTGTACGAGTCTCGATCCGCATTTACTTATTTCTACCTCTATCTATTGCTATATTAGTTATTGCTGGTTTTAGTTCATAAGTTTGGCTTCCTTTATGGTACTTGCTATTGGGGGTCTGACCCCACTGATTTAGTTTGGCTAGATCTGATAGAGGAGCCCAGAGGATCTTCTATACCATCTACTCGACGGTGACCACTTGGAGCACCAGATTACCTTAGTGGATTTTTCTATATCATTATCCTACTAGTTATGTACATTATTCTTTTGTGGCATTAAGCCTCCGAGCACGTGTTTAGCTCGTATTTTGGATCTTGACATTTAGCCTATGGGCCTAAACATGATTTGGGTATTCTAGACTATAGCTAGAGCTTATCATGTATGACTATTACTCTTGCTAGTTTTTCACTTTATATTACTAGCTTCATGATCATCCATGTATACATAGTTTGGGATGCTTTATTATTTTATGTATGATGGTCATACTTCTTTGACTTTGGATTTTTTCCTGTTATTGAGATACCTAGGATTGCTTGACCTAGGATTGACTGTTGGCTTGTAGTAGTAACCCCCATGTCTCTACAACTTATACGTTATTTTGGGGTACTATAGTACTTTGGAATACATAGCTGACCTGGTTCGTTCCTACTTGCCAGTATTCTGGTTCTGGGGAATGACACATTCGATGTCAGGTCCCTACGTTTCCGTCTTGACGGCTAATATGGCTGCAATAAACTCCAGCCTCCATAATCAAACAGATGTTTTACCTTTCTTGTTGTCCTCGCTAACATATGTCTTCAAAAGGTACCATAACTCAGTCCATAAAATTAATCTCGATATAAAAATCAAAATCGATCAAAGAATCAAATTCAATAACAGTAAGCAAAGATAAACTAGAACAAGAGAAGAGGATTTTGAATTGGAGTTCAAAGGGTCACCCCAGAAATCTCTCAAGAAGTCCTAACTATGATTGAGTAACCTCTCATCTTAATATTTTATTTCCTATATCCTATTGCAGGCTCGCAGTAGTACAACTAAGTCGTTGCACCACCACGACATAAATTGCAAAGTATGACCTGCATCGGCCACCACTAAAAATGTGTCACATCTGCACCCCGGTGAAAGGACACAAGACCGTGGGTACGTCCAGCCTATGCCATAGTGTCGGAGGTAGAATATTGTCCTAGATTACACAACTAACAATGACACAATAAAATGTACCTGTCAATAATAGTCTCCTTATGGAGGACAATCATAGAAAGATACAACTCAATCACAAATAGCTAAGGAGGAATAACAGCATGATATGGAAATAGATAGATGTCAAAGTGCAATACAAACTAAATAGAAATAAGTCCAAGAGTCATCAACACATCTCAAATAGTTGAAGTAATGTAGAACATCTCAGAAATGATAACTGAAAACAATCCAGGCAAATATCCTTGCAGTATAATCTAGGCACTACTGGTGTCTTCTCTAAGCTAGCAGGATCCTCCTGGTGACCCAGGTCATAATCGTTATCGACGCCTGCTCCATAATATGTCGTGTAAAAGTCCTCGAGACCCTCTAAAAAATATATCTAGTCAGGATTGGAGTGAAGTACATGACTATGAAAGTAGTTCCATTGCATGGTAGAAAATATATAACTCGCAATAGAATAAAATACATGATGTACTAGAGTATAAATACGAAAAAATAGAAAAATAGTACCATAAAAATATAAGGAAACTGTGCACATGAATAAGATAGAGAACATGTTAACTTGAAATAAACACAAGTGATTTAGAGCACAAGTTAGTTATGGGATTGGTTTAGGGTGTACATGATTATTCTACGGTAACTCGATTATACATGAAGGTATAATCGACATAAACATGATTTATACTAAAGGATTTAATCACATAACTACATGCTACTCCCCCGCCCCAATCAATACACATGAATCTGATCATGACATATTATGTACATAATTGTTAGTTTGTACATGAAGGACATGGGAGTACATGAGAGCACATGAGAGTACATAAATAATACGAATATAATGAGTACATAATGTACATGATAAAGTACATGAACATGGAATACCCGATGTATCCGATAAGAGATAACATCTCATGACAAGATCCATTTAGTATCAATCCGTGTAACGATGTGTCATCATCAAGTAAAGTATTCTAGAGTAGATAATATAGATACTATTATGATAAAAACAATCAGAGGTAGGTACTCGCCTGATATCCTGAGCAACGACTGTGTATCAATATCTGAACTGGCGTTACAAAGACCTATTATGAATTTACAGAGTTACAAAGTGTTCTAGAGTAAACAATATATTTAAATGTACTAATTACATGCTTCTAGGCCTCTCCTAGATCAGAAAAGTCAAACTATGTTAACTCTAGTCAACTGGTCAACTCTAGGTTAAACTTGGTTGTATGAGTCAAATCCTAGGATTATGGAACCATACTCTAAGTTTCCAGGCTATATAGTTAAATAGGATATTATGGTATCAATACCATCCCAGCATAAATACAGACATATCTATTTCCTATTTACTTATATACCCTATAATGTATCTATATGATACCATATCCAAATCCTTTACCAAGCTACTAAACATCATATATATATATATATATATATATATATATATATATATATATATATATATATATATATATATATATATATATATATATATATATATAGGAATGATGTATAGATGTGTATTAGGCTTCTAATAATATCTAAATCATTGACTGAAACAAAGTATCACATAGGACTGAACCAACTAAAACCCCTACTCTATTACTGTTACAAATAAAAATAGGGGGACTGAAACATACACCCAGTATGGGACTGGTACTACAAAAAAATAGGGGACTGAACACTAATGTC
This sequence comes from Iris pallida, assembly GCA_029216955.1. Taxonomy (NCBI): domain Eukaryota; kingdom Viridiplantae; phylum Streptophyta; class Magnoliopsida; order Asparagales; family Iridaceae; genus Iris; species Iris pallida. The sequence continues at coordinate 1,567,924 of JANAVB010027196.1, forward strand.
CAGACAAGACTGAACAACATTTATAGGACTAAATCAAGGGTATGCAATTCCCTTTCAAAGGTCTAAAATATATGAATATAGGTTAAGGGTGAAACATGGATACATCCTAAATTACTGATACATGAAAGTATGGACTGAACCTATTAGCCTACGACTGATAACAAGTAAATAGGGACAAAACATAAGTACAGGGACTGAACTAAATAGATGATTGATACGATGAAATGGAAGACTGAAACAAGTGTAACCAAGGACTGAAGCAATGGTTTATACAATGAGAGATATAACTGTTACCTCCTAACAATTAGGACAAGAATGAACAGATAATACAATAAGGACTTGAAACCGTATATTAACATGGACTGATGCAAATGGCTAATCCCGAGCCTATATGTATTAACTAATATAATAAAGCTACAAGCTGAAACAAGTAGAGCAGTCTATGACTGATATCATTAATGTAGCAACAGATTAATGTATTTTTATTGATTGATACCACAGTAAATAGGGACTGCACAATGCAATGACTGATACAATGAAATTCGAAGATCAGTAATTGATATAATAGTGAAGACAATAGTGATACATAAATGAGTACTGGGGTAAAGAAACAGAGGACTGATATCTACATCAGAAGGACTGAACCAAAAGATGATGGTCTGCCCCAAACCGCAAACCAGTAACTGATACAATATGATATCCTATACTCTGCTATTAATAGAAAAATGACTGACACATAGAAAGGTTTAAGGCTTAATCAAAATATAAAGTAGGGACTGAAGTATATAATAGGGACTGACCAATTGACAAATTCCTTCCTCCAAACAAGACTGATACACTAGCAATACAAGGACTTATACTATATCAATGACTGGTTCATAAATTAGAGGACCGGGAGTAAACTATATCCTAAAACTGATACCAATACAACATAGACACAACTGATACAAACCTGAGATTGAAAAAAATAGAGGAATGAACAAATAAATGTGACTGATCATATATAAATGACTGATGCTAACCACTAGTCCCAAACACAACAGTCCATATTACATATTATAACAGTCCAAATTATATCTACAAGCCCCTAGGCACACAGATTATCAATTCAAATCCTCATTACTAAATCTTACCAATGCTTAGTCTATAGCAATGCAATCCTAATACAAAGGTTAGAACTGAAATTTAAAGCATTGGTGCTCTTTTGGCTATTTTGTCAAACACTTGGCATGCGTATAGAATATATTGTGACACGTCCATGATCCGTACTCCAAATGGATCGAAACTTGGCCCAAAGTACACCCACACATTCTAAATCACAAATATGACCTATTGAACCTATTCACAAATCCTAAAATTACTATTCTCTGATTTTTTCCTAATTTGAGTCAAATACAAAGGAAAATTCCTCAAATAGGAAGAGGAGAGTCTAAACTCTTCACTAATGGCAACCCTAGTGCATGGGGGTCTCTAATTAATACATCTACACTATTTACTATGAATTAAAGGGTTTAGAATGCATATACCTATTGGGAGATGGATTTCCAATAAAAAAAGTCCTAAGATCTAGAAGCCCTCAAGCTCCAAGTGCTCCAATCCTTCCAAGCCTGCTTCTAGAGCCCTCTACTCTCCAAGGGGAAGAGAATGAGACCAATTTGGGCTGATTTCGAGAGAATTTGAGTGTAGGAATAATTTGAAAAAGAAATTTCCAATTAGGGTTAGGGTTTTCAAAAGGAAAAAAAGAGGAAGAATGAGTTATTCTTCTTATAACTAGAGGGAAATGCTTGGCCGGCCAAGTAGGGTTTGTAACCCTCGTTTTCAAAAATTCAAAAAAAATTATTTATTTTAATTATTTTAAATATTTTGTTTAAGAAATAAATCCACTTGTGCTTGTATAATATATTTCCTGTTATTTTTATAAAGTAGTTTAGAAGAAATTATTTAAAAATATTCATTAGTTTTAATAAATAAAACCTTTATCAAATCTCATTAGTTGAATTATAGGAGATGATTGTTTAATATTTTTGGTTTCCAAAAGATTGTTTTCGAAAATAGTTTTTTAAGAAAAATATTATTTGGCGATAAAATAGTTGCAATTTATTTTAGGATTTGAATTTATCAAATATAGTTTAAATTTTATTCTGAAATATGGTGTATTATTTTAAATCCTTATGAGATCAAATTTGATTTAGATTTGATCGAATATAATCCATGGAAGGATTGATTGTAGATTCAAATCCTTATCAAATTAGGAACCTCTCCACTCCTATATAAAGGGGGAGTTCTCTTTGGTTCTCCACAAACCAACACAACTGTCCTCTACAATTTTTATCATGCATGCACCGTATCCGTGTCTATTTTCCTTTTCATTATTATTTTATTACAAATATATTTTGTCTTTGTGTCCGACAACCTCGGACACCCTTCCATCTCTGTATGTACACCTGACACCAAACCTAGCCACCAAATCCTAAGCGCAACCTTGTCCCTGACCATCGGGTATTACAGACTCAAAATTTCAACAGTCCGACCATCTCCTAACCTCCTCATGTGTCCGGCCACCAACTTCGCCCTCCCTGTGTCGACTCCTCCCGTATCATCCACCATCGCCGATGTCGCACCCCATCCATCACCGCCCTTCCCTCTCTATGGAAACCCCAACCGAGCACCCCTGGACACCCATCCGACCATCTTCTTGCTAGAACACCGTCGCCAAACCAGTCCCCGTCGTCATCGCCACCACTACTGTAAAGCCCATAACCTAAATAACCCAAACTCAATGACTTAAACCCACTAGTCATCAACCCGACCCAAACCCTTTAACTCTAACACGTTCAAACCCACGTCCCCTCTCTCCTCTGAACCGCGTATACCCCCCTCTCTTCCGGATCTCATCTCTACATAATCCTCTCAGAAACACTCATCCTCCAAGAACAAAAACTCCATTTTTCTTTCCCCACCAAAACCTTCATATCTCTCAAACCACTCCACCATTCCAAAATCCGAGGACACCCCCGAGATCACCTCGCCATTCTCTCTGATTCCATACCTCTCTACCTTCCATTCCGTATCGAACTCGAACCCGTGCCCGTGCCAAACTGTCGCCCGCAGCCGCCCATCGCCGGTGCCAGCCATAGCGCGGACCCTCCAGCCGCCGGCACAGCCCGCCAGCGCCGCCAGCAGCCGCCAGCCCGCGCCCGCGTGTGCCGGACCCCCCGCTGCTCGTGCGTTCCCACGCGGCATCTCCGCGTGTCCGCACGTCCCGTACGTGCCCGTGTTCCCGCGGTTCTGTCGATCCTCCAACGGTTCGTTTCGAGCCCGAGGCCTTCCCTCGGTGCTCCTTCGTACAACCAGTGGGTAAATTTTATTCCCAAATAGCTTCTGTCTTTCTCACAGAACCCATTTTGACATCCTGGCCAATAGAAATATATATGTTCTGTAGAATAATGTTTAAATTCTTGTGTAAGACTTAGTAGTAATGGTTAGAATGGAATTATATTTTTAGGTAGTATTTGTTGTGGATGCTGGTATTGGTAATTATTGTAGCATAATACAACTGGTTTAATTATTCACCAATTAATCAATGTTATTAGTAATTTTGTTATAAGGTTATATATATTAAATCCTAAGTAATTAATTGTCTAAATGTTTTATAAAAAGAATTAGTTTTTATGGCAAAATGTTTAATGATTATTGGTTAGGATTATTAATAATTACGGAAAAAGAATTTGTTAGTAATAATGGTAAAGATATTATTTTTGTCTCTAGAAAACTTATATATAAATATATATTTCTTAAACATGTTTTTATACAAAAAAGCTTTTGATAATTAGAATAATAACAGAAAAAGATATTATTTCCATAAATGAGTTTATTCGCTAAAAATAATTAATTTTGGTAAAAAATGGTTATAATCGAAAAAGTTTTGTTATTAATTTAAAACCCTTAGTTTCGCAAGAAATCGTATTTTTATATATAAATTACTATTTTAATAGTTAAAAGTTATTTTTCCCTTTTATTACGAAAAAGGATTAAAAACGTATTTTCTAAGAAAAATTATTTTATTATTATTGACGGTAAATAATTTCCAAATTGGTAAAACAAATATTAGTTTAGATAAATCTAAATTTCCTCAAATTCATTAATCTCTAAAAATATGTTTTAAAGTTATTTCCTTAACATTAGTTAATACTACAAAACCTATATTTATTCAAAACTACTATTTTGTCAAATTAGCATTTGGTAATAAAACCTACTCTTAATATATATATTATTGTTTTTGTTTAGGTTCACCAACCTACCATACTTAGCCTCTAGTATTGTACCTTAGAATTATGTCATAGTCCTGATTTCTAAATATGGTGTTACGAATATGTAGGTTCGGATCCCTAAAACCCTAGCGGTTACCTACTTGTTGTCGCCACGTCAAGGAACTACCTGAGACAAGTTTTATATCTATTCCATGTCTGTATTTTTATTTTAATAATTAAATGTATGCATCAGTTGATTTCATCTAGTATAGTGACACTGATTCACCGTGGATCCCTCTCTGACTCCACATCGATTGACGGATTGCTGGATTGACTTATTGACTCATTGACTCATTGACTCATTGTCTCGGGGATTGCTTGGGGGAGTAGTATAACATCTGTGACCAAAGCCAAAATATCGCTTGTTTCTCTCTTCGCGCTAATCCCTACCACACAGGGGGTTGAGCCGTACCGTATACTATTCGTTTCGGCCGAAACATTAGTATACATATTTCCTCTATCCCAGCCGATCACAGGCCCTGTTATATACTCAAAAATACTAGCTTAGCATTGCTTTATATTCGATATCAGAGATCAAGTTGCTTGTTGTCTTTTACTATTATTTACAAAACATATAAGTTTCTTAAACTGTCTCGCATTGCCACTTATTGTTAATTTAGAAATATTATATGTAGAAGAAATATCTTTCTTGTTCACTCCTGACTGGAGACCCAACATTTTTAGGTGATTACGACGAAGAGGTGCTACCTTACTGTTCCTTTTACGGGCCTGACTTGGGTCCCTCAGATTTCGGCTGAACCAGAACCAGGAACCCAGAACCATAGATGTTAGCATAGTTTCTTTTCCTTTCTATGTTTTGAAACAGTTATAATAAATGAATATTGTTGTTTGTTATTTCCTGTTTAGACCAGTTGCAATTTTAATAAAAATATTTTATTTTCGTTAGATATTTTGCCTGTTGTGTTTTACTGCTTGATACATCTTACTGCCGCCGTCTCACAACAGTGCAGGCTGGGCATGATCCGACTGGAACCATTATACTTGGGATCGGGTTGTGACATGTTTTTAGTGGTGGCCCATGCAGGTCCACTTCGGCAAAATTGGTTAAGTCAAGTTAGTCTAGACCAGCATGTAGTCCTGTAATCTGACTTAGGTCTAAGTATGATCTTAGGAAAATAGACTTTTGAAACAATTAGAACGCTTAGATTATATTTACCCTGTCACAACATAGGGCCGAAATTATCTATTTATAATATCTATTTTTGTTTGCTTATAGTTTCGTAGGTTATCTTGCTTATGTTTTTACCTAAACCTTACCCAGATTAGGCCAATTGTATGATGGTATATTTTACTGCATATATTATTTTCTAAATATTATGTATCTTTTAGTGTTACATGGCTTTTGGGGTTATTTTTCTCCATATCTTATCAGATTCTAGCATCCCATAGGATCTATAGTCTTTCGCTATTTATGGATTAATATTAGATTTTTTTTCAATCTCCCTCTTCAGCAAACCTATTTCCAATTTCTCTATTAGTTTGATCAAATCTTACTTCTCTATCTTTATTTAGGATTTAGATCCATTCATTATTTAGAGTTTCAAATTCTCCTTTAGCAAACATAATAAACTCTTATCTACCCAAAGTATTTTTACGACTAGTGTATCCAACCATTTGTCTTGACCTTAATTCTAATTGACTTTCTCGGAACCAAACTCGAACCAAATTCTTCTGGAACCATAAAGCCCTAAGGTTAATTGTTACCAAAAGTATTGGTTCAACTTAGCTAGTTCACGAATCTTCCCAAGGAATTATTTTTCTAAAAAATAAATTCCATTATTGACTGATATTTCCTATGTATTCCAAGGACCGAGAATATTTTCATTTGTTGACTTCCTCCACTCAACTTGAAACTTTACTCTCTCTAGGCAATTTCTTGATCAATTCAAGGCCTAGAAAGCTTCTAAACTCAATGCTTGAGTATCATGAAGCAGAAACGGTCAGAGAATTGATTCCATTCTATTATTGAATTTTTTTTAGTCATTGGAAAACTTTTGAATTGTTGAGCAATCCCTTTGAAATTCCTATGGACAAAGTTGAGAAATTTTCAGTGACCTAATATGGCTTCGCACATATGCATTGCAGCCATTTATATGAATCATGAAAACTGCGAGTTTACTGCAGCCAGATGCGCATTGGCGAGGCATAGGCTCTAAGTTGAAGTGATTTCGGATGTTCATAGGTTTTCAGATATTATTGATACTATGTCCTAAATGCATCATATTTGTCTCCTATGTTGTTCAGCCAAAAAATGGATAAAGTTGATAGACTACTCGGTAACCTATCATTATTCAAGTTATAGAGCCAAAAATTGACTGCAGTCAGGTGCACTCTGGCGAGGCATGAATTTGAGGCAAAGTGACTTCGGATATATTTGGTTTCCGAATATTATTAAGACTATATCCATACCATGGTTGTCTTTTTAGCACCATCAAATTATTCTGACTTTTGCTCGATTAGAGGATTTACATTTCTAGCGGTTGTCTCCATTTTCAGAAATCTCTTATCACAGCCAGAAAGAATAGATTTTCTATAAAATTCTACTTGATCTTCCTAGAACTTATTATGACCATGTCAATCTCTATTGGCTCAATCTCTTTCAAGGTCCAATTCTAGTGTGTTGCATATATTTTGTGGATAGTTATATATTTTGTAGCTATATATATATATAGTTATGTGATAGTTATATGCAGGAAAAACCTAGACATTTACCTAGCAACCTTATTATATTATTCCGGTAAGAGCATCCTTAGAGGATCGATATTTTTTCAAAGAGATTAGATAGCTAAGAGTAGAAAAGGGTAGTATGACAAGGCACATTGTAAGCAAGTTAGTCTGGAGAAAATTATAAATTGTGGTTCATTTAGGATAGAATCATTATTAGTGCTTGGGTATTGGATTTGAACAAATGAATGTATTTGACAATTTTAAATTTTTATGAAGAGTTATGGAAGATATAGGAAAATATAGGTAGAATTAGCGAGAAAAGTCTAGGATTTGGTAAGGTTTTTCCAATGAGGAAGTGAATTTGGATAATATATATAAACATGAGAATATGATGATCAAGTAAAGGAACACTTGACGAGGATCAACTTTTATGATTAGATGACTACTGTACCCAGAAGGGCCGGATATAACCATGGATGGAATATCACAAGCAATGGAATGATAGGTTCTAAAGAAGGAATAAGCAGTGAGGAATTGAGATAAGTCCATTGGCATAAAACCTTGGGAAGGAGCAATTGGGTTTGCAATTTCTACCAAATATTGGAGACTCATATTAGTTATGGTAAGAATGATTGGGATTTGGAGATGTGTTTGGATGAGAACGATTGTTAGGTGAATGGTTAAAGATTAAAATTTGATTAGTGATTATAATTTGGTCAATTGATTTCAAGAATTGGAAATTCTTGAATATAGATTATGGATCAACTTTAAAGAATTTTCTAAGGATTTACTATGACAAGTTAGGATTATGACTTTGATGTAGTCAGTTTTGGAAGAATGGCTGACAATTGGAAATTGATATCCGTAAAATGATTTGATCAATAGAAATACTTAGAATTTGAAATACATTTGGCTTACGAGTTACATACAACGACGGATAAAAATTTAATTTAGATGATTTATGATTCCACATACCTTGGCAGCTGCCTTAGTTTTCGATAGATACTGGGAGTTCAGCTAGTTTAGCAAATTAGAGATTAGTTTTTGAACGGCTATTAATAAGATAGTTATCTTGTAGTCATTTTCTTGCATACCCTATCTTTTGACCGTTGTAATAGTGATACAATATTCTTTCTATTCCCTTTGGTTATCACTCAGTTCTCAACAGAAATATCTTATTCGATTACATTTCTATCATAGCTATATTATTCTAATCACCCTCGATATCCTACTATCATACAACTTGTTGACTTTTCCTGAGTCACAAACCCTTATATCTCATTCCAATTTGATTTGGAATTTTTAGCCCCTCCTCTCAGAAGATTCCATTACTTTCTGTCTTCTCAATAAACTGTCGACGTTCGTTTCTTTCCTGTCTTTTCTGCTTCGCGAGACATCATTTGATTTTTTTCCTATCTTATGATCATTGATTATATTTTAACCATACCTAGATTTTACTCGTGCTTAAAACGATTTTGATTACAACAAATTCCAAGATCATATCTAGATAAATTCTGACCGTACCTATATTTTATCTTTGTACCTAGCGATTATGCCTCAAATTCGATTATGCCTGATGATTTCAATCTGGAACAATCTATAGCATGGATTTATAGAGTACATGAGTTATGGGATAAAGATGAGATAAAGGTGAACAGTTGTGATTTGAATCAAATAAGGTATAATTTGTATATACCAAGCAATTGACATTATAGATTAGAGGTGATTAAATGTTAAGCATGGAGATGCACTTTAGGAAGGTGCATGTTGAATCAAAAAATATATAAAAGACGACTGAAACAAGAAATTTTGGACTTAAGGCGTAATTAAATTAAGGATGAAAATCGTATGAATTGAAGAGTGCAAAAGATTACAAATCAGAAACCAAAGATAGAAGGATTGTAAATAATATAAGGTTGGGAGATATAATAAGATATATTATTAACAGAAAAAAGTTTGGTCAAAAAGATACAGTGAAATCAAGATGAAAGATTCGAGCTTAAACATGATAATTAAATTTTATTGAGAATTCGGGATCAAATATGTAAATGAGGATTTGGAATCAAGATATATATGTTGATGAAAATGGACGTCTAAATAAATTACTAAGTGACCACATATGAGTACAATAGATAAGCAAGGAATGATAAAAATTTCACATGACAAATTAGAGTATTAAAATACGATGTTGGATTTTAAATATGATATTGGGTTACAGAGGCTTGATACTAGAGTATTAAGACAAGACAGTGTGTACCAAATTATAATATTTTGGTCAGGAACGAATAAGATGTATAAGAACGTGATTGGAACACATGTAGTGGTATGTCTTAGAATTAAAATTTGGATATATATTGACAAGCTGAAGGAAGTACATAATATACTGCGGGAAATATTATATGTGTTTAGTAAGAAAATGTGGAAAGACAAAATTTCTAAATTGATGAGGGTAATTGACAATTCAGGGATGGAAGCAGAAATCCATAATGATGGATAGCGACTATGTTTCTAAGGAGGGAAGAATGTTATTTGAAAATAGTGGATAAGATTAATGAAGATATTGCACTAGATGGATTTGCTATGGGACAGTTAGCCTAGTTATGCATAAGGTTGTTAAGAAAGAATACCCAGACTGGTTGAGGCATGAATGCATGATTTTATCCCTGTCCTTATTTTTGAAATTTCAAGGACGGAATCTTCTAAGGAGGGAAGGTTGTAAAGCCCATAACCTAAATAGCCCAAACTCAATGACTTAAACCCACTAGTTATCAACCCGACCCAAACCCATTAACTCTAACACGTTCAAACCCACGTCCCCTCTCTCCTCTGAACTGCGTGCACCCCCCCTCTTTCGGATCTCATCTCTACGTAACCCTCTCAGAAACTCTCATCCTCTAAGAACAGAAACTCCATTTTTCTTTCCCCACCAAAATCTTCATATCTCTCAAAACACTCCACCATTCTCAAATCCGAGGACACCCCCGCGATCACCTCTCCGTTCTCTCCGATTCCAGACCACTCTTCCTTCCATTCCGTGTCACGCCTGAACCCGCGCCCGTGCCAAACTGCCGCCCGCCGTCGACGCCAGCAACAGCGCGGGCCCTCCAGCCGCCGGCACAGCCCGCCAGCGCCGCCAGCCCGCGCCCGCGTGTGCCGGACCCCCCGCTGCTCGTGCGTTCCCACGTGGCATCTCCGCGTGTCCGCACGTCCCGAACGTGCCCATGTTCCCGCGGTTCCGTCGATCCTCCAAGGGTTAGTTCCGAGCCCGAGGCCTTCCCTCGGTGCTCCTTCGTGCAACCTGTGGGTAAATTCTATTCCCAAATAGCTTATGTCTTTCTCATAGAACACATTTTAACATCCTGGCCAGTAGAAATATATATGTTCTGTAGAATAATGTTTAAATTCTTGTGTAGGACTTGGTAGTAAAGGTTAGAATAGAATTATATTTTTAGGTAGTATTTGTTATGGATGTTGGTATTCGTAATTATTGTAGCATAATACAACTGGCTTAATTATTCACCAATTTATCAATGTTATTAGTAATTTTGTTATAAGGTTATATATATTAAATCCTAAGCAATTAATTGTCTAAATATTTTATAAAAAGAATTAGTTTTTATGGCATAATGTTTAATGATTATTGGTTAGGATTATTAATAATTACGGAAAAAGAATTTGTTAGTAATAATGGTAAAGATATTATTTTTGTCTCTAGAAAACTTATATATAAATATATATTTCTTAAACATGTTTTTATACTAAAAAGCTTTCGATAATTAGAATAATAACAGAAAAAAAAGATATTATTTCCATAAATGAGTTTATTCGCTAAAAATAATTAATTTCGGTAAATAATGGTTTTAATTGAAAAAGTTTTGTTAATAATTTAAAACCCTTAGTTTGGCAAGAAATCATATTTTTATATATAAAGTACTATTTTAATAGTTAAAAGTTATTTTTTTCCTTTTATTACGAAAAAGGATTAAAAACGTATTTTCTAAGAAAAATTATTTTATTATTATTGACGGTAAATAATTTCCAAATTAGTAAAACAAATATTAGTTTAGATAAATCTAAATTTTCTCAAATTCATTAATCTCTAAAAATATGTTTTAAAGTTATTTCCTTAACATTAGTTAATACTAATTCAAAACTACTATTTTGTCAAATTAGCATTTGGTAATAAAACCTACTCTTAATATATTTATTATTGTTTCTGTTTAGGTTCACCAACCAACCAGACTTAGCCTCTAGTATTGTACCTTAGAATTAGGTCGTAGTCCTAATTTCTAAATCTGGTGTTACGAATATGTAGGTTCGGATCCCTGAAACCCTAGCGGTTACCTACTTGTTGCCGCCATGTCAAGGAACTACCTGAGGTAAGTTTCATATCTATTCCATGTCTGTATTTTTATTTTAATAATTAAATGTATGCATCAGTTGCTTTCATCTAGTATAGTGACACTGATTCACCGTGGATCCCTCTCGGACTCCACATCGATTAACGGATTGCTGGATTGACTTATTGACTCATTAACTCATTGACTCATTGTCTCGGGAATTGCTTGGGGGAGTAGTATAACGTCTGTGACCAAAGCCAAAATCTCGTTTGTTTTTCGCTTCGTGCTAACCCCTACCACACAGGGGGTTTAGCCGTACCGTATACTATTCGTTTCGGCAGAAACGTTAGTATACATATTACCTCTATCCCAGCCGGTCACAGGCCCTGTTATATACTCAAAAATACTAGCTTAGTATTGCATCACATTCGATATCAGAGATCATGTTGCTTGTTGTCTTTTACTATTATTTACAAAACATATAAGTTTTTTAAACTGTTTCGTATTGCTATTTATTGTTAATTTAGAAATATTATATGTGGAAGAAATATGTTTCTTGTTCACTCCTGACTGGAGATCCAACATTTTTAGGTGATTGCAACGAGGAGGCGCTACCTTACTCTTCCTTTTACGGGCCTGACTTTGGTCCCTCAGATTTCGGCTGAACCAGAATCAGGAACCCCAGAACCAAAGATGTTAGCATCGTTTCTTTTCCTTTCTTTGTTTTGAAATAGTTGTAATAAATGAATATTGTTGTTTGTTATTTCCTTTTCAGACCAGTTGCAACTTTAATAAAAAATATTTTATTTCTGTTAGATATTTTGCCTATTGTGTTTCACTGCTTGATACAGCTTACTACCGCCGTCTCACAACGGTGCAGGCTGGGCATGATCCGACTGGACCTATTATACTTGGGATCGGGTCGTGACAACTACCAATTCGTGGGAAGAGGGTTTACATGAATGCAATCAAATCCTGTAACTCCTTATTTTATTTTATTTTTTTATATTGGAGATTTTGCAATTTTTTGTGCTTAAATATAATTCTTAATAAATTTTAGTACGACATATTATTATTTTTATTATTATTATATAAGGTTTAAATCAAATAAAATTTAATATAAAAATAGTTTAATTATTAATAAGTTAGTAAATATCAATTTTGTAATTAAATATAAAATAAGAAATATTGTTGGTGAATAATAATTGGTTATTGGTAAATAGTAGTTTGTAACAAATAGGAAATAAGAAGTTAATTAAAATATTGTAAAAATTGCATTAAGTGCTTGGAGTGTAAATAAGGATTAAAGGGGGGACTTAAATGCAAATTGGCTTAGTGGGAATTTAAAGCCAATATGAATGGCTGAACATTGAATAGGAATTCAATGGGTGTGAATGTGAGAGTGAACCATTAAATTAAGATAGACCATTCACATTCCATAACCGTTTCTCTTCACATTCTATAAATTGATCCCATCCCATTCCAAATTTTTCACATCTCAACATTAGCAGACCCCTAAACATTTTCTTCTCGTTTCTGAGCAGCCGCACGACGAACCCGACGACACCTTCTTCTCCAGTGAGATTTCTAGTCCCTGTTATACTTTATATATAATAGAAGCCCTTTAAAAATATTAAACCAAGCCTGGCCAAGTGGCCAGTGGTCTATTTCTTGGTCCCTGTCCCAGCCGATCCTAGTTCGAGCCCTCCCACTTGCATGTTTTTTATATATAGATATATATAATGTCTAGAGTGAAATATAAACAATTGGGTTCTGCTTCTAACACTGAACGAAATCTGACCTATTGGTTAGAGCAATTGTGTTAAGACCACGTCTAGGAAGCCTGAGTTTGAGCCGCTGGCTCTGTGTTTTTGTATATATATATATATATATATATATATATATATATATATATATATATATATATATATATATATGTGTGTGTGTGTGTGTATATACTGTTAATAATACAGAAATTATATTATTTTATCATATGTTCTGTTTTTTGTATTTTTATCACTACTTTTATACTGTGTAAAATTTATGTGAAATACTGATAAATAGTAATTTTAATTGTATTATTCATTTATAATTTTTACAGAAATATTTATACATTAAATATATTATTTGGTAATTAAAAAACGTAATTAAAAAATTATGAAAACTATGTATTCTAATTTTTAATGCATGTTTAATATGTTAACAAATATTAGAAAAATACTGGTAATTAGTGTTTTCATATGCAGTATTTACTTATAAATTTTCCAGCATTAAATATTATCATTGATATTTTCTATTAATTAAAAACTAGAATTACTATTTAATGTAGTTTATGTATATTGATTTTTAGTAAATATTAAACAGTGCTGTAAAATTAAATAATATTTAAAATTATATACTAGATTTTCTATATATCTTTTTTATTTATTTACATGCTAATTTTATGTTAGTTTTGATATGTTTTCTGTTAACATTTAATTATAAATAATTATTTTTTAAAAATAGTTTCTGATTCAAATAATTCTATAAATAGTAATTTCTGTCCAAAAATTCTACAAACTTAATACTTTCATTATTTTTCCTAATTTGACCAACGAAAAATAGTAGCATATTAGTTTGAGACTACTAACTATTTAAACGAATGTTGTCAAACCCCTTTTCATAAATACTTTAGTTATTTAATAATTAAAATGAAATATTTTTAAATTACTATTAAATTCCTGTAAAATATAAGTAATCCATGACTTGTGATTTAACTTAGTAAAACCTAATTTTGATGTATTAAATATTGTGTTAGTCTTAATGTTCAATGTTATGACTAGTGTGCTACGACGACAAGATCCATCGTCTAGCACAACTTGACCCCGTAAGTAAGCACAACACATAGATAGCACTTTACCTTTAAACTAAGTTACATTATACCTTGTTACAGTTTGAGGACTTTGGACATCAACATTTAACATCAATCTCTTTCAGTAAAACAAGGCAAGTGCACTACAACTTCACATTTATGTTCATGATTCCTATTTCGCATATTAGACTTTCGTTATCTGTTTCTCACTTTTCTTACAAATATATAGTTTTGGTCTTGTCCCTACAACTATTTTCAAATTGAATCTTTTGCCAGCAATATTGATTAGTTTTCATAACAAGTATTTTGTTTTTCATTTATACATATTTTTCTAAAATGCTTATTGTTTTATAATCTGAATACAGATATTTCTTGACTTTAATTATGTGTCTACAATTTCAAAAGTATTTATAGAATATAGTTTTAAAATATTATAAATAATTTGTATTTCCAAAACATTTATTTAAAAGTATTTTGATTAGTAAAATCATAGTTTTCAAACTATTATAAGTATTTTCTAAAAAGTTATTAAATAGTTTGACTAATAATATAGTTTTTAAATGCTATAACTATTTTCTAGAAATAGTTATAAATATTTATTTTACCAATTTCTTCGAATATTTATTCTTGTCCATGACTAAATCAAATCATTTCCATCTTCTTGCAAATCTCAAACATTTCTGTATTGCTCCTAGCTAATTTGAATATTCTGGACACAATGACATGGTCCGTACCATCATCTGAAATCATATTGCATAGTTTTGACTTCCGAGACTATTTATGTGCCGACATGATCATATCGTGCCTGTCAATTCCAAATCAACTTTGGCAAGTACTTGTTGACGCTTTTATGTGTATTTACTTTATATTGTTGTATTTCACTTATACATGATATTTTTGTGTCTTGACTTTTTACACACACGAGAGTTGAAAGATTGACTATTGTTCATGTTTCTCATTGTTATCGTGATCATTATCGTGACTGTATTTTCATGATTGTTAGGTATGGATATTAGAGGGGTACAATTACTAGGCACGTGGATAAAGTCTGATTGTATTATTGGCAACTCTTTCGTTTACGGGGGCGGGCCTTATAACCTCATCGTTCGCCCAAGCCGTCCATGTGTAGGAACGTTGTACTTTTCATGACACGTATACTAATATTGTTCACATGGGTTTCATTATCTTTCCATACTTACTACTTTCCTATTTAGTTATTGCATGCTTCTTTGTTCATATTGTTCATGTTTCCATTGATTATTGTTTCTATGTTTAGTGTTATATTACTTTATATTATATTTGTATTGTGTTGGCTAGACTTGTACTTGCTCCAATCCTGACAGAATATTTTTTTCCAGTTGACAGATTCATGATGATTATTCTTGATGGCTTGCTCTCTTGCGTTGGGTTCCTTCGGGTTGAGTTAGAGGTATCTTGGAGGCCAACCATAGATTTTAGGTAGAATAGACAGCTTTTGAGTTTAATGTTTAGCGGATTGTTCCCGAATAATCTTGGTTGTATTATTGGATTGTAATTTAAATAAATATTTGTGAATGAGCAAGATAGATATGATTTTGTTGTATTTGAGATTTATATTGAGCTATAGACAGCATACTAGCGATGATACTGCGGCGTAGGTTGGACTTGGCCACGTACTCGTATACCGAAAAACGGGGGCGGGTCGTGACAAGTTTTATGGTGGCCCATGCAGATCCATTTTCCTAAAAATTATGCAAATTCGTGGTAGTACCTATACTAGTCGTACTGCTACGAGCCTACAATTAGGAGATGCTCATTCACATTAGGATTGATTTAATTTTTAGAAGAATGAGTAGGACTAGGAATAATATAAAAACCCTTATCTAAATTGACTACTTGGGTAGTTAGGGATACAAAATAGGCTATGTGGTTAAGATATGAATAAAGGATGAAATCCAAAGGTTGATGGATTTGATTTTTTTATATTTGAGGAATTTTTGTACAAGAATTTAATATTATGTTTACATATGATAGTATGAACAAAGGCGGGTAGATTTTTGAATGATCTTCGAGATTAATTGATTGTTGAATGGTAGAGTTGTTAAATTTTGATGCTTAGAAGTTATAAATTTATGTAAATTGATAAATTTGTTGATATGGTTGAAATTTTGAAAGTGAATGATTTAGAAATTGTTCTAAAAATTTGAAGGTATATTATATTTTAGATATTGAGGAGATGGGAGAATAGTGAAAATTTTAAAATATTTTGAGGAATTTGATTTTGAAGATTATGGTATGAAACTAGGTATTGAATTAGCAATTTAAATTGACTTATGGAAATTGAGGATATTTGAAATAATTTTTGAGGGTATACGATAAATATATGAATGTTGTATTATGTAGGCCAAGCTCCTCTAACTCTATTTCTTGATCGTAGTCTTTCTAGTTATCTAAATTCGTTTGTTTTTCTTCTATTGCCTGTTCATATCCTAAATTTTGTGAATCTTCTAGAATTCTAGACCATAAACCTAGATTTTCGTATATTTTGTTCATGCACTATCCATCATATTTGACCAATGATTAGATCAATCTTTTTATTTTTAAAAATATTTTTTTTTACTATTTTTCATTTAATGATTTATGCTTTCTTGTTTAATTAATTACTAAGAAATTTCATGTATATGCTAGATATTATTAAATTCGAGGAGGAATTTATTTCTAAACTGGGTAGATTTGTAACCCTCATTTTCGAAAATTCAAATTTTTTAATTATTTTAAATATTTTATTTAAGAAATAAATCCTCTTGAGCTTGTAAAATATATTTCCTGTTATTTTTATAAGGTAGTTTAGAATAAATTGTTTGAAAATATTAATTAGTTTTAATAAGTAAAACCTTTCTCAAATCTCATTAGTTGAATTATAGGAGATGATTGTTTAATATTTTTGGTTTCCAAAAGATTGTTTTCAAAAGTAATTTTTTTTAAAAAATATTACAATTATTATCTTTGGCAATAAAATAGTTGCCAATTTATTTTAGGATTTGAATTTATCAAATATAGTTCAAATTTTATTTTGAAATATGGAGTATTATTAATTTTGAAATATGGAGTATTATTTTAAATCCACATGAGATCAAATTTGATTTAGATTTGATCGAATATAATATATGGGAGGATTGATTGTAAATTCAAATCCTTATCCAATTAGGAAGGTCTCCACCCCAATATAAAGGGGGAGTTCCCTTTGGTTCTCCACGAACCAACACAATTGTCCTCCATAATTTTTATCGTACGTGCACGATGTCCGTGTCCATATTCATTTTCATTATTATTTTATTACAAATACATTTTGCCTATGTGTCCGACAACCTCGGACACCCTCCCAACTCTGTATCTACACCCGACACCAAACCTAGCCACCAAATCCTATGCGTAATCCTGTCCCCAACCACTGGGTACCGCAGAATCAAAATTTTAACAGTCCGACCATCTCCCGACCTCCTCATGTGTCGACTCCTCCAGCATCATGCACCATCGTCATTGTTACAATTCCATCTGCAGGATGCCTAGTCATCAATGCCAGCTCAGTGCCAGCTCAGAAGGGATTGCATCATAGTAGTAGTACAGTCACCTACTATTGCCAGCTCAGCAATAAGGCTTAACTGTAAATAACTAACTGATACTCCTTGGTATCAGTCATTTGAATGTAGCAGGCCGGATATGGAATATAAATATCCAGGTCGAGAGGAGAAGAGTATCAGATTGGTATTTTGCAAACTTTAGCTACTTAATTCATAGTTCTTGTAGCTCTTGCTAGATCCCTAATTCTAATACAAATCAATTTCCCTTCCAACTTGTCTCTTTCTTTTCCAATTTCATATCTCTGCAGAAGAATTCAAGGCATCAAGAGTGAAATCTCCACCTCAACTGGGATTCCTGGGAAGGAACCTCAACAATTTGGTATCAGAGCCACTGGATCCAGTGGCGGAGGCGAGTGATGAACAAGGATCGAGCAACCATTTCTTCCGTCCGGAGATGATTGATGGAAGACGAAGCCCCATAGCAGAGGAGCGGATCCTTACACTCGAAGGTACGGTGCACACTCTCAGTAACAAATTCGATTTATTAGGGCATCGATTTGAGCTGTTGATAGAAGAACTGGGGAAGTCAAGGGTGGGGATGAACCCAATTTCCTTAGCCATGCCTCCTCCGATGAATCCACCAGCTCCACAAATGTCCCCTGGAGTGACCTCCTTTACAAGTAACCCTAATTTTTCACAAGTTGTCAGCAGTACTATGGAATTTAATGCACCAATGAATCAGTATGAGTGTACTCCTTATAATCAGCATGTGCAAAATCCTAATCTCAGAGGGAACCTGGGAACAACTATGGGACATGTATTGCATCCCACACAAAGTCCTGCCATCATCAATCCAGCCCCATTAGGAGTACAAACAGGACAGTTTAATGGTGGTCATGGAGGAGGACAACCAAATCTCAGACTTAAACTACCTGAATTCAGTGGAGAAGGAGATGTTGAAGCTTGGTTGTTGCGAGTCCACCATTACTTTACTTACTATGCTGTTCCAGAGTATGACAGGATTAGAGTTTGTTCAGTACAACTGAAAGACTCAGCAGCCTATTGGTATGATTGGGTGATGAAATCCAAAGGAGGAGTGATGTCTTGGGGAGAATTTTGCCAGGCTATCAGAATGCAGTATGTTCTATCTCAGCTCACAGATCACATAATTGAACTTAAAATGTTGAAGCAAGAAGGAACAGTTTAAGAGTATACCATGCAATTTCAGAAGATATTACAGAGGGTGCAATGGTTACATGAGCAGTGTTTGATTAGTAATTATGTGGGTGGACTCAAAGAAGAGGTGAGGTTTGAGGTTCTGGTAGCTAGTCCTGTGAATCTATCAGCTGCAATGCAGGCTGCAAAATTATTTGAAGCCAAACTTTTAGCTATCAAGGGGAGCTACAAGCCTAGTGCTTATTATAACAAAAACCACTCAGGAAGCTCAGTTAACAGTACTGAAAATACAAAGAGTGCTACACCACAAAAGTGGGAGATAAAGTCTATTACTACTGCCAAACCTCACACTACTACAATTTCTCCCAATGAATTGATGAGAAGGAAAAACCTAGGTCTCTGTTTCATGTGTGATGAAAAATGGGTAAAGGGCCATAGGTGTAAGGAGAAAAGATTGTTCATGTTGGTGGCTGATGAAGAGCAGGAGGAGCTTCAAATTGATATCCCTTCACCAGAGAAATTAGACTGCAATACTGATCCTACACAGAGTTTATTTGAGATCTCATTACAAGCTCTGTCAGGTATGACACAGCCATCTACTATGAAGCTCAGAGGGACAGTGAAGAACAAACCAGTCATGATTCTAGTTGACTTAGGATCCACACACAATTTTATTGATACAACATTCAGTGAGAGATTGGGTCTTATCCTGTCTGAAAATAAATCATTTGAAGTCATGGTTGCAAATGGAGACAGGCTAACCAGTAAGGGGCTCTGCAAAGGAGTGGTGATGGAGTGCCAGGGGACCAAAATTAAAGCTGATCTGTTGCTATTACCTCTAACAGGTTGTCAAATTGTGCTAGGGACAAGCTGGTTACGTACCCTTGGGAATATCAATTGGAATTTCCAAGAACTTACCATGAAATTTGCATTACAAAGAGTTGAACACCAGCTACAAGGTCTCACACCTACTTCCCAGCAACTCCAAGAAACAAATAACAAGAAGTCAAGACAGAAAGCACAGATGTTCCTCATTCAGTTATGTTCCCTGCAAGAAGATCCAGTAGACTCAGTAGACAAAGAAGAACATGGTGGAGAGCTTAATTCTCTGTTGAAAAAGTACCAGCATCTGTTTGAAGAGCCAAAGGGATTACCTCCCCAAAGATCCTATGACCACAAGGTACCTCTTATCCCTGATTCTCTCCCTGTCTGTTGCAGGCCTTATAAACATCCATATCTGCACAAAAATGAGATAGAGAGACAGATTCAAGAGATGTTAGCTTCTGGCATAATTAGGCACAGTAATAGCTCCTATTCATCACCTGTTATCTTAGTGAAGAAATCTGATGGGTCCTGGAGAATGTGCATTGATTACAGGTCATTAAATCAAATCACCATCAAAGATAAATTTCTTATACCTTTCATTGAGGAACTCTTTGATGAGTTGCATGGGGCTAAATACTTTTCTAAGTTGGACTTGAGGGCTGGGTATCACGAAGAATGGTAGAGGAGGATGTTCACAAAACAGCTTTTAGGACTCATGAAGGACACTATGAGTTCCTAGTAATGCCTTTTGGGCTTACTAATGCCCCATCTACATTCCAAGCCATGATGAATGCCATCTTTAGAGAATACATGAGAAAATTTGTACTAGTGTTCTTTGATGATATACTAGTGTATAGCCCCAGCCTTGAGACTCATTATGTTCATCTGGAACAAGTCTTTAAACAGTTAGAAATTCACCAACTCAAGGTAAAAAGTAGTAAATGTTTCTTTGCACAAGAACATGTGGGGTACTTGGGCCATATTATTTTTAGCAGGGGAATAGAAGTGGACCAGGAAAAAATCAAAGCAATACTAGAGTGGCCAGCTCCTACAACTGTCAAATAGTTAAGAGGATTTCTTGGTCTCACAGGTTACTACAGAAGGTTTATACAAGGATATAGAATATTGGCAGGGCCACTGACATCTTTACTCAAGAAAAACTCTTTCAGTTGGGGACAACAAGCACAGGAATCTTTTGAGTTGTTGAAAGAAGCCCTCACTCAACCACCTGTTCTAACTATGCCAAATTTTCATGAAGATTTTGTTCTGGAATGTGATGCATCTGATGGGGGTATTGGAGCTGTATTAATGCAGAATGGGAGGCCTATAGCTTACTTGAGCCAACATTTGAAGGGAAGAGCTAAAACCTTATCTACTTATGAGAAAGAAATGCTAGCAATTCTCCTATCAGTCAAGAAATGGAGTCAATATTTGTGGGGAAGACACTTTATTATTAGAACTGACCACAAACCATTAAAGCACATGCTGGAGCAAAGAGCGTATACTGATGCACAGTACAAGTGGATTTTAAAATTACATGGCTTCTATTACAAGGTGGAGTACAATAAGGGTAGAGAGAACCAAGCAGCTGATAGTCTCTCTAGAAAAGAGGATTCCAACCTAAATGCAGTGACTGTAATGCAGGCAGACTGGCTTAACTTGTTCAAAAGTCAAATGGATCAGTCTGATTACTATGCCAACATGAAGAAGAAATGGGAACAAGGGTTATTAAACAATACTAAGTATACTATGGTTAATAGCCTACTGTACTACAAGGGCAGGTTGCTGATAGATCCCAACTCCCATTTTGTGGAGATGATGTTAAAGGAACATCATGATATGTTGCAAGCAGGGCATTCAGGATCTCTAAAGACACTCCAAAGACTCAAGAGAGTATGCTACTAGCCAGTTATGAAAAAAGCAGTAAAAAAATTATGTGAGAGCATGTGACATCTGTCAACAGAACAAAAGTGAGAATACCTCCCCTGCAGGCTTACTCCAACCCCTTTCGTTCCTGAAAAAATTTGGAAGGATATTTCTATGGACTTCATAGAGGGTTTACCACTTAGCTACCATAAGACAACTATTATGGTAGTGGTAGATAGACTATCTAAATACATCCATCTTTTTGCATTAACACATCCTTTCACTGCTAATATGGTAGCTCAGGTATTTGTTGAAGGAGTCTTCAAATTACATGGAATGCCTAAATTCATAGTTTCAGACAGGGACCCTGTGTTTACCAGTCAGTTTTGGCAATAATTCTTCAAACTGCAAGGTACTAAACATCAGTACAATACTGCTTACCACCCCCAATCTGATGGCCAGATAGAGGTGACAAACAGGTATATAGAAGGATATTTGAGATGCTTTTGTATCCATAAACCCAAGGAATGGAGCAAACATCTTCCCTGGGCAGAGTTTTGGTTTAATACCAATTGGCATACTGCCACTAAAGTCACTCCTTTTGAAGCTGTCTATGGCAGGAAGCCCCCTCATATTCTCACTTATGCCCCAGATGTCATCACAGATAGGGCAGTGGCAGAGGATCTTATGACCAGGGACAATGCTTTGCAAATTCTGAAAGATAATTTGATCTTAGCTCAAGACAGAATAAGGAAGATGGCAGATATACACAGGACTGATAGGGAGTTCCAGGAAGGTGATTGGGTGTACCTGAGAGTACAACTCTACAGGCAAATCACTATAGCTCATAGGAGACCCCAAAAATTATCTTCTAAATACTATGGACCCTACCAAGTTCTGTCAAGGGTTGGACAAGTAGCTTATAAACTAAAATTACCAGAAGGAGCCCTTATACACCCTGTATTTCATGTTTCCCAGCTTAAGAAGAAGATTGGACATCATACTGAAGTTCAAACTGGCATACCAACACAAAGGGAAGAACTCATTCTGGAACCACATTAGGTTTTGGAAAGAAGACTTGTGCAGAGGAAAAATCAAGCTGCAGTGGACCTGCTGGTCCATTGGAAGGATGGGCTTGTAGAGGAGGCTACTTGGATGCCATATGAAGATTTTATCAAGACCTTTCCTCATTTTGACCTTGAAACAAGGTCAAATTGATGGGGGATGTATTGTTACAATTCCATCTGCAGGATGCCTAGTCATCAATGCCAGCTCAGTGCCAGCTCAGAAGGGATTGCATCATAGTAGTAGTACAGTCACCTACTATTGCCAGCTCAGCAATAAGGCTTAACTGTAAATAACTAACTGATACTTCTTGGTATCAGTCATTTGAATGTAGCAGGCCGGATATGGACTATAAATATCCAGGTCGAGAGGAGAAGAGTATCAGATTGGTATTTTGCAAACTTTAGATACTTAATTCATAGTTCTTGCAGCTCTTGCTAGATCCCTAATTTTAATACAAACCCTAATTCAATTTCCCTTCCAATTTGTCTCTTTTTTTTTCAATTTCATATCTCTGCAGAAGAATTCATGGCATCAGGAGTGAAATCTCCACCTCAACTGGGATTCCTGGGAAGGAACCTCAACAGTCGTGGCCATACCCTATCCATCACTTCCCTACCCTCACAACAGAACCCCCAATAGAGCACCCCTGGCTACCCATTCGACCACCTTTTCGGCAGAACACCGCCGCAAAACCAGTCCCCATCGTCATCGCCACCACAACCAATACCTGATATGACCCAGTCCAGTCGCACCAGTGTCCATCATGGGCCTAGGCGAGTGATGCATGTATTTGTGCAAGAAAAATGGAAACAATGACAATTAATGGAGAAACTGAGTTATTTGCAATGGCAAAAGAAGATTACAGGAAGAAGAAGACAACAACTATCAATAGTAAGATTCTTTGTAACCTTTCTTTATACCATTTCTTACAATTCTTTCCCTATTTATGTAACCT
This sequence comes from Iris pallida, assembly GCA_029216955.1. Lineage (NCBI taxonomy): Eukaryota > Viridiplantae > Streptophyta > Magnoliopsida > Asparagales > Iridaceae > Iris > Iris pallida. Next base: position 1,591,563 of record JANAVB010027196.1, read on the forward strand.
CCAAAATATCTCCCACTCTTAGCTGGCTAATTGACAGGAAGAAGAAAAAAATAACAGGAATGCTGACGTGGCTAATTGGCCTAACAAACTTAGGCTGACCTGGCTAATTGGTAAACTACCTGCTGCTACTACTCCAACGGTTACAGCTAATGGCTACAGCTACTACTACTGGTATTCTTGGGTGGCAAGGATACAGAGTGAAAGAAAAATACAGAGTGAAGAATGAGCTCTGTATCAATACCCCTCCCTTACTTTGACCTTGTCTCAAGGTCAAAGAATGGATATGTTTTGATAAACTTGTCATAGAGCAACCAAACTGCTTCTTCTGGTTGACTCTCCTTCCTTTGAACCAATAATTCAACTGCTGCCTTGTTGTTTTTCTATACCAATCTTCTATCCAGGATCCAATCAGGTTCTAAGATCAACTCCTCTATCTGGTTTGGATCTCCCTCTTGCCAACTCGAATGAGTCCCCAACTTCTTCTTCAATTGTGAAACATGAAAGACTGGATGTATTAGTGCATCTGTAGGTAGTTGTAACCTGTATGCTACTGACCTAATTCTAGCTGTGACCGGATAGGGACCATAGTATTTAGGAGACAACTTTTGTGGTTTCCTTTGTGCCACTGAAATTTGCCTATAAGGCTGTAACCTTAGATAGACCCAATCTTCTATTTCGAACTCTCTGTCTGATCTGTGGGTGTTGGCCAATTTCCTCATTCTGTCTTGTGATAGCAACAGATTGTCCTTCAGGATGTGTAAAGCATTATCCCTAGACATCATGGAAGAGGCAACTTCCTTGTCTTGAGGAGGATCAAGTACATAAGTAAGGATGTGGGGAGGTGATCTTCCATACACAGCTTCAAAGGGAGTCACCTTAGTAACTGAGTGCCAATTGGTATTAAACCAATATTCAGTCCAAGGAAGGTGTCTACTCCATTCTCTGGGTTTATGGCTACAAAAACATCTAAGATAACCTTCAATGCATCGATTAGTTACCTCAGTTTGGCCATCAGTTTGTGGGTGATAGGCTGTACTGTATTTGAGAGCAGTCCCTTGTTGTTTGAAGAACTCCATCCAAAATTGACTTGTAAAGATTGGATCTCTGTCTGATACAATTGACCTAGGCATCCCATGTAGTTTAAAGACCCCTTCAACAAAAACCTGAGCCACAACTGCTGCTGTAAAGGGATGACTTAATGCAAATAAGTGCACATACTTTGTGAGCCTATCTACCACTACCATTATTATAGTTTTATTATTACTGGTAGGCAACCCTTCTATGAAATCCATAGAAATATCTTCCCAGACTTGATTTGGAATTGGAAGGGGATGAAGTAAACCTGCAGGAGAAACATTCTCTCCCTTATTTTCTTGGCAAACCACACACTCCTGTACATATTTTCTAACTGCTGACTTCATACCTGTCCAATGACAACCCTTTTTGAGCCTCTGCAATGTCTTTAAGTAACTTGAGTGACCAGCCTACAGTACATCATGGTGCTCCTTGATTAACTTAAGAGCCAAGTCAGAGGAAGGATCAATGAGTACCCTGTTTTTGTAGTAGAGAAGGCCATCTTTCATTGAATATTTCTCAGTATTCAGATTGCCTTTGTCCCATTTCTCTTGCATTTGTAAGAAATAATCTGAAGACTGCCACTGGTTTTTAAGTTGTTGAATCCAATCTGCCTGCACAATGGAGATGGCTGCCAAATTTGCTTTCTCCTGCCTAGACAAACTGTCTGCTGCTTGGTTTTTCTTATCCTTCTTGTATTCCACTCTATACTGATAACCATGTAGTTTTATTACCCATTTGTATTGGGCCTCAGTATATACCCTCTGCTCTAGCAAATATTTGAGTGGCTTATGGTCAATTTTAATGACAAATGGTTTTCCCCATAGATATTGTCCCCACTTCTTAACTGCTAAAAGAATGGCTAACATTTCCCTCTCATAAATAGAAAGAAGCACTGACCTTCCCTTCAAATGTTGACTTAAGTAAGCTAAAGGCCTTCCTCCTTGCATAAGTACTGCTCCTATGCCTCCTCCAGATGCATCACACTCTAGTGTGAACTCTTCATTGAAATTGGGCATAGCCAAAACAGGTGGTTGGGTTAAGGCCTCCTTCAGATTTTCAAATGAAGTTTGAGCCATGTTATCCCATAGGAATGAATTTTTCTTGAGGAGATTTGTTAAGGCTCCTGTTATGGTCCCATAGCCCTGTATGAATCTTCTGTAATAACCAGTGAGGCCTAGAAATCCTCTTAGTTGCTTAAGAGTCTTGGGGACTAGCCAATCCACCACTGCCTTGATCTTTTTATAGTCCACCTCTAACCCTTGTTCAGTAATCCTGTGTCCCAGATAGTCTACTTGTCTCTGATTGAAACAATATTTTCTTTTTTGAGTTTCAGTTGATGCAGTTCCAGCTTTTTGAAGACCAATTCAAGATGTATTTTATGCTCTGCAGAGTTAGCACTATACACAAGTATATCATCAAAGAACACTAGAACAAACCTTCTTAAGTACTCCTTGAAGATGTCATTCATCATGGCTTGAAAAGTTGATGGGGCATTAGTTAGCCCAAAGGGCATTACTAAGAACTCATAGTGCCCTTCATGAGTCCTGAAGGCAGTTTTGAATACATCTCTCTCCTCTATTCTTATTTGATGATATCCAGACCTGAGGTCCAGCTTTGAGTAATACTTGGTACCATTGAGTTCATCAAACAACTCTTCCACCAAGGGAATGGGGAACCTGTCCTTCACTGTACTCTGATTAAGTCCCCTATAGTCTATGCACATCCTCCAAGTGCCATCAGATTTTCTGACCAGGATCACAGGAGATGAGTATGAACTATTACTGTTCCTGATAATTCCAGACTCCAACATTTCTTGAACTTGCTTTTCAATCTCATTCTTGTGAAGGAAGGGGTGTCTGTAAGGCCTGCTACATACAGGAATTGCTCCTAGAAGCAGGGGAATTTTGTGGTCATAAGGTCTCTTGGGAGGGAGACCTGTTGGCTCTTCAAATAGGTGTTTATATTTGTTTACCAACTCTTGAATTTCTTCTTTCTCTGCTTCTGGAATTGATTTCTCATTGTAACCCTGCTATGTACACAATTGTATGACAAATAAATGTGGCTTTTGCCTGAGATCTCTGAGTTCCAACTCATCCAAAATTTGTTGAGGCTTCATTCCTTGAAATTTGTGTTGTACTCCTTGGCTTGTGAAATTCATAGTAAGGTCCTGGAAATTCCACATTATGGTACCCAAAGTACTGAGCCAATTTGCTCCAAGTACTATTTGGCAACCAGGAATTGATAGGGGTAGCAAATCAGTGATGATTCGAGTGCCTTGACACTCAATTACAACATCTTTGCATAGTCATTTGCTGGTTAATTTGTCCCCATTTGCTACCATTTTATCAAAAGAGTTGCCAATGGCCATAGGGAGATTAAATCTCTCAATAAAGGAGGTGTCTATGAAACTGTGAGTGGACCCTGAATTAATTAAGATGATTACAGGTTTACTCTTCACAGTTCCCCTCATCTTCATAGTAGACTAATGGAGTGTTCCAGAATAAGCTTGCAAGGAAATTTCAAATAAACTCTGGGAATTGTGTTGAATGACTTCCTGATTCTCTGGCAATAAGGTCATAGGCTCTTCAACTACATTCATTCCTTCTTCATCTTCATCTGATACCAACATGAACAGCTTCTTTTCTCTGTATCTGTGTCCTCTAGCCCACTTCTCATCACACAAAAAACATAGCCCTAAGTTCCTTCTTCTCAACAATTCACTTGGGGATATGGTAGGAGTTTAAAATCTGGAATTAGATTTTCCATCTGTTACCTGTGCAGGTCCCTTGTTCTGAGCTTCAGTGACATTGGAATATGAGGTAGAGTTCCCACTTGCCCATCTGTTAGGTTGATTAGGAACCCTATAATACTTTTTGATAGCTGCAATTTTAGATTCATATAACTTTGCTACTTGCATGGCTGCTGGTAGACTGACTGGGTTAGCCACTAACACTTCATATCTAACCTCCTCTTTGAGCCCTCCTATGAAATGACTGATCAAACTTCTTTCAGGTGTTCCAGCTACTCTCTTTGACAGTTTTTGAAATTTGGAGGTGTACTCTTGAACTGATCCCTCTTGCTTCAGTAACTTGAGGTCAATTGTGTGATCTGTAAATTGGGATGGACCAAATTCCATCCTTATACATTGATAGAACTCATCCCATGTAACTGCGCTTCCTCTAATGGTGACAAGCCAGTCATACCAATATGCTCATGTGCCTTTGAGTTGCACAGAACAGTACCTGACCTTATCACATTCAGGTATGCCATAAAAGTAAAAATAATGGTTTACTCGTAATAACCACTCATCTACATCTCCTTCTCCATCAAATTCAGGTAATTTTAGTCTGGGAGTTGGCTGGCCCCATCCTTGACCTCCTGTACTGGTACTATGATTGAATCTAGTAGGAACAGGAGATCCCATGTGAGCCACAGTAGAATTTTGCATTCCCTGTGCCATTTGGGGGCCTTGGAATTGTGTGGGATAAATGAATGGTTGATGTTCAAACTGATGAAATGGAACTTGGGGTGTGAAATGGACATTCCCTGGTGGAAATTGATTTGAAAAAGGTGATGGAGGAGTGGAAAAATGTGTTGTGAATGGTCTGTTAGGATTGATCTGTGGTGAGGGTGTTAGTGTAGGAGGTGGTGGCAGGGTGGTTACAGGAGGTGGAATATTAGTGGCTCTCCTTGTTCGACCTAGTTCTTCAAACAACTGATCAAATTTGATACCAAATTGATTGAACTTTTGGCTCAAATCTAGAACAGTACCTTCCAAGGAATGTAGCCCTTCCTTTTCTGTGGCTGTACTTCGTGATCCAGATGCCTCTTGGTGTGAAGATTGTGTGCTTGATCCTTGCTCCCGACTGCCCTCGATCGCTGGATCGAGCGGCTCTGATACCAAATTGATATGACCCAGTCCAGCCGCACCAGTGTCCATCATGGGCCTAGGCGAGTGATGCATATATTTGAGCAAAAAAAATGGAAACAATGACAATTAATGGAGAAACTGAGTTATTTGCAATGGCAAAAGAAGATTACAGGAAGAAGAAGACAACAGCTATCAATAGTAAGATTCTTCATAACCTTTCTCCATACCATTTCTTAAAATTCTTTCCCTATTTATGTAACCTCCAAAATATCTCTCACTCTTAGCAGGCTAATTGATAGGAAGAAGAAAAAAATAACAGGAATGCTGATGTGGCTAATTGGCCTAACAAACTTAGGCTGACCTGGCTAATTGGTTAAGTACCTGCTGCTACTACTCCAACGATTACAGCTAATGGCTACAGCTACTGCTACTGGTATTCTTGGGTGGCAAGGATACAGAGTGAAAGAAAAATACAGAGTGAATAATAAGCTCTGTATCAATACCCTTCCTGTCATCAACACCACTACCAATACCCTTCCTGTCATCAACACCATCATCGTCATCATCATCCCCACCATAGCACTCTCCCCGCCGGGGTCACTATGGCCAAACGCAGGTCCACCACCACCTTGCTCCTCTCTACCACCATCACCAATAAAAAATTACTCACCTCCCACCTTGAACTCATCCGTAGATCAACGGCTAGCCCAGCCCTCCTCCTCTCCACGAGCGTTGCCAACTTCCAGCTGTCTCGAGCAACCAACGCCAGATCCGCGTCCCTCCTTCCGTCTAGCTGTAGGCGGGAGCCGCCGCCCTGTGCCGCTCTTCCTTTCTCCCCTTCACGCCGACCGGTGTTCCTCCGGTGAGCCATCGAGACCCCTTGCTTTGCCTCCTCCCTCTTGATCGGAGAGCGACCGCAATCGCCGACGCTTCCCCAAGCGCCGCCCAGGCCGCCTGACTCTACTTTGCCGTGCGTAGCCGACCACACCGGTGTCACGATAGCCAGCGCATACGCACGATCCCCGGCCTGAAACCCCCTCTTCTCCTCGAATCCTTTCTCTCGCCACTCCTCTAACGTTTCTTCTTCCCTCTCCATCGATCTCACAGCTCCCTTTTTTTTCTTCTTCAACTATTCCTCCTCCTCTAATTTTGTTTGGAAGAGTATTTTCTCCTCTTTCCCTTTTAATTCTCTCTTACTCTTTTTTTTAAAACCAAAGCCGGTGGACGACTCCACCCAACCTTGGCCCGGAGGCCGTGGCCACCGCCACCCAGCCACCTCCGTGGGAGGGAGGGCTCGAACCCGGCCCTCACCCCCGGTGCACGGTAGTGTTACCAGTACACCACGACTCGATGTACAATTCTCTCTTACTTTGATTCTCTCTTCCACGCTTCCCGGAATCGAAGAAGCGAATAGAGTAGTTGGAAGAGTAATGATTTCTCTCAGGTATCCATTAATTTATGAGCTTTTGCTATGCCTACAACCAAATGTGTACAATCTATGTACAACCGCCAGTCATGCTTCTATTTAATATTTATACTGTGTTTGAGAATATTTGTGGGGAGGGAGAGAAAAATTTGAGAAAAAAAAATGGAGGAGAGTAAAATAAAAGTAAAGTTAATTTTTTCTTCCTTTGTTTGGATTAGGGGTGAGCGTCGGTATAATCGGTCGATATTTGGTCAATTTTTTCGGTATTTTTTAAAAATCAGTATTTGAAAAATTAATACCAATATCGTACCATTTAGAATCGGTTTCGGTTAAATCAGTTTTCGGTCGATTTTTGTTCGGTATCGATATTTTACCAATTAATATTTGATCAATTAACACACTTAATATTGCATAACCTCTTAACCTATAATATATATTTTTTACCTTTTTGGAAACATTAATTTTAAACCAAGTCTCTACCAACCAAAAAATTAATCAAAATTATTAGAACAATATGTAACAAGTCGCAAACACCTAAAAATGAGCTTAAAATATCAAACACGGTCACTAAGTTTAATCTTTAGTATAAGTTTAAGTAACCAAAATTCACTTCAAAATTCTATGAGAACACAAAAACATAAGCTCAAAAGATAAAAAAACTCAATTCTTAGCATTCTTAACATAAATTCAACTCCACTAAAATACATTCCAAGTTCTAGGAAACCAACCAAAACAAAGATAAAAATGAAAATGTGTAGTGTAGTGTAAAATTAATCATAAACAACATTAAAAAATGTGTGCGCGCGTGTGTGTGTGTGTGTGTGTGTATATGTGTGTGTGTGTGTGTGTGTGTGTGTGTGTGTGTGTGTGTGTGAATCGGGTCGGTTCGGTATTTTCGGTATGGTATTACACTCAAACCGTTACCATTACCATTATACCGTAATTTAGTCGGTTCGGCAATTCGGTATCGGTACATAATTTTGGTTCGGTTTTTTGGAATATTTTTAATCGGCATTCGGTCGATTTTTCGGTATCGGTCGGTATTTGCTCGCCCCTAGTTTGGATGGACAAAAAGTAGGAAAAGAAAAAGTTTAAAAGGAATTTTTTATTTGTTTATGGATAGAGATATAATTACTATTTCCTACTTGGTATTCTCAAATGATGATTCAATATTAACTTTTTGAGATATAATTACTATTTCCTACTTGTTTATGGATAGAGATATAATTACTATCTCAAATGATGATTCAATATTAACTTTTTGAGGGGTGGTGGGATAAATTCACTCAAATTCCTCTATCTCTCTCCATTTTCCTCCCACTTTTGCGAGAAATTTTTTTTGTCATTTTCTCTCCTCCTTTTCAAACACCATCATTTAAAATTTTCCTCTCACTTTTCCCTCAACTTTTTCCTTCCTCCCATTTTCCACCCTTCCCAAACAGTAACTTAAGGTGTGGGAGAGAGTGGTTGTAAAAATTTAGTAGTAGACTTAGCATTTTCCTTAATTTATTAATTTTCTCTATAGGTATACCTACATTTACGAGCATTATTAGTATTATTAAAGTATCATTAATATTATAATCACTAATATCATTATCAATATTTTGTCATTAATTTCATTATTTGCATTAGTAATATTATTCTTGCTGTTATCAAATATATAGATAAATATTTCTAAATTATTTTGTAACAAAAATATGTAGTTTTGGTCCTGTCCCTACAACTATTTTCAAATTGGTTTTTGGCCAGCAATATTGATTAGTTTTCATAACAAGTATTTTGTTTTTTATTATACATATTGTTCTAAAATGCTTATTATTTTATAATCTGAATATAGTTATTTCTTGACTTTAATTATGTGTATACAATTTTAAAAGGATTTAGAATATAGTTTTATAAATAATTTCCTATATTTCCAAAACATTTATTTAAAAATATTTTGATTAGTAAAATCGTAGTTTTCAAACTATTGTAAGTATTTTCTAAAAAGTTACTAAATAGTTTGACTAATAATATAGTTTTTAAATGCTATAACTATTTTCTAAAAATAGTTATAAATATTTATTTTACTAATTTCTTCGAATATTTATTCTTGTCAATGATTAAATCAAATCCTTTCCATCTTCTTGCAAATCTTGAACTTTCCTATATCGTTCCTAGCTAATTCGAATATTCTGGAAATAATGACATGGTTCATGCCATCAATTGAAATCATCTTGCATAGTTTTGACTTTCAAGACTATTTCTGTGCCAACATGATCATATCGCGCCAGTCAACTCCAAATCAACCGAAGCAAGTACTTGTTGACGCTTTCATGTGCATTTACTTTATTGTATTTTACTTGTATATGATATTTTCGTGTCTTAACTGTTTACACACTCGAGAGTTGAGTGATTTACTATTGTTCATGTTTCTTATTGTTATCGTGACCGTGTTTTCATGATTGTGAGATATACATAGTAGAGGGGTACAATTACTAGGCACGTGGACAAAGCCAGACTGTATTGTTGGCAACTCTCCTATTTACGGGGGCGGGCCTTATAACCTCATCGTTCGTCCATATCGTCCATGTGTAGGAACGTTGTACTTCTCATGACACGTACACTAATATTGTTTACTTGGAGTTTTATTATCTTTCCATGCTCACTACTTTCCTGTTTAGTTATCATATTGCAGGCTTCCTTGTTCATATTGTTCATGTTTTCATTGATTATTGTTTCCATGTTTAGTGTTATATTGCTTTATATTGTATTTGTATTGTGTTGGCTAGACTTGTTCTTGCTCCTATCTTGACAGGATATATTTTTTTCCGGTTGACAGATTCATGATGATTATTCTTGATACTTGCTCTCTTGCTTTGGGTTCCTCGGGTGGAGCTAGAGGTATCTTGGAGGCCAACCATTGATTTTAGGTAGAATAGATAGATTTTGAGTTTAATGTTTAGCGGGTTGTTCCCGAATATACTTGGCTGTATTATTGGATTGTAATTTAAATAAATTTTTGTGAATGAGCAAAATATATATGATATTGTTGTATTTGAGATGTATATTGAGCTCCAGACAGCGTACTACCGCCGATACTGCAGCGTAGGCTGGACTTGGCCACGTGCTCGTATTCCAAAAAGCGAAAGCGGGTCATGACAGGGTTTGGGTAGGGTTTTGGGTCAAGGTGAAATGTCTAGGAAGCCCTCGCATAGTGTCATGACAAGTTTTAGAGAAAATGCTTTCTTTCTAATTAGGTGCCTGGCCTAATTTCTAAATGACTTCACTAGCTAGCTACAGACTAACTAGACTTAATAAAATGTGTTTGATGATTGTCTAATCCCACTAATTAGGTCCATTAGGGCCAGCAACAACTATTCTAACTAGTGGCTAACCACTAATCATAATCAATAATATAGCATGTGCACTATATTAATTATTACAAACAATTAAACCAAAATTATAATTATTAGTTTTGTAAAATAATTTTATGACTTAAAATATAATTTGAATTCACAATAATAACAATAAATAGAAAAAAAGTCAAAAATATCCCTCTTCGAGAAAGTGGTAGTTAGAATAATAATAATAATAACTATAATAATAATACAATAATAATAACTAATAATAACTAATAAACCTATTTCTTATGGGCTTTTAGCCCAATTCCCATCATGGGCTCAGCTATAAACAAATATAAAAAAAGAAAAAACATAAAAGAAAAAGAAAGGAGGGAGAGAGACAGAAAGAGGAGAGAGACAGAGAAGAAATAGAAAGAGAGTTGGGGATTGAGGGACAGAGAAGGAGAGGAAGCTGGGAGGAGAGAAGCGGACAAAGAGAGTTGAGGGAGAGGAAAATGGAATGAGACTTACCGGCGTTGCCTGTGCTGGCGCGGCGGCCGGCGAGGGATAAGGCTCATAGGTAGGTGGTGGTGATGCAAGGGCTTTGCCGCTGTGGTCGTCGACGGAGTGTCGAACGGAGGTGGCTTGGCTCGGGTTTTGGTTGGGGTCGATGGCGCAGAAGAAGCACGGTCACGAAGGCACGGAGCTGCTGGGCTCTTTTGGCCGCAGCATAAACGAGGTGGACGAGCGCTGGAGTGGCTCTCCATCCGCGTCTATGCCATCGGAGGGAATGGCTCGATTATCCGTTGGCCCGGGTTCAGCCGGGGATGGCTCACTGGCGCGGAGGCGGGGCGGTGGTCGAACAGTTGGTAGTGGTGGCGGCGGCCGTTATGGTGAGGGGTTTAGGGCACGACGGTGATGGGGTGGGGGTGATGAGCGGTGGCGGTCGGGAGTCGATTCGTGTGGGGGTGGCGATGGAGGTCGTGGTGGTTTAGGATTCCGGCGAGGATGGTCAAAGTTGGCTAGGCCAGGGAGGTGGCCAAGATGTAGGCTAGGGTTAGGGTCAGTGTTTAGTATAGGGATCATCATTTGGCCCGAAGTCCATGGGAGTCCGAAAAGTCCATCCGGCCCGATGGACCAAAGCCCGATAGAGTCCGGTCATTAGGGTGGCCCGATCCGGTCCATATTAATATAGGGCCAGACTTGGACTATGCATCCATCCGCCCGAGCCCGGTCCGAGGTCCGCCCGAGCCTAGCCCAATGATAGTGATCAGCAACTTAAACATGTATTCAACAAAGTCCAAGGCAGACTATAAGACGAGCTGACATATAAAATATATTCCCTAGAAAAATAGAGCTAAAACTGAAAAGTGTTTGCCAAATACTGTTCTGTAATGCATACACGTGCTTTTGAATACTGTTTCATAAGAGATCTATAATTCAATTCAACATAAGAGTATCGACTTTTGAATGCTATTTCAGAAGAGATCTATTATTCAATTCAACAATACTGTTTTTGCTTAAGTTACCATAGCTGAGCTTGACTTTGTTTAAAATATTTAGTACCTTTAAAAAAAATCTATTTTTAAAGTGTAAAACATACAAATTATTAATTTTTATAGAACTAGCCCGGCCCGATCCGATTTGGTCCGAAAAGTCTGACTCTTGTAGGCCCAAAATATTGGTCATAAATAATATTTAAGCCCGGCCCCAAATTTTTTTAGGGCCAAAAAAATCGGCCCGGGCCCATACTTTATGGGCTTGGGCGGCCCGGCCTGGCCCAATGCCGATCCCTAGTTTAGGATTTGGTATTAGTGTTTGAATTGTGTCGGGGTGTCTGACACGGACTTTGTTCGTGTCCAGTGTGACACGGGTGTTGTTCTGAGTAGAACCATGTCCAAGGTGTCGGACACGGAAGAGACACTACAAAAATAACCCATTTTAGCGACATCAAAATACGTCGCTAAATAAGGAAAATCCGTCGCTAAAATAATTTTGCGACGTATTTAGCGACGAAAATAGGGTGTCGCGTATAGGCATGTCGCAGATGGCAATTTCGTCGCAGGACGTCGCTGTTTGCGACGGCGTGATCATTGTCGCAAGACGTCACAAAATTAGCGACGGATTGCAACGTAAGGTTACGTCGCCAAAATAGCGACGTAGAGCGACCACGTTGCGACGCCATAAACTTTATGTACGCTGACATGGCATGGCAGCCACGTGTGCACTTTAGCGACGCCTAGCGACAAATTTTGCGACGTTCGCTGACAGGTTGTCATTTCCCACGTCAGCATTTTAGCGACGTCTAGCGACGTTACGTCACTAGTTAGCGACGTATAGCAACGTGTCCATTCCGTCGCTGTCCGTCGCGGAACGTCGCTATACGTCGCAGATATTATAAAAAAATTTAAAAAAATATAATTGGTATTTTTGTTTTGCTGTGTGTCTGTGTTTACAGTGTGTGTGAAGTGCAGTGTTCGAACCGTCAACAGTAATCGAAACTGTCGATGGTTCCGAACACTGCATTTCACATTCAATGTAAACACAGACACACATCATCACAAAAATACACATTATATTTTTTAAATTTTGGCAGCACCTCCTTCGTATATCAGATCATCGCTTATAACCCAGCGTAGGTATATTTGTCATCCCCGTCGCAGATATCACAAAGTAAATATCACAATAAAAATAGACGACAGTGCAAAGTAAATATCACAGACACACATCTCACAAACATCAAATAGAGTCAAATAAAAATGGAAGATAAAAAGTTTCCCACCAAGTGTATAAACGAAAGTGTACCAATAAACAATTTGCCCATAGGGCCAATACATCTACAAGTCATAAAAAAATCAATGAAATCACTGCGGACCCCTGCCGCGCAACTGGGATAGAATGTAGTCATACTGCTCCTGGATGAGCTGCACCGTAGGGGCAGTAGGAGGCAGTACAATGTCTGGAGTCGGCACCGTCGATGGACCGGAAGGACGTATCTGCTCCAGCTCTCGCAGTCGCTCACCATAAACAGCAAGGGTACTCACCACCCTCTCATTACTCGCCTCAAGCGAAGCCGAAACCTGAGTGAGTGAGGCAGACATGCTCCTCTGCGATCCCTCTAGCTCAACCTGTCTACGCTCTGTGCGCTGCATAGACTCGGTGAGCGTGTACAAGCTGGCAGCTGTAGCCTGATGCAGACTCATCAGCTCCTGTATACTGCGCTCGACCACATCAAATCGTCCGGTGACGATCGGAGGGTCGGATCGTCGCTCGACCGTATCAGAAATCTGCTGCTGCAACTCGCGACGCAGCTCCTCGATCTGACGATGAACATCCTCAGCTCGTGATGACGCCTACGAAGCTGGAGACTGCGCACAGACAGAGGGGGTCCGGGATGACTCTGAAGCCAAATACGCGCCGTAGGATCCCGTACCGTAGTACGTACCCTTCTGAAGACCGCCAACGGCGGTCATCCAGAGCTCGTCCGACGATGGAGCTGTAGGCGGCTGGGAGGAAGTACCAGCCCCTCCCTCTGCTTGCGCACTAGCAGCAGCAGCAGCAGCCGCCTCCTCCTGTAGCCGAATAAACTCGGCCAAGAACATGTTTGCTAACGTGTAAGTGTTTGCTAAAGTCTATATTGATATCTATTTTCCTGTTTTCTAAATTATAGTAAATTAATATAAAGAATAGAACGTACATATGCCTGCGTCGCCCTCTCGTCAGTGAACTCCCCAGCCCTCCGATGGGTGACCAGGAAGACGGTCACCATGTTCGGGTCCTCACCCTTTTTTACCTGTTAAAATATATTATCTATTATTAGTATTAAACATTCTATCGAACTATATATAAATTAATGTCCGTCATAGGAAACGTACCAGACGACGAAAATGCTCCGTCATCGGAATGGAGCCACCACACCACTTACCGGCGCTCGACCGCGCCACCTTGGCCTTGTCAGACCGCTCCTGGTACTTGGGCTCGTGGAATCTAGCCTTCATCGCAGCCCACTGCTCTGGCGTGATCCAACCATGGATCGGCTGTCCTGAGCGATCACGACACTTCTGGTCGTGGATCGCATCACGGATGAGCTTGGCTGCGACGGCAGAAAATTGGCCCTCGATCCTCGCCGCCCGGTGTGGTGGATAGAAATAGGTCCTCTACAAGAAGTAAAATACAAAAGTTGTATAATATACACAAATGATTATTAAAATTTAAAAATAAACAATTTTTTTACCTTGAAGTGGGCGAACCAAATGGCCTTCCTATCTGCGGGAGCATCTGAGTAGTTAATCCAAGTCCCACCATAGTTCTGCCTCAGAAATACCCCCAGCTGTCTCTGTACTGCAGAAGGCCGATATCTGTACAATAATAATTTTTCATGAATATATATGTACATATAATCATTTGAGAAATATATATTAATTAATTAACTTACTTCATAGGCCCGTCCGTCCAAATCTCCATACGCGTCTCGCCCGGGGGAGCGCATGGAGGGTCGCTCTTACCTCCTGCCTGGACAGGATCAGTCTGATCGCCGTCTTCCATATGCTCGGTGTGGGCTCCCTCCAAAGAGCCATCGACAGGAGGAATGCTGGACGCGGGATCAGGAAGGCTGGACGACGAGGGAGGAGTCGCCAACCTGCTGGAACTGTCCTGTCCCGGTAATGGACCGGGAACAGAATGGTACACTGGCATACTCGGAGATGAGGATGAGGGTATGGAACTGCCCTCTCCATCCCCAGGCCGAGGCTGACGGGACTGCCTAATGTAAAATCCTCCGCGTCGTCCTCCTAGTCTAGTCATACCTGATAATAACATATGACAATAAAACAAAAATACATATTTATATGATAGACATCACCGATTTTTGAAAAATATCATAGTCACAGATAAAAGTGTCAATAAAGTATCACTGAAGTGTCACAGATTTATATGATAGAAGTGTCACTAAAGTGTCAAATATGATGATAAAACAAACGTACAGATTTAATCCTCTTCTGAAAATTCATCTAGTTCGTTTAGCTCATCTACTTCTTCTTCTTCTTCCTCCTCTACATCTTCACTTTCATCTGCATCTTTCTCTTTAGATAATTCTACTTCTTTTACACAATTAGATGTGTAATGAGGAACTTCCGTCGTGTCCACTTCTATAATATTTGTTACAAGAGGTAGTTCATCCTGTTGATAAGCTATATCGTCAACCTCAAAGGTATTTCTAGCTTTGGTCTTGCATACTGCCCATCAGTCCGACCTTGTTGTTCCCCATTTAGGATAACTTGTGAAGTACACGAGCTGAGCCTGACTTGATAGGACAAATGGTTCATAGGCTTGATATCGACGCCGATAGTTTATATCAACAAGACCGTGCTTGTCTACTTTCCAACCTTGACCTTCAATCGGATCGAACCAATCACACCTGAATAACACAATCTTAGCAGGCTATATTCCATAGCTATATGTCAGCTCCACGATCTCCCGTAGCATGCCATAGAAATCGTTGCCCGCATCAACATCTTTGTAGTTCGAAGATCTGACACACAAACAGCTGTTTTTGGTGGAGTCGAGATCCACAAAGTTGTCTCTGATCGGGCAAGTTGTTGACTTGAACCTAAACCCATTAACACAGTAGCTTGACCATATTTTTGCAGCATAAATTGGTCCCTTGGCTAGCATTCTAATAGACTCATTCTCAAGTCTTGCGTATGGACGATCGACCTAAATACCACGAAAGAAACAATTAAGCTCATTCTCAAAAAAGTACATATACAGAAAGGTAATTACAGAGTTCTGAAGTCTTACATATGCACTCAACCATGATGGAAAATAATGCCTCATTTCTTGTTCTAGTTCTTCTTCTATTATGTGTGGCCTACCTGACCTCACATCATCATTAAATATGCTGAAAACAACATCGTGCAATTAATGTAATAGTATAATAATCAACACTATTAAAATAATGTAGACGTATTATTTACGTACCCCTCCAGTTTCTCTACTTCCTCCTCGTCGCAGTTAAGTAATACATACACCTGAGCAGCCCTTAGCTCATCATCGTTCAGATCTCTTCTTTATTTTACCCGATGGCTTTTCTGGAGCATTGAATACCTTCAGTATTGTATTATTACTTTCAGGATCTCCGTCGTCGTTTCTGGAAGCTCTCGTTCTATTAGTTGCAACATGAGGTTTGAAATACATCAAACAAAAGTTTGTAATCTCCTCGAGAACATAGGCTTCACAAATAGAACCCTCGACCCGTGCCTTATTTTTCACCTTTCTTTTTAGGTGATTCAAATGTCGCTCGAACGGGTACATCCATCGATATTCGACGGGTCCACCAACACGTGCCTTATAGGATAGATGAATCGGCAAATGCTCCATAGAGTCGAAGAATCCAGGAGGAAACACCCTCTCTAGCTTGCATAGTATTACCGCAATGTCCTTCTCTTGCTTTTCTAGACGATCAACGAGCAATTTCTTAGAACAAAGATCCCTGAAGAATATGCTAAGCTCCGTCAATGGATCCCAAACTGCCTGCGGTAAGAATTCCCAAAATACAATCGGAATTAACCTCTCCATGAATACGTGACAGTCGTGGCTCTTCATACCCGTCAATTTGTTTTCCTTCGGATCGACACATCTTCTCATATTTGACACATATCCGTCTGGAAATTTTAGGCCCTGGATCCACCGACAAAGTCTCACTTTATTCTCCTTGTCCAGCGAAAAAATTGACTTCGGCAGGAACTGTTTTCCATTCTGCTGTATCAAATACAACGCAGGGCGTTTGCATATTTCTTCTAAGTCCAACCTGGCCTTGGGATTGTCTTTCGTTTTTCCCTTTACGTCCATCACAGTATTAATTATGTTATCAAACACATTCTTCTCAATATGCATGACATCAAGATTATGTCTGATCAGATTGGTACTCCAGTATGGCAGATCCCAGAATATGCTCCTCTTTGTCCAGTTATGATCTCTACAAATCCATCGCACTTGTACCTAGTTGTAGGATCTTCGATAGCACTTGAAAAATCTTTAACCTCCTCCCATATCGTGGCTCCGCACCACCTTGGTGGTGGATCACCCTTCTCTACAATGCCGACACGGAATGCATTCCTGTTCCTTCTGAACGGATGATCTTTTGGCAGAAATTGCCGATGACAATCAAAGAAGCACGATTTTCCTCCGTGTTTCAAGCGGAAAGCCTTACTACGGTCCATGCAATATGGACATGAGAGACGGCCATGAGTGCTCCATCCAGATAACATTCCATAGGCCGAAAAGTCATTGATGGTCCACATAAGGGTTGTCTTCATCTGAAAATTCTGCTTTCTGGAAACATCGTACGTGTTAGCGCCTACTTCCCATAACTGATTCAACTCATCTATCAAAGGCTGTAAGTACACGTCAATGTTCCTTTTGGGATTGTTCAGACCAGGAATTATAACGGTTAGAAACATGTACTGAGTCTTCATGCACATCCAAGGCGGTAGGTTATACGGAGTGACAATCACAGGCCAGCACGAATACTGGGATCCCGAAAGACCAAAAGGAGTAAAACCGTCAGAAGATAGTCCCAACCTGACATTACGCGGATCTGAAGCAAAATCAGGATACACTCGATCAAAGTGCTTCCACGCTTCTCCATCGGATGGGTGATCCAACACTCCTTTAATCTGTTCTCGCATGTGCCAACTCATATTTTCGGCCGTCTCTTTTACCATAAATAATCTTTGCAACCGCGGCGTTAAAGGCAAGTAGTGCATTGAATCGGTCGGTCTTCTTGCACCGGTAGACCTTCCTGTACTAGTTGTCTTATAGCGATCAGCACCACAAAATCTGTACACATCTTCGTCCTTGTCATCTTTGTAGTACAGCATGCACCCATTGCGACAGGAATCGATTTTCTCGTATCCCATCCAGAGCGATCTCACCATCCTCTTAGACCGGTAGAAGTCTTTAGGCAACTTAGCACCCGCCGGCAAGATCTCTATAATCAACTCCAACACTCGGTTGTAGCATTCTTGCGACATGTTAAAATCTGACTTAATGCTCAACAGTCTTGTAACCACCTCCAACGGTGAATGATCCTCACAACCAGGATACAATGGAGTCCTTACATTCTCTAGCAACTCCATGAACTGTGCAGCATCGGCGTTCGGTGCCTCCTCAGGTGCATCATGAACGAAACTAGGCCCCGCAGCGTCGAAAACCATGTTGACGCACCCGTCGTCGTATGCATGATTATCTGAAACAAAATTAGGTCCCGTATGCATATACGGCTCAACGTAAGGCTCCGGCTCTGATGCTAAAGACACAAGTTCTTCGTGTGCGGTCCACTGATAGTAATTAGGCGTGAAACCCCTCGAGTACAAATGATATGTCACTTCCACTTCTGGATAATATTTCACGTTATGACATTTCACACACGGACACTTAATTTTGGTGCCGTCCATGTACTGAGGGAACGCCTTAGCAAACTGCAGGAACTTCTCTACTCTCGTTATGTATTCATTCCGCACACCACACATATCATCAGGACGACGATTGTACATCCATGAATGATTCCGCAAGTAGTAATTCATATCCATTTGGAAATAATTCTGCAAAGATGGACACACATTATCCAACAGGCACAAATTCGTATATTATGTCAAGCAAAGTCAAACAAGGTCAAAGTAGGTCAAAGGTTGACCTACTGTTGACTTTGTCAACTCTTAGTCCAATCTAGGTCAGATATTGACTCTACTTTGACTTTCAGTTAAAATAGTCAACCTTGGTCAAACAAGGTCAAATCTAAGTCAAATATCCTATTTCTAGTCATTACCTACCAAGGTACCCTTTACCTTATCGCTATTGGTATCCCAATACCAATACCTTAAGTTGGTACCCTTTACCTTATCGCTATTGGTACCCTTTACCTTATCGCTATTGGTATCCAAATACCAATACCGCGGTAACATGGTTGGTACATTAAGGGTCTTTGACAAGATGACATGTTGCAAAAAAATATATCCTTATATATAGTTCTCCTACTAATTTTCTTTAACATTACGTAGAAGAACTATAAGGATATATCTTTTCACAACATGTCACCTCCTCAAAGACCCTTAATGTGACAACCATGGTTTAATGTATCGGCCGATACCGATCCGATACGGCCGATACCGATACGGTTTGCCATGTTCCGATCCGATACCGACCGATACCAAATATTGACCGATACCAACATTGGGGGTCTTTGTTCAGGTCAATTCGGCAAAACCAATCGGTAAGGGTGACTACTATTTCATATAATTTCAAAACTACTAAGAAATAACACTGAAATACTTAAAATTATGCCTAAATGTATAAAATATATGTTTTTAAATGTAAATAATTTATTAATAATTATTTGTTTTTCGATACCAAAGTCCGATACTCCGATACGATACCGCCGATACTACCGATATCGCCGATACCAATACTCATAGGAATAGTCCGATACCGATTCCAATACCGATATTGTGATCCTTGGGTATTTATATATATAGGTATATATGTATGTATTGTGTGTGTGTGTCCTGTGTCCTGTGTCCTGTACTGTGTCCTGTCACAGAGTCGTGTCCGAAAACAAACCAAAGTCAAGTGTCCAAACCAAACTCGTGATTTAAGTGAGGCCTAATAACATCTAGTGTTGAACATTTAATGATAGTCTATTATAAGAAGTAATATTTGCTTTGTGAAACCAAGTCTGCATCAGATTTTCTATTGTCGTAGAGTCCCTGTGAATTGGAAGTATGCATGCAAAGTCTTCATCGGATTTTATATTCGTATATTTGTCTATTTTGGCAGTGATGATCTTAACTTGTTGATGGTCTTATGACTTTGTTGTATTCCTCATTAAGTATAATTGGTGAAGAGGCACATTTTCATGATATGGGATTGCAAATAACTCAGAGCCAACAAGTTGACAATGCTCTAATGAACTATGATCAATTAATCAATGTTGTTAAAGCTGCCTGTGATTAGTCGTTTGCTAGAAACATGATCTGTATTCTGCCTGTGATTAGTCAATTTTCTGGAAACAAGTATGGGCAATATGCTTCTAATGATTCTTGTCATCAATTCATTTGCTAGAAACAATAATGTTGTTGTTGCCTTCGAGTGTCATATCATGTCTTGTATTATGTATTCTCTATTTTGTAATTTTCGGAAATGAAACATTATGTATTCTTTAAATTTATCAATATTGTTGTTGTGGCATGTGATTAGTCATTTGATGGAAATATTATGTATTATATCATTTTAACAGTTCATATATTATGTATTATTGTCATAAAGTTCCATTAGATATTATGTAAAAATAATTTATAAACTGGAACAAATATATAAATACAGTTATTTTATTTCAATTGCTCTCATTTGTTATTTTTTGGGCAACCAAACAATATTTATAGAAGTGTCCAAACCAAAGTCAAGTGTCCAAACCAAAGTCAAGGATTCATATACAAGTGTCATGTGTGTACGTGTCTCCCAAACCAAACTCGTGTCCAAATACTCGACACAATGTGTCCAAAAACAAACCAAACTCTGTGGGGACACGATGTGTGTCCGTGTGTCCGTGTGTGTCCATGAGAGAGGAGAAGGAAGGAGAGGAGTTAGGTTAGGGTTTACCTGAGGAAGAGGAGGAGGAGCTCGGATTGGGGGAGGATGAGCTCGAGGAGGAGGATCTCGAGGAGGAGGAGCTCGCCGGAGGGGGAGGGAGTCGCCGGGGGGGAGGGGATCGCCGGGGGGGAGGGCACTGACAGAGGGGGAGGGAGTCGCCGGGGGGGTGGGGGGGGGAAATTAAAATTTTTGGAAGTTTTTGAGTGAGAGTGAGGGGGAAAGAAGGCAGCGGCGTGCCCTAAGTAAAATAACTTAGCGACGTCACGTGTTGACGTCGCTAAACGTCGCAAAAATGGCGACATATATTTATAATATGTCGCTGAACGTCGCTATTCCGCGACGTAGGAAACTCCTGTCGCAGAACTTAGCTAGTCAGCGACGTTTTGCGACGTGTTTATAAAGCTGTCGCTAATAGCGACGTCATTTCTTGCCGTCGCTAAATTACGTCGCTATTAGATGATATTTTAGTAGTGAGATATTGGACATGTAAGGATTATAATAGAGTGAAAATACACCCAGGGTCGGACCCGAAGCAAACATAGGTTGACACGGAGAAGTTAGCACAGACACGGTGCACGACACAACTTTGGTGGAGAAAATTTATGGAGAAAATTTGTGGAGAAAAATAATGGGGAGGCTCCCCTATAAATAGGGTGGTGAATTCTATTAAGAGACGGATTATGACCATTTTAAACTCCACTAAATAAATCTTACATTAATTCAAATCAATTTAAAACTAAGTCAATAAAATCTAATCACAATTTAAATCACCATAAATATTTAAACACTAAAATAAATATAAAATACCTTTTTATAAATTCAAATAATTTCAAATAATCTTCTAAAATCAAATTTTACAAGTAATACATAAAGTTATTTTCATGTACCTAGTACGCAAATAGTACAAAAGAAAATATTATTTTTTAAATTATTACCTATACTCGTATATAAAGTTTGACTAAAATTCAGTATGACACACTTCATATAAAAACAAAACAAAAATATTTATCTTATATGTATTTTGAAACAAAATATTTTATTTTCTATATTTATTACAAATTTACAATAAAGCTTTTTGTATAAAAATAATTAAATACTTCGTATATACGTATCCGTATTCGACGTATAAATACTAAAAATAAAAAAATAAAAATCTATAGTAAAATTTAGGGGGTTTACGAATATGAAATTAGTTTTAAGAAATTGACAATTGATGTGCTTCAAAAATCAAAGCTACAGTGATGTATATCTATAGTCATAGTTGATCATAAAATATAGTTTAATATTAATTAATTATACTAAATAAATAAAAATAAAAATAAGTTATAAATAAATACCCAAAAATCAGGGAGCTTACACAGAAGTCCTATAAAGAGAGAAGAGTTTCTCATTCATCCCATTCCATCTTATTCTCTCTTCTCAATTTTACGTATTCTCTAAGCTTTATACTTTCAAGTCAAAGCCTTTACGGCTCCTAGCCAAGCCAGTGCCAGTGCCAGTTTCGGTTTGATCTAGAAGATGGTTAGAGTTGTAAAGAATGCTTGAAAACTATTTCGTTTTCATCCTACTTTTGAAGTTGACAAGTCCTTTGAATCAAAGGCTCGTGGATGTGAAGTAGTGTTCTTGGGATTAAAAGCACGTATTGTAAGGAGTTGCAAGTACTTCAAATTCAAAGCTTGTATTTCACTACATAGTGGATTTAACATCGAGCTACAGTTCTCGAGACTGGTCTAGTCCGCTCAGAGGAAAACCAGTATAAACTTCGGTGTTTGAGTTTTTTTTTATCTCCTTGCTTCACACATTTACTGAAATACTGCCTGTTTCATATAAGTTGTTTACTTCCATTTAATTTTTCAATTGATGATTATCATTTTGCTGCACACACACTCTATTCACCCCCCTCCAGAGGTGCTCAACGGTCCTACAAGACCATTTGATTTTTCTTCCAGTGTCTGGTTTGTGTAGGAAAGAAAAAAAATATCATTGTTCCAATAATATTTGATGCCAACATAATTATAGTCAACATAATACGAAGAGTTAATTGGTGTGAGACTCATCTCACAGTATCGATATTTATATACAGATACATATTTTCTAGTATATTTCGTATTTTTTTGGTTTTTGTAACGCTTTAAAATTTACCTAAATTATAAATTTTCTCCTTGATCGGCATATCGTCGGGATACCGGTGTGTTCCGACGGTATACCGTCTGGGGGATATTTTTTACTTTTAGATATTTTCTATTTTTTGATATTTTCATGAATTGTGTTTCTAATATTTTCATGAATAATGTTTTGGATATTTTGATGAATAGAATTTAGTTATCTTTGTGAATAGTGTAGATGCATCCTATTATCCATTGGTCCATTGGTTGACTCACTCTATTATCCAATGGATAATTGATTTTTTTGGATCGTTATGATCGATTTAGATCGTGACGCGGATCGCGATCCAACGGTCATGATTAGTTCCCCTTCTATATATACCTTCTCACTTTTCCTCTCCTCTCTCTTTTATTTCCTTCTTCCATTCCTCTTCTCTTTCATTCCTCTTCCTCAAGCTTAGGAAAGCTAGGCATTGAGGTCTAGAGTGTGGTTTTGCACCCCTCTTGGTGGTGAAGTAGAAGATTTGGCTTGGAGCTTAACCTTGGCACGTACATTTTGTCAAATTACTGAACAACCTTCATTATTATCATTTTTGTTTTCTTTGGTATGGATAGCTTATTTTGTTCCAAAACTTGTTCTGTTAAATATGTTTCCCTCATGATTTTAGTTATGTAGATGTTTCTGAATTCGGGTTTGATCTATGTTTTGATTTTCTATTAAAATCCAATATTGACATAGTAGAAAAACTCTGTATCGAGAGTGACACTGGTGTTGCCATCATAGATCTTGGTCACATCTATTATGTGAGGCCCTCACCTAGCTTGTATACATAGATTTTGAGTTGGTAGAAATCGAAATCCGTTTCAGGTTTTCGAGAACCTATTTTAAGAGTATTTTAAGGTATTGATCTATCCAATCTTTTATTTTGTGAAAACTAATGCTTCCATGTTGTAGGAAATTAAATTTCATGCAATTTTGACTTTTAAAGCGTCGAATTTTGAATTAAAATGAAGTTTTTATGACCGAAACAAGTTTTATGTTTTTGATTTCGGATTCTGTGACTCTCCAGAAAATCTGTCGGTAATCTGCAAAAATTCGTCAGAAAATTCGAATGGCTCACTCAAAACTTGCTATGACAGTTCGAAAAATCTGTCGGTAATCTGCAAAAATCCATCGGTATTCCAAATTAGGTTGTTTTAGGCTGTTTTTCTCCATTTTGATTTTTTTTTTCAATTGTAATGAATTCTTAACATGATTATATGACCTTGTAAAGTTAGAGAATGATTATAAACCCTATATACACTTGACACTAATATATGTTCATAAATTGTTTTATGTCATGTACCTATCTTTTATTGATTTTTTCTTACATACCATGATATAGTTTCCTATTTGATTTTCTGACATGCTATGATATGTTTTCCTATTGACTCCTTCTTACATGCCACAATATGTTTTCTTATTAATTTCTTCTCGTATGCCATCATATGTGTTTCTTATTGATTTACCCTATATGCCATTATATGTATTGCCATGCCTTTCTAGATTTTATTGTCCAGTACATTTGTTGTCTAGCCGTACATTAATTGATAGTAGCCTATAATGGTGCACTCATGATTTTCGTACCATTACTGATTGATAGTAGCCTGTCATGGCGTACTGATCATTACTGTACATGTCCAGATTGATTTAGCGGCTCACCGTAGCTCACCCAGTCTTAATATTTCCATGTCTTGTTGTGGCTTGTTATAGTGTGTCACGACCCGCTCCCGAATAATCGGATACGAGTCGGACAACCCCAGCCTATGTTGTAGACATAACGTAGTAAGCTGTATGTAAACCTCATGAATCATCAAGTGAATAAAATTCAGTCATACTCATCACAGCGTCTATAGATCGTACCCAGAACGCGAATCACCATGACCATCACAGATATCACTATGCTTTGTACATCTTTACAGTAGGTGTCCGGAAACAAATCTGGTATAAGTAAAGCAATTATTAATACAATCATCCAGATACATCAATATGTACTACATTATCCTCAAGGCAGAAATGTGAATCTATACAATGGGTTCCTATATCCAATCCAAGTCTCTACTTCTAAACAACATCTACTCCAGCATCTACTATCTCCTATAGTGACTCATAGCTAGGGTAGAAGTCCTCATCAATCTCATCTGCATCGTATATAGTCAGGTAAGGAGTAAAGTACAACCCCAACAAGAAATACTATACAAATTAAATTTGAAATGCACAAGTAATGATATTGACCAACCTGCAATATGAAACAATAGTACCAGAACTGAAACAATGAACAAGACAATCAATACAATAGTGAATTCAAAATATTGCTCTAATGTGTGACCAGCTGGAAACCACAATATCACAATAAGGTGCAGCTTAATCTTACATGAGGTGTACGATTTGGCTATTCACAATAACCTAGCTAAGGGGGTGTGGTCACACACTAGCTAATATTTTCCCAATCCCCGTAAGACAATTAATGAAACAAAATATGATCAATGAGGCACAATAAAATCGTGTCAATCTCGTGTCCAACATGAGAACAAAAAACATGACAAAAATAAAAAGTAAAGAGCTCAAGTCGGTGTACTTGCCTGGGTATTTGTAGAGATCAAATCCAATGTCGTGAGAATCTGTGTCAATGACACCAATATTTCTTAGACAATATTCTAAAAATCTATTTATTCCTAATCGATAATTATTCTAGCCCAAAACTTATTTCTATAATCTATTTCTAACTAAACTAATTATTAGTTACTAATTCATTACCAATCAGAACCAACAATCCAACCCACTAATCTAGAATATCTTAAACTCTATAATTTCCAACCATTTCAACCCATAGTCAAAACTGCCCAATTTAACCAGCCTATGCAGCCCATCAGTTAAGTCTAACAGAGTATGTTGTGCAATTAATCCACCCATGAGCATTAGCCCAACATTTGAAATAAGCCCATATGTTCAGACCTACAAACCTCATTTATATATAACGTTCAACAAGGTTTAAATCAACCTTCCCACCCAGCTCGTCGTTGAGTGTGAGATCTCAGTTTACAACACCCCATTCGCGCCAACATAATTCAAAGCTAACAGTTAACCTAGTAGTCCCGAACAATCCCATATGGATGTGACACTCGCTCGAACACAAACTTCTGTCCAAGAGTCTTGTCCCATATATACGAGTCCGACTCTACCTAGACACAGGGAACTATCGAATAATCAAAGAAAGAGAAAGACAGTGGAGGAGCTTACCAATATCCCTCACAAGCCAAAACTAGTCCCCTCGTCTCTGATCCAGACACAACGAGCTACCAGTTTTCCTCAGAGACCACTGATCAAACACCTGGTGTGCATAAACAACAACATAATGTCTGGTATTTGTTTGAATTTCCTAAGACGAAATTTTCAAAAAAACTCATCCAGAATAGGAGGAAAGGTCGACCATCCTACTGAGTCGTCAAAAATTGGTCGGTATGACTCAAAAGATCCGATCTCGAGCAAGCTTTTAAATCAAAACCATATAACAGAGATTTGGAAGAAAAATATATCAATCTCACCGATCGAGTTGGAGTTTGTCGTCGATCGATCTGGATCGGCTGGAATTGTCACGACCCATATCCGCTTTTCGGGATGCGAGTGCATGCGCAAGTCCAGCCTACGTTGCAGTGTTGACGGTAGAACGCTGTCTATCCTGCAATAACCAAATGCCCATAAAATAATAACTTTATTGCTTATTCACAACAACTAATTAAATTTATAATATTCGCAAGTTTTATATTCAATCAAAATATAATGTCTCATAAAATCTAATACAACAAATTTAAACTATCTAACAAGTCTCTAGGTTTTGGCCTTCAAGTACACCCATGTTTCTCCAATGCTAAGAGTAGTCGCAACAAACCTGAAAAATTGGTTTCTAGTCAGGAATGAGACGTCTACATTTCTAACAGCAGTTCCAATAATTGACAAAGTCTACAAAGCAGTAAATAGTAATAAAATACATAATGGATGGATAAGCAGGAAATCATGATATGAAATATATGAGTAAAACAGGATAGCATAGTAATAATGACAAGTGGAAACAGTAATAAAACTGATAAGACATGCAACAAGCTATGTATAAGTGGAACTAGAAAATTGCACCTATCTAGTGTGTTGAAATACTACTTTCGACATGTAAACGACTAAGGGATAAATCCGGCCAACCGCAAGTATCGTGTGCGGCTGCTATTCTCCAAAGACAAATGAGATATTTATGGGTCGTTCACATGTCTACTAAAGTATTTTTCCATCCGACTAGTACTCATGGATTCAAATAGGTCATGAATACGATAATACATTAGTCACAAAAAAAATAATATGTAAAAAAATCTATAACTACTACATCGTGTAACCATCGTGTCAAGAATCAACATTAAATTAATGTAAGACAATACTAAATACACGAATCATAGAAGTTATCAAATATGAAAACTATCAGAAAATCTACTCGTTTGGGATCCTTAGCTGGTGAAACCAATAATCTCGATAGGTCTAGGATAGTCTAATTGGCTAGGGTCGATATTTAGAATTTCGAAATTCGCAAGAAAAGTAAGAATACGATTAGTCACGTTCGAAAAATGATTTATACTTGAAAAGGAATTTCATGTAATAAATAGATATAACTATTTTAAAAATAGTTTAAAATCTTTAAGCTATATCTAATAATTAAAAATTCTAGAAAATTATTTTTTGGATAAAACTACAATTTAGTCAAACATAATATTTTTTCTTAATATATATATATATATATATATATATATATATATATATATATATATATATATATATATATATATATATATATGTTTATTTATTTAGTGAAACATAATAATAATGATAATAATATCGATAATAATACATATAATCTAATATAAACATATTGTATGTGGATAACAAAATAATAATATCCACAATACCAAATATCATATATGTATCTACTGATACATACTAATTATATACATAATATTAATAATTTAAGATAATAGAATAAATTCTCATAATCCTTTATGATTATTATTATATACTAATAGTAATAAATAAAAAAATCTACTAGTTGTTTCCAAAGTCTAAAGTATTTTTGTTAACCATAATAAGCATAAGAATAACCTAATAATAAATGGGTAATAAAATAATAATAACTAATAATAATAGGCCAAAAGGAAATAGGTTTGATAACATACCAAAAACCCAGCCCAATACATCTTAATCCGGCCCATGACCTAATAACCCATATAACAGCCCATATTAACACACAAAATAATTAAATAAACACAATAAAACACCCAAAACGAACAATAAAGAAAGAGAGAGTGAGGGCAGATGCGGCTCATAGAGAGAGAGAGTGAATGATAAAAACTCACCGAGAGGAGAGCTCGGCACTCGGCAGAGTCCACGGGGAGCGCGGGAGGACTGATGTCGAGGAAATGGCTGCCATTCGCGGAGAAGCGGCTCATCTATGGCTATATGCAGCGCTTTGCTTCGTCGGCGGGAAGACCCGACACGGGGAGCGCGGGCATTGGGGTTTCCTCAGTGGAGATCGACCGGAGTGGCCTCGACTACTCGGCGGTTGGGGTTCAAAAATTACGACGACTGGCACCGGGGTACTAGCGCGGCGCTCGATGCTTGATGCTCAGGTTGTTGGGGATCTGGGCGGTGGCGACAGCGGGGCTCGAAGCTACGCTTCGGAGAGACTCCGCTGCAAGGCTAACCGGAGCGGAAAGCGCACGAAAACAGTCACTGGCAGTGCGTGGAGTGCAACCTGCCGGAGGCAGAGTCAACGGTGGATCCAAAGGAGGATCGGCACGAGGTTCGACGGTGGCTTGGCCTGGTGGCGCTCGGGTTCAGGCACCTTCGTGGGGACCAGGTAGGACGCACGACATGGTGGCGACGAACAGGTGAGGCTCTCTCTCTCTCCTTACTTGTGTGTTGATGGATTGCTGTGGCGGTGCGGGTGTATTTGGTGATAGTGACGGTGGTTGTGAAGTGTGGGGATGGTGGAGTTGGTGGTCAGCGGCAGGAAGGATGACGTAGAGGAGAAAGTGGTCATGATGGTGATGAGGCTGGAGGAGAGTATGGTGTCCCAGCTGGTGTTTGTTTGTACGGCGCGCACGCGAGGAGCGTGGTGCAGCTGTCGTAGTCGGACAGCATGTCGAGCTCGGGGTCAGGTGACTGGAGGTGGAGTAGGGAAGAAGCACACGACGGTGGTTAGGTGGCCGACGACCTCTGATTAGAATTTGATTGTATCGGACATGTATCCGTGGTTTTGGAATTGGTGTCCGAGGTGTCGGACACGACCGATAATGTATATGTAATAATACAAGTAGTCGAACGAAAATACATGGACATGATGCACGCATATCGTGGGATTGATGGAATTGTGAAAGAAGGGTATAAGGAGTTCTACTTAAATAGGAGATTGAACTCCTAGTTGGATAAGGACAATAAGTCCTAATAGATAAGTCCTTCCCTTTATTTAAATCAAATTTAAATTAAAACTCATTACTAGATAATAACATATTAATTTAAATTAATCATTAATCTAATCAAAATCCTTTAAATGATCTCAAATAATTAAAGTAATTTTTAATATTATAAAATAATTTTAAATTCTAATAGATAAATCTTCACAAGAATTCAAATAGAATTTAAATACAGATACATCTATTCATAATACTATAAATGATTGCTATACTATTTTGAATATTATTTTATATTATCTAATAATTCAAATCGTATGAATTCAGATTCAAATCGAATAAGTGATCAGCATATAATTTTAAAAATAGTACTTAATGTTTATCAAAATAATTTAAATTGTATACATAGAAATCTAAATCAAATAGTTGATTACCACCATAATTTGAATAACCTTTAATATTATCAATTCTAAATTCAAATAATAGTTATCCTAGTCATGATGATATTATCAAAACAATTTTAAATACATTTTTATTAACTAAAATCTTTTTAAAAAATAAATGGAAAACTTCTTTTTATTATTCCAAAATATTTATAACTTTTAAAGCCGTTTCAGTGACCAAATATTGAACAACATATTTTATAATTCCAAAAATTCGAGAACACATGTTTTTAGAAAAATTTAAATAGCATTTTCAAACTATAAATTTTAACTAGTTTTAAGAGAAAGTATTTCTAATCATCAAGAGAAATGACTTCTAATCATGACACAAATAAATAGTTAAAAAAAATAAAAAAAATTAAAAATTCGGGAAGGGGGTTACAAATCTACCCACCTTAAAGAAAATTTGTCCTCGAAATTTCAAAGTGTACGATTAGGTACGACTAAGAATATAATAAAAAATAATATTATCAATGATCAAAATGAGTTAGATGAATAAAATTGAACCTTAAGAAAAGATACCTTGTGGCACGATCAAAAGAGTCTAGTCAAGGTGGTCAAGGATATAATCAAAATAGGATTAGTTAAACAAGAAAAGTCGTTAGGCACGATTAACTACTATAGGCATGGTCAAGGATCAAAATTTAGACAAAATCTTAATATGGTTAAAATCACTTAGACACAACTACGATGTAGTCATGATCAAGGTTAATCATGCAAGTCACTCAATCATGATCAAAAGAGAGAAAAACTGGCACGAGCATGAATAAGATCAAAATAGTCATGATCATAGTGGAATATAATATAAACATTAGCAATAATTGAGTTGAAGTATGGGCACGATTATGATTACAGTCGAATAGTTTAGTCACGATCAAGTCATTTAGGAATGGTCAAAATTCAAATTTGTTTGGCACAATTAACTCGATTAACTATTTAAGCAAAAATATTTAGGCACGATTGCATATCAAAATCTAGAAAATGTATGAATTGACATGATCAAAATATAATCAAAGTAGTCTAGTTGCGATTAAAAAGTCGTTAAGGATGATCTAAATCGAAATTGTTTTAGCAAGAACAATTATGTAGGCATGATCATAGAATCATAATCTAGGTATAATTATGAATCTAATGGAAGGAATTCAAAATAGGTTTAAAAGATTACTAGGAAGACAAATAACGATATGAAAATAAAAGATGAGAAAAATGAAAGGATAAAGACTAAATCAGAATTTTAAGTGAATGCATGAAATTGCTAACCATGAAATTAATAGTCATATGCCAAAAAGGACGTAGTCTCTATAATATTCAAAAATTGTATGTATATATGAAGTCACTTTATCGAGAATTTATGCCACACCAGTGTACACCTAGTTATGGTAAACCCATGGTTTCTTGACTCAAATATGATATGATATCGAATATTTTATTAACTTTATCCAATATTGACATAATAACTCAAAGATCAATAGGACGATTAAGACATAGTTTTAATAATATCTGATAACCTATGCTTGCTTGAAATTATTTTAACTTAGAGATCATGTCACGTCACTGTGCTGCTGGCTGCAGTAAACCCGTAGTCTCGATAAATCAAATAAATGATGGCAGTGCGCTTCTGTCTTGCCGTTGTAAGTCAACGAATATTCTTCCAAATATATCCATAAGATTTCAAAGGAACTTATAGAAATTCAAACAAGTTGATCATGATAGGAAAAGTCTAAGTATATGTCCTTGAAGTAAAAGTTTCAATCTTAAAAATTAAACGATTAACTAGGAAAAATGACCGAAGACGAAAA
This sequence comes from Iris pallida, assembly GCA_029216955.1. Lineage (NCBI taxonomy): Eukaryota > Viridiplantae > Streptophyta > Magnoliopsida > Asparagales > Iridaceae > Iris > Iris pallida. Next base: position 1,622,740 of record JANAVB010027196.1, read on the forward strand.
GTAAAAAATTTTAATTTCAATTTCTCTCATATTCATGGATCGAGGAAAAAACATGAAACAAAACTGACTCGGAATTACTAGATGCATAACTGGGTCATGTTAGGCTTAAAAGTAAATGGGTAGAAATATAATATTGACTTTTAAAAAATAATTACTTATGGAAATAAATAAGCAATTCGAACTTTACGATATGAAGATAATTAGAGGGGGCAAAATGAATGATGAAGATTAGGATTTGAATCCTATGAAGGCTAATTTACCAAACGAATAGTCTACTCACCTTTTGATTATAGCATCGTATCAAAACACAATAGTATATCCTCCTCGAAAAATGCTTAATTATCTAATAGGGTTTAGAATTCAATAAACCTTGGGCTAAATCATATGACCTATTTAGCAACCTTAGCTACCCAACAGTCAAATTGAATAAGGGACTCCTAGTCCTAGTTCATTCTCCTAAAATCAAGTCAATCATAATTGTGAATGAGCACTTCCTATTCGCAGGCTCACAGTAGTACGACTAATATCATACTACTACGAGTTCGTATAATTATTGCGAAGACTGACCTGCATGTGCCACCACAAAACTTATCACGACCAGTACCCGTTTTTCGGAATGCGAGTGCATGTGCAAGTCCAGCCTACGCCGCAGTGTCGGCGGTAGAATGCTATCTAGCTCGCAATAACCAAATGCTCATAAAATAAATCTTGATTACTCATTCACAACAACTAATTATATTTAAAATATTCACAAGTTTTATATTTTATCAAAATACAATGTCTCACAAAATCTAATACAACAAATTTAAACTATTTAACTAGTCTCTAGGTTATGGCCTTCAAGTACACCCATGTCTCCCCTATGCTAAGGACCTGTTTGGATAGGCGTAGGTGGATTGAAAGTGAATAAATTTTTTGCAACTGGATGGAGGAACCGAGAGTTCATGTGTTTGGTTACACATTGTAACTCTAATGTAAGTATCATGTTACTGACACAGAACAGTGGCTTGTCTCCCCCAATTTTTCACTTTTCACCTACGGGAGAAAAGGGGAGGAGCTTGGTTGCAAGTGGGGATTTGCACCTCTTTTTTCTCTCTTGCAAGTATTTTTTTGTTGCAAGCTCTGGTCACCCCCAGTGGACGACGGCAACGACATCGGCAACTCGATAGCGGAACTCGACGGTCCCGACCAGCACGGTCATCGCCGCCGTCATAGCGGCTCTCGGTACGGTGACGGGTCCATGGGCGACAACACTCTTCGCAAGATCTGCGACCTCCACGAGGTCCGACGTCGACCTTCAGGAACGTCGAGATCCGCGACCTCCGCGACATCATCGAGCGACGACATTGAGCTCCACGAGTGCCGGCGTCTCCGTGAGCAGAGAGAGGAGGGAGGGGAAGAAAGGGTTTTGGAATAAGGAGAGAGAGAGTGTGTTTCTATAGAATGAGCTGTTGGTTTTGTAAAGAATGTGGTTTTGTAAACAACAGCTCATTTTGTTACTTTTTTTATGGTAATTAATATAATTATTTTAATATATTTTATTACGGTAATTAATATAACTAGGATATGTTCAATTATAGTAATGGATTTAAATTTATGGTAATTAACTTAATTTGTCTATGATAATTAACTTCTGTTCTTTTTTGTTTGTGGTAATTAACTTAATTATCAGAATTAATTTAATTTATCTATAAGATTTTTTGTTTATTTATGAGAATATTATTTTATTTTAGAAATTTTGTATTCATTAATTATTTTAGGGGTAACTATACCTAATATTACCATATCTTTAACCAACATCCACTTTCAACACCATCCAAACAACCGAACTCATTTTTTCTTCAATTTCAACAACCATCCAAACAATGAACTCAATTTTTTTTCTACTTGTAGGAGACAAAAAGTAATAGTAATCTATTCAAACATATTTTGGAATGTGCCACTTGCTGCAAGTGCACTGCAACTCATCATGGTTTAAGTGTCACTTTCACACTTTCAAAGAGTTACATCTTTCCAAACAGCCCCTATGAGTAGTTAGGACTAATCTAAAAAATTAGTTTCCAGTCAGGAATAGAATGAGTACATTTCTAACAGCAGTTCCAATAATTGAAAAAGTCTATAAAGCAGTAAATAGTAATAAAATACACGATGGGTGGATAAGCAGAAAATTATCGTATGAAACATTTGAGTAAAAGCATGAGAGCATGGTAATAATGACAAGTGAGAACAGTAATAAAACTGATAAGACATGCAACAAGCTATGTATAAGTGGAACCAGAAAACTGCACCTATCTAGTGTACATGTTGAAATACTACTTTTGACATGTAAACGGCTAAGGAATAAATCCGGCCAACCACACGTGTTGTGTGCGACTGCTATTCTCCACGTAAGACAAATAAGATATTTCTGGGTAGTTCACATGTCTAATAAAGTATTTCTTCGCCTGACTAGTACTCATGGATTCAAACAGGTCATAAACACGGTAATACATTAGTCACAAAAAATAATATGTAAAAAATTTATAACTACTACATCATGTAACCATCATGTCGAGAATTTGATTAGTCACGATCGAAAAATAATTTATAATTGAAAAGGAATTTCACGTAATAAATATATGTAACTATTTTGAAAATAGTTTATAATCTTTAAACTATATCTAATAATTGAAAATTTCAGAAACTTATTTTAGGGATAAAACTACAATTTAGTCAAATATAATATTTTTTTCACAATAATATATATATATATATATATATATATATATATATATATATATATATATATATATATATATATATATATATATATATATATATATATATATGTTTATTTATTTAGTAAAATATAATAATACTAATGATAATAATACCGATAATAATACATATAATCTAATATAAACATATTGTCTTTGGATAACAAAATAATAATATCAATAATACCAAATATCATATGTATATATGTATCTACTGATACATACTAATTATATACATAATGTTAATAATTTAAGATAATAGAACAAATCCTCATAGTCCTTCCTGATTATTATTATACTAAAACAGTAATAAATAACAAAAACTACTAGCTGTTTTCAAAGTCTATAGTATTTTAATTATCCATAATAAGCATAAGAACAACACTAATAATAAATGAGTAATAAAATAATAATAACTAATAATAATAGGCCAAAAGGAAATAGGTTTGATAACATACCAGAAACCCAGCCTAATACTTCTTAATCTGGTCCATGACCCAACAACCCATATAACAGCACATACTAACCCACACATTAAATAAATAAATAAATAAATAAATAAATAAAAACAAAATATAACACCCAAAATGAACAGTAAAGAAAGAGAGAGAGAGAGGGGGCAGATACGGCTTACTGAGAGAGTGAAAGATGGAAACTCACCGAGAGGAGAGCTTGGCACTCGACGGAGGTCTACGAGGCGCACGGGAGGACTGATGTCGAGGAAAGGGCAGCCAGTCGTTGAGAAGTGGCTCGTCTATGGCCATAGGCAGCTCCCTGCTTTGTCGACAGGAATACCCGGCATGGGGAGTGCTGGCGTTGGGGTTTCCGCAGCGAAGTTCGGCCAAAGTAGCCTCGACTACTCGGCAGTTGGGGTTCAAAAATTACGGCAACTAGTGCCAGGGTACTCGTGCGACGCTCGATGTTCTGGTAGTTGGGGATCTAGGCGGGTAGCGGCAGCGGGGCTCGATGTCGCACTTCAGGAAGACTCCGCTGCGAGGCTAAACGGAGCGGGAAGTGCGCGAAGATAGTCGTCGACAGTGCGTGGAGTACGACTTGCTAAAGGCGGAGTCAAGGCTGTAGATCCAGAGAGGATCGGCACCAAGTTCGATGGTGGCTTGGCATGGTGGCGCTCGGGTTCAGGTGCCGTCGCAGGGACTAGGCACGACGCACGGCGTGGTGGGGACGAACAGGTGAGGGTCTCTCTCTCCTTACTTGTGTGATGATGGGTTGCGATGGCGGTGTGGGTGTATCTGGTGATGGTGACGGTGGTTGTGAAGTGCCGGGATGGTGGAGTTGGGGTTCGGGGTGTAGGAAGGATGACGGAGAGGAGAAGGTGGTCATGATGGTGATGAGGTGGAAGGAGAGAATGGTGTCCCAGCCGGTGTTTGTTTGTACGGCGCGCACACGGGAAGCGTGGTGTAGCTGTCATAGCCAGACAGCATGCCGACCTCGGGGTCAGGTGACTGGAGGTGGAGAAGGGAAGAAGCACACGATGGTGGCCGGGTGGCCGACGGCCTCCGATTAGGATTTGATTGTATCGGACATACGTCCATGATTTTAGAATTGGTGTCCGGGGTGTCGGACACGACCGATAGTGTATAAGTAATAATACAAGTAGTGGAAGGAAATGACACGGACACGATGCACGCACTTATCGTATGATTGATGAAATTGTGAGAGAAAGGTATAAGGAGTTCTCCTTAAATAGGAGGTTGAACTCCTAGTTGGATAAGGACAATAAGTAATAATAGATAAGTCCTTCCATTTATTTAAATCAAATTTAAATTAACACTCATTACTAGATAATAACATATTAATTTAAATCAATCATTAGTCTAATCAAAATCCTTTAAATGATCTCAAATAATAATTTAAATTAATTTTTAATATTACAAAATAATTTTAAATTCTAATAGATAAATCTTCATATGAATTCAAATAGAATTTAAATACAGATACATTTATTCGTAATACTATAAATGATTGCTATGATAGTTTAGAATATTATTCTATATTATCCAATAATTCAAACCGTATGAATTCAGATCCAAATCGAATAAGCAATCAACATATAATTTTAAAAATAGTACTTAATGTTTATCAAAATAATTTAAATCATATACATAGAAATCTAAATCAAATAGTTGATTACTACCATAATTTAAATAACCTTTAATATTATCATTCTAAATTCAAATAATAGTTATCCTAGTAATGTTGATATTATCAAAACATTAAATATATTTTTATAAATTAAAATCTTATTTAAAAATAAATGGAAAACTTATTTTTATTATTCAAAAATATTTATAACTTTTAAAACTATTTTAGCAACCAAATATTGAACAATGTATTTTATAATTCCAAAAATTCGAGAACACATATTTTTAGAAAAAATTAAATAGCATTTTTAAACTATAAATTTTAACTAAGTTTTGAAATACAAAAAGAAAAGAAAAATAATTTTTTAACGTTTCAAGAGAGTATTTCTAATCATCAAGAGAAAGTACTTCTAATCATGACATAAAATAAATAGTTAGAAAAATAAAAAATTTAAAAATCTGGGAAGAGGGGTTACAGGAATGCACTCAAATCATGTAACTCCTTATTTTATTTTATTTTTTATATTGGAGATTTTGCAATTATTTGTGCTTAAATATAATTCTTAATAAATTTGAGTACGACATATTATTATTATATAAGGTTTAAATCAAATAAAATTTAATATAAAAATAGTTTAATTATTAATAAGTTAGTAAATATTAATTTTTTAATTAAATATAAAATAAGAAATATTGTTGGTGAATAATAATTGGTTATTGGTAAATAGTAGTTTGTAATAAATAGGAATTAAGAAGTTAATTAAAATATTGTAAAAATTGCATTAAGAGCTTGGAGTGTAAATAAGGATTAAAGGGGGGGGGGGGGGGGGGGGGGGAGGGGGGGGGGGGGACTTATATGCAAATTGGCTTAGTGGGAATTTAAAGCCAATATGAATGGCTGAACATTGAATAGAAATTCAAAGGGTGTGAATGTGAGAGTGAACCATTAAATTGAGGTTGACCATTCACATTCCATAACCGTTTCTCTTCACATTCTATAAATTGATCCCATCTCATTCCAAATTCTTCACATCTCAACATTAGCAGACCCCTAAGCATTTCCTTCTCGTTTTCGAGTAGCCGCACGACGAACCCGGCGACACCTTCTTCCCTAGTGAGATTTCTTGTCCCTGTTATACTTTATATATAATAAAAGCCCTTTAAAAATATCAAACCAAGCCCGGCCAAGTGGCCAATGGTCCATATCTTGGTCCCTGTCCCAGCCGATCCTAGTTCGAGCCCTCCCCCTTACAATTTTTTTTATATTTAGATATATATAATGTCTTGATTGAAATATAAACTGTTGGGTTCTGCTTCTAATACGGAACGAAATCAGACCTATTGGTCAGAGCAATTGAGTTCGAGCTGCTGGCTCTGTGTTTTTGAATATATATGTGTGTGTGTATATATACTGTTAATAATACAGAAATTCTATTATTTTTATAATATGTTCTGTATTTTGTATTTTTATCAATGCTTTTATACTGTGTAAAATTTATGTGAAATACTGATAAATAGTAATTTTAATTTTATTATTTATTTATAATTTTTGCAGAAATATTTATTCGTTAAATATATTATTTGGTAATTAAAAAACATAACTAAAAAATTATGAAAACTATGTATTCTAATTTTTAATGCATGTTTAATATTGGAAAATACTGGTAATTAGTGTTTTCATATGTAGTATTTACTTATAAATTTTCCAGCATTAAATATTATCATTGATATTTTCTATTAATTAAAAACTAGAATTAAGAAAAAAATTAGTAAATATTAAACAGTGTTGTAAAATTAAATAAAATTCAAAATTAAATACTAGATTTTCTATAGATCATTTTTATTTATTTACGTGCTAATTTTATTTTAGTTTTGATATGTTAAAAATTAGTTTCTATTAACAATTAATTATAAATAATTATTTTTTTAAAAATAGTTTTTGATTCAAATAATTCTATAAATAGTAATTTCTGTCCAAAAATTCTATAAACTTAATACTTTCATTATTTTTCCTAATTTGACTAATGAAAAATAGTAGCATGTTAGTTTGGGACCTCTAACTATTTAAACGAACGTTGTCAGACCCCTTTTCATAAATACTTTATTTATTTAATAATTAAAATAAAATATTTTTAAATTACTATTAAATTCTTGTAAAATATAAGTAATCCATGACTTGTGATTTAACTTAGTAAAACCTAATTTTGATGTATTAAATATTATGTTAGTCTTAATGTTCAATGTTATGACTAGTGTGCTATGATGACAAGACCCCATGTTTAGCACAACTTGATCTCGTAAGTAAGCACAACACATAGATAGCACTTTACCTTTAAACTAAGCAACATTATACATTGTTACAGTTTGAGGACTTTGGACATCAACATTTAACATCAATCTCTTTCGGTTAAACAAGGCAAGTACACTACCACTTTATATTTCTGTTCATGATTCCTATTTCGCATATTAGACTTTCGTTATCTGTTTCTCACTTTTTCTACAAATTGTTCTTTACAAGTATCTCAAGCTGTATTTAGCACTTCTTAAGTTGTACCTTCCTTACATGTTTCAAGTTGTACTATTCTTTCATGTTACATGTTGTATTCCTCTTACACTTGTCTTACACTTGCATGGGTTGGAAAAATGTCTAGTTAATGTAACACCCAATTTTCTAAATGAGGATAATTTTGAAATTTTGTGTTTTTAATTATTTAATTATGATATTTAAATATAATTTTTAGTAATTTTTTATCATTTTAAAACTATTTAAAAATCATGACTTGTGATTTTGTTGTGCAGCTAGTGAAACCCTAGAGACTGTCTACCCTAGAGCCTAACCATGTGATTTGGAATATCTATTTATCATTTTTAGCCTAGGAGTAATTTGGTCATTTTGACATATTAGAATTATTGATTCATTTATTGGATTGACGGTTGTTGATTTTGACTTTTGCTAAGTTGTGACTTAAGAGACTAACCTAGATGTTGACTCTAGTTAATGTGACTTGATTAGCATGGTGAGACCCTAATCTAACTTAAGTCAATCTAAGTTAGTCATGTAGGAATCGAGACTTGAATAGAAGGCTTAGTGAATTGGTCAATAGGCTTGAGGCTTAGGAGATTGATTTCTAGACCAGTGCTAGTTGGCCCATAGCCCAATAACTAAACCCTAACCCTAGAAATCAGCCCATGGCCAGCCACTTAGGGCTCTCCCCCTTCCCTATAAGCATTCTCCTAATTAGTTCTTGCCTCTTTTGTATTGAAGGATCACTTAGAGAAAGAAAGGTTTGTCCATTCTTTCCCATTCCATAGATTCTTCATTTTTAATCCTTTTCCACTCTAGTTTCTTGCATTAGAGCATAATACTCTCCTATTTACTATTTTTGGAGATTAATCCCAGCTTTGGGACAATTAGGAGAATTGGACTAGCAAGGAGGAACCCCCATTTGGAGCTTTTCTTGCTATTTGCACCTATAGGTAAAACTCCTTAAATTGTCCTAATATTCTATTTTCCTTGCATATTAGGCTAGATCTAGGTGTCCCCTAGCTGTCCCTAAAATTTGGGTAGAATTCGTGTCCGTTTGGTGTCCGTATCGGACACGTGTCATGTGTCTATGTAGGTGTTTGATGAAATGCTTGAATGGATTAAATCTTAGTATTTTCTAAAACAAATTACATATTTGGGAAGCCCTTAATGTGTGTTTTCGAAACCCCACTGACTGAGCATAATTTTGAGTCGGATTTGTGTCCAAATCTGGACACGAACCTGTGTACGAGCCCCCGCACGGTTGCTCTGCCTCTCGGGTACCCTAGCGGACACGACACAGCACATCTTGACACAAAATTTTGTGGACACCTAGGCCACGTGTCTGACACCACACTGACAAAATTTTAGCCCATCTTATCGAGCGGATTGGAAGAAATCCTGCCTGCATCGAATTGACACTGCATGTCACATTGTTAAAAATGTGCACTGACACAGGCTTGTAACTTGGACACGACATGGGTTCGACCCAGGTCAGGGTGTGGAAATCCTAGCCCTACTATGGATGAACCCCTATGCACAAGCTCGACCCACTTCGAGCCCTGTGTCGGGCCCACGAAGGCTCGACACGCACGCACGAGGTCCATATTGTACTATTTTCTGACACAGTTTATTTTATTGGTTTTGACACGATTGTGTCCACTTCGTGGACACGTCTAGGCTTGTGAGGACACGTGGGACGAGTACGTACCTCTGTACACCTATTTCATTTATTAATTTCGAGTTTTTATTAGAAATTGGATTCGAATTTGAGGTTTTTCCCTATTCAACTGATACACAGTTCCTGAAATTGAAATCCTAAATTTTAATTCCTTTTTTTAAACTGAATTTGATGTTTAATTATATGTATTAATGTAATTACATAGGTATTAGTTACTGCAATGTGGGGTTTAAGTTTGTGTTAGAAAATTGGATGATTTCGATTTCGATTTGGTTTGGGATGGGATGAGTGAACTGTCAGTGCCCTGTTTTGATTTCTGAAAATTGATTTCTATTTTAAACTGAATGTTAATGTTAAATTGCCATGTTAGTTTCATTTACACATATTTTAGTTCACTAGTAATGTTGGTTCATGATTGGTTATTGATTTGGTGTTAGGTTTTAGGTTTTCGAATTGGATTGTGAATGTTGAACTGATGCACAAGCTGTCATGCGGTTCCCAATTCCTGAGAATCATTTTCCTGAATTATACATCACTATCTTCAGATTTCACACTAAATTCCTGAGTTTACATATTGCCACATTCCTGAGATTAAACACATTGTTTCCTGAGATTGTATACAGGTTCCTATTCACTATTAGCTAAATCTGTTATATACAAACTGTCAACACACAACTGAGTTATGTTTACACTGAATTTTCCTGAGAACTAATCCTGAGATTAGTTAACACCCTCACTGATTGCACACCACTGATTTCAGTTGCTTTTTGATACGTTCCTACCTACTGAACTGGGTTCCTATTTCCTATTGACACACACACTAATCCACATTGACACCCTAGCACTTAACTGCCATGCACACATGCCCTACACACACATTAAACTGTTCCTATTCAATCTAAAACCCCCACATGTACCATACACCCACACACACAAATCTAAGATTTCCTTTCTTTTCTGAAAACTGAGAACCCATGTTGAATTTCTCACACACACATTCACAGGACACACATGTCACTAAGTGACTGAACCCTGTGACACATTTGCAAATAACTAAGATTTATACTGTTATCTATACACTGTCACCTACACTACACCATATGCACCCATACCCTTTACTGTCATAAATCTGAGTTTGACACCCTTATTCACACACTGAAATCTGGACTCTCTACACACACATGAGTTCACTCACATGAAAATTGAGATTTGTTTGGACTATAGGCCTTGAGTTGCATGTTTGATTTAAAACTGAAATCTAGAAACCCCCTGTCCTGCACACACATTGAGACACATCATTTTCTCATTAGCTCTACACACACTCACACCTTGATGACATGTTCACACACTTTGCACTCACACTCCTAAACCTGTGATTGAACACACATTCACAACAAAACCTGAGACACCCTCTACAAAAACCTGAGAACCTAGGATTGAGTCCCTCTACACACATTCACACATTTAATTCCTATTTATCTACACATACACAATCCTGAATCTGAACCCTCTTTAATGATGCTGAAATTGTAATGTAATGCACACCTCTACATGCCCTTGTTAACACACAACCACCATGTGTTCAAGCCTAGTAAATTTTTCCCTATTTCACTATATTAAGTTCATGATTATATATATAGAGAGAGTATACACATGCATGCATACAGCTAGTTAACTTACTTGTTTCAATGTATGCATAGATATATGTTTTGTGTTAGCATGCTTGTTATGTAATTAACATATAGATAGTATAGCCTATGCCTTCCAATTCACCACCATGTTCACACACATAGACCCTTGCATGCTAATTTCTCCCTCTCTATTCACATTGTATGTTAATGTTGTGTATATAGGTGCAAACCTATATATATATATATATATATATATATAGGAGATTCATGATAAATAACTAAATATGATGTGCCTTGATGTATGGTTGTGTTGGCTTGTATAGCCTAGTTATGATGTGTGCTTGCTAGGATAGACATGGCTAGACCTAGTGAGACTTGTTAGACTTGTTTGGGTTAGGACTTGACCTAGTTGACCTAGTTTGACTAGTGTGGTTGACTAGAGTTGACCAAGTGTTGACTTTAGTCTAGTTTGACCTAGACAGCATGCAGATGCATTGTAGATTACATTTATCATCCCCTATATACATCTTGACTTGTGTTGCTCTAAATAGGGTTAGATACCTCATCTCGGGCAGTATATTTTCACAGCTATTCAGATACCAGACGAGTACATTCTCTGATCATTTCATAACTTGCTTAGAATTATATTCCTGTTCTAGTTTACCTTATTTGATGCTGTCATGATATTATCACGGATTGGTACTATATGGATCCCTACATTGAGATGTTATCCTCCTCGGGAGCATCGGATACATCATGTCGTGTGTTTCATGTACATCATGTATTCCTCGCTCTTATGTTATTCATGTTTCTCATGTACTTCATGCTCGTTCATGCTCGCTCGTGTACTCTCATGTGCTATCATGTTCGGTCATGTTTCTCGTATATTTCATGTATATCCTATACTTCATGTGTACCCTTCATGGACCTTCATGTGGAATTCATGTGCACTCAGTTTCTGAGCCCTCATGTATACTTCATGTACACCCATCTATGGGCTTTCATGTGAAAATTATGTACGTAACATAACTTGTCTGGATCCTTGTGTATTGATTGGGGTATGGGGGAGTATAAATAGTCATGTGAACAATTCCAAAGTAGTATATCCATGTGCGCCTCTTTAGTATATTCATGTGCAAATCCAGCCGTTCACATGTCAACTTTGTACTCTAAATCATTAGTCACTGGTAGCTCTCTACTTATAGTAGATATTTCTATTACAGTTCTCTCTCTATATACATCATGTACTTTCTTTCAGTCTGATGTATCGTACTCTCTTGCACGTTTATATTTTCTAACCTGTTATGATTTGCATGAGATGTATTGTGCTCGCTCCCGTCCTGACTGGACCTGTTGAAAATTTTACAGAGGATGATGAGGAACCCTGCACCCCTTACTATGGAGCTTGCCTAGATGACACTCGCGACCTGGACCCCTGGGGAGGTTCTGGCAGCTGCTGAGGATGATACCCATGTTTAGCATAGATAGTCTAGACTGTTCTTTCTTTTCATGTTAGTTATTGTCTTGATTTCAGAGTTGTATTATTCTAGAGATGTCGAGTCTGGTATTTGTTAACTTGTTTATTTCACTTTTGTTGTACCTCAGTTGAGGATTTCTTATCTATTCCATCGTGCTATATTCTACCTCTAGATTGTGATTGAGTTGTACCTTCTGTGATTGGCCTCCAGTTGGAGAGTATTCCATATTGTGTTAGTTATAGTTCATGACCTAGAACAATATTCTACTGCCGACACTGCGACGTAGGCTGGGCGCTGTTACGTACTCGTGCCCTCACAGTGGGTGCGGGTCGTGACATTTAACATGTGATCAAAGTCCTTAGACTAGTACATATATTCGAGCTTGACTGCACATCGTGCACATGTAGTCAATGTCGTACCCTAATGTTGTCTTTATTTACATGTTACAAGTTCTTCTATTATAGCCGATCACATGTCTACTAGCTTTTCAAAATCACTTTACATAGTTCATATCTATTATCATATTGAGACCGTTATTTCTTGTTGCAATTACAAATTCTAGTTGTTATTTCCTTATTTTTCGTATCTTTCAATATTTGTCATTTCCATATTTCAGTAACTGTAAGTTGTAGGGTTGTACTTTGCTTCTTTTCTGATTGGATCTATCACGATCCGCACCCAGTATAGGGGCACGAGTGCATGACAGCGCCCAGCCTACGCCGCAGCATCGACGGTAGAACGCTGTCTAGATCACTAACTAACAATCTCACACAATGATATAATGTACCTGTCATAGATCTTAACTCCAAGTGGAGGACAAGTATAAATGATAACACTGAATACTCAATCATAAATAATAACATTCAAATATAATATCCAAATCTCAAAGAAGATAACAAATCTTTATTACATACATGCCAAGAGTTCTAATAGTGAATCTAACACAAATAGTAACTAAGTCTTTCGATAATAACTCCTGAGTCTCAGGACCCATGGCTGTTATCCCCTCATCAGATCCATAGTATGTAGGACACAAGTCCCCTGAGTAGTCATCTGAAAAATATATTTAGTCAGGATGGAACGATCATATCTCCTCTAGTAATTTCAATTAAATGACAAAGACTATAAAATAGTTATAGTAAATAATACTTGATGAACATGGAAAGAGTGAATTAGGAAATGAAATAGAACGACAACTAACTAAGTACAAGAAAAGTAAATATAGTGAATCAGAAAAATATGGCAATAAAGACTGTAAATAGAGATAACTGAACTAGAACAGATATGATGTGAGTCAAGAGAGTATAATATGAGTCCAGTACGTACAATGTATCTCGTAGAAAGCACTAAACTAGTGTGTTTTTAAATACCGCTTTTGGTATGTAAACGATTAGGGGTAAATACGACACATTGTACGGTTCGCAAGCATGCGACGACTGTTTGAAAAAACAAAAAGTTTGATTACAAACTGAGAAAAGTATAAGAGTATGATTTAATTTCTGGGAAAGTACAACTGTAGAAATCTGATCAGAAGATGATCACTTTATCGCTTGGACGATGCGATGTCGAAGAAAAAAGTATTTGGAGCTCATTAGTGATGCTTGTGAAGTGATTTGGAACTCTGAGATAACTGTTAAGTAGTTATCCTGATTGGCGCACACTGCAATTGGCGTGCCATTCACCCAGTTGCACGAATGGTTAGCTTAACTGCATATGATGCATGGCATTCTTTGAGGAAGATGCACTTGGTCGTGGGTCGTGTGCACGTTCTTCGAGATTAGTAGCCTATGTGCCATGTCATCTAACTGCTTCTGGATGATTTGATCAGATGGCACCAACTATTGAATGGCACCAGGTGCTATTTGCTATTTAATGCACTCTGCTTAATATAATGATATTGGTTATCTTGCGCCAAATGCAAATGGTAGTAGATATCTTTCAGTCATTATAACCAATATGACACAATCTTATCGAGCGTCGCGCACTCGAAATTCGAACGGATTTTTCTTGACTGACTTGTTGTCAGTCATGATGACAATTATTTCGGCTTCTCGAAGAAGCTTGCCACGTGGCAGCCAGTGCCTCCTAAGTCCCGTGCTAACTGATTCCTTACGCTATCTGATGATCAACGCCATTTAATAATTTGATTTCTGGCACCATTTATGAGTAGTGCATGATGATATTCATACTTTTTTAGTTTCTACAAGACCCCCTTCATAGTTTTCAAATTTGAAAAACTTCAAAATTTGGAATACTTTGAATAAGAAGTATTTCTATATGACTGGCGCATGTTAGAGTTGTAAATGACCTCGAGTTTTGGGCGTGATATGCACAACTGTTACACTGTACTTCAGCTATAAATAGCTCCGAGGAGAGAGATAGAAAAGTTTTCTCAAAAACATTATTCTCTTGAGCTCATATCTTCTTCTTCTTCGCAAACCCTCGAAGCTTTCTTCTGATCAAATGGCGCCCAAGAGATGCGCGACTGAGAAGGACAAGAAGGTGGCCGGAGACATGTCACGCGTGCCTCCGTTGATGGTGCTGCAGCACGTCGCACCGTCGACGAGAGCTAAGGAGGCGAACCCCGCTCTTGAAGGCGAGGAGAATCGATCGAAGAAGATGAAAATAGAACGCTTGTGCCATTCGTGCGCAGTGCTATCAAGGGCCAACATCGACCGTCGCTTTCAGAGTATTGGTCCGTGCTTTGCGCCATCTGCAAACTGTGCCACCTCTTTCATAGCGTTTGGCTAAAAATAAAAAAATAACGTCCGGTGCCATTTGACGTTTCTTAAACATGATGCTCCATCCGATGTTATTCACAGGCGCTAACTGAGTGATGTGCCATCTATGAATTTGTTTTGAGAACTAACGTACTACATGCGCTGACTGAGGATTGTTCTTCATACCTTGCGCGATCCATGATTAGCGCAGGATTCTTTAAGAGCTAAAATAACTTTTAGGATTCTAACTCTATGCCTTCTTTTTGCAGTTGATTTGAGAGAAGACCCTTATGCTGAGGAATTGGCTTCTGCCTTCCGAGTATTGGAGTATTAAGAAGATTTATCTTACGTCAATTTTTCGCAATATGATAAGCTAACTCCCAGGTGGATTGCGCTGGAGAATCAAGGCTATAAGACTCTGCTGTGTTTGATAAATGGCACTCCCTTTCTGTCTGAGGATGCAAATCCTCATAAGAAACTAGCGTTCCTCTTTGGAGAAGCTATAGATGCGGGCTCTCAGCCCATGTCAAAGAAAGATCGTTGAGCTTTCACAAGGGGAAATACATTGGTATACCTGCCTGAAATGATAAGAAATCTGTCCTTATATCGATACGCCCATGCTAGCCATCCAAGAAAGATGTCCTGGGACTTGACTCCTGCTCGAAAAGCCAGAGTAGGAAGAATATGTCACAGACGTGGGGAGCACAACAAAGACATCTTCTTCTGTAATTCTGAGCAGTATAGTACCCACTTAAGGGTTTGAGACCTAGTTGTATACCGTCTGATGACGTGGTCGTGATGCTACCTGTCAGAAGTTAGGACTCTACAAAGCCATTCTGACTACCACTTGCGGGATCCAAAATAACTCTAACGTATTTTTGGCTTTAGCAGAAAGGTACAACAGTAGGACTGGTACCTTTGCCACTCCTCACGGAGAATTAGGCTTTGCTCTCCATAAAATATAGTTTCTTTCGCATCTGCCTATGGAAGGTAACCCCTATGAAGAGTACGTACCAACAGAGGAAGAGTTAGAGGCCTTAGCCAAAGTGAACCCTCAAATAGTGGCAGTTTTTGATGAATTGCTGTGTCACTTTACAACTTGCATGCATCTGTACAAGAGTGGTGCTACGTGCTATATATCTAAATAGTTAGTATACCTTTTCTTTGGTCATGACATGGATCCTAAAGTACAGGATCAATCTGAATGTACGTCTCGCTTTTTGAGCTTCTTGATGCTCAAGCTATTTCTTAGTTAATAGAGGAATCTAGTCGTGTTGATATATAGTTAGCTGAACCCTGGAATGGTTACGCTGTTAATAGCCCTCTGGAAAGCTATATAAGGCAGAGTGGCATCGATTTATCCCCAGAAGCCACTTTAGCAAGCTTTCTATCTCTGTGGTTACGATAGTTTGTCATCCCAGGTGCTAGTGCCGTTGACCGAATCCATCGCGGCGTGCCGTTTACAGCAGTACGTTTAGTATACGGATATAAAATGGATATCCTCGATATCCTCTTAGCCGTGACCAGTCGGTTGAATGTAGGACTCCGAAGTTTTACCGATAGTTTGAGGGAAAATCCCAACAATCGAAAGGAATACCATCGTACCGAGATGCCATACACATATATGTTTGGCTGGTTGTTAATGCATCACCCCTCGTTGATGGATCCTGACCTTGGAGTTGGAGGAGCATTGGAAGCCAACTTTATCGAAAGATTTGCCACGGCTAAATGGAAGGTTATGTCTTTATTTGACTGCAGAAAGGTACTAAATAGGGGCGTAGACTGGAAATTTTTCTGCACCCCTCCTCCACCTCGATATAAAATTCGGTCTCTATCCAAGATTTAGAGCCCGTTAGTTCTCGCTCCTCTCCTGAGGCCTTTAATTGGTTGAAGTCAATTAGGCCTTCACACCTGGTATATAGCTTTGAGAACAATTGCTATCTGGAGCCTTATTTGTCGAGTCGCTTCGCTCGTCAATTTGGCTATGACCAACTGCACGTCGGGAATATAACGACAAGTCTTAAAGCCTCTGGGCATTTGATTGATGGCGCCCGTGGATGGAGATATTATAATACGAGAGGTATATGAGCTCTATTCACCATGCCTTCTACCACTGTTGAAAATGGCCCGCGTATATTGAGTTCATATGCGCGCTTTTACACTTCAGCCAACATTTTCTTTGAAGGTTATTCAATAAATGATAGTTTTGTCGAAATACAAAAAGTGTTTAATGGGGACATGGCTACCATAAACTTAACTGAATCTAAGGAGAATGTTCCTGCTGAGGATCCTCTAGAAGTTGTGAATATGGGTTCCATTGATGAAGTTCAGGATCCATTGAGTGGCCTTCTCAAGAAACATAAAGAGAAATCTCCTGCCAAGAAAGCAACAAAGAAGCAAAAGGTTGGGGCCTCTACCCAATTAGCCCAAGATAATCCTCCTTCTACTGTTGTGGGGCAGATGAAGACAAAAGAAACAATCGCTGTTGAGAAACCCGGAGTCAGAACTAGACTTCGGATACGGCAGATAGAAGCTGGATTGTCAACGGGCATAACTACTTCACTCAGGAGATCAACTCCATCCCCATTCAAAAGAGAGTGTACAGGGGTTGAAGTGGAGACAAGCAAAGAACAACTTGCTCCTGAAGAAGTGCAACCTCAACCGTCTATTTTGCTGAGACAGTTACAACGTCTCCTCCGCCGTTATTCAAACATTCGGTGAAGAGAAAGTTATTAGCCACCAAAGTCAGGAAGAGGAAGACTGTAGTTGCTCCTGCATCTCCTTCTTCTTCGGAACAAACACTTGGCCAAAGGACATTGCCGATGTCACCCGGAGGCGTTTCTTCTTTACACGGTGATGTCTTTACCCTTTCTGTTCAGCAAGAGTTACTTGATGTTGATCATGTAGCAATTTGTATTGACATATCTTCATCTCCAGATCCTCCGATTACCCATGCTTCGGCCCTAGCTGCTGTAGTAGACACTCCTGGTATTGTTTTTTCAGAACCATCAATCGTAGGATTCACCGTTCCTTTGTCTACAACGACATTGGCGGTGTTTGTTGTAGCAGGATTGATATCGCCATCAACTAGTAAGCCGACTCTAACTGTTTCGGTAGGTGTTCTCTTCATGGCTGATATAGAGACAATAATTCACCCAGCTCTGAGAACCACTACTCCCCCAAGGAGTAATGTTTCCATTTGGGATAATCTCAATTCATGGTGGGAGGGTAATGCCTGTTGAAGTTCAGGCTTCTTCTATACCGAAAACTCCTGTAGCTCTTGTCTTGAGTGAGGCATCTCCTCAAGATGAGGGATGATAGAAGCACTGCTAGGTTGCGAAGAAGATCCGATTGACGCTGCTTCTGACCCTGACCAAACTCAAGATTTAATGACCAAGGAAGGTCGAGTTGCTGTTTAGGACGAGGATCACCTAAATGAGGGTGACCAAAGTCCTAGTGATGTCAATGAGAGTTTCGAGAAACTGCCAAGCGATAAAGACTCTGATATTAAAGTCAAGGGCGGTAAAAGCCCAGGCAGGGTTGATGAAGACGAGGTTGATGAAGATGATGTTGAGAATGAGGGTGACGAACCCTCATGATGACAAGGAAGGTGATAAAGACCTACCTAAAGGTCAAAAACATGTTGAGGGTGATGAAAACCCTGTAATTGATGCTGAAGAGATGTTCTAGACCTTTAGGTAGGGGCCTTTAGACCTTTAGGTTTTTATCACCCTCAACATCTCCAGCATCATGTTTTTGAAACAGAAGGGGCAGAGGTAGCAGCCCCAGGTGGCTAGGCTGAATCAGGGGCTGGCAGCAGCCATTTTATGTCAGGCAGTTCTGAAGCTGAGAGCAGCCAAGCGGGTGTCTCTGAGAACACCTTGTCGAGGCTCATTACAGAATGAGACACAACGCCTCGCGAGGCTCCATATGTGTTACCGGACTCAGGTAAATTTCTGACTTTATTTACCAATGCTTATTTGATGTTATATAATATGATGATTTTGTGTTCCTTTGATTGCAGAGGGTCATGTGGGGACCATTATTGCAGCCCTGTTGATGTCTATGGCTTTTAGCCTCAGTTCCACCATGGCTCCCCTGGACATGGGGACTCATACTGTCGAAGGAAGCTCTTCTCAGATTCCTGTACTAAAATCTCCTGGTGCACAATCTGCGATTCTTTCATCTTCTGCAGAAGGAGGAGTTCTTGCTGAAGTGGCGACACCTGGCGTATCGGTGATGACAAATAGCCTCGTTGAGACTTATACAAGCGCCTTTTTCACCTCTCTGAATACTCTTACTCAGATGGCCTTGGAGAAAAGCCACCTTTACGAGTCAGTAAGAAGAACTGCTTCTTTTGCAATTGAAGCCATCCGCAATATCGACGATATTGAAAGGGTCAACTATTTGGAGCGCATCTTGGATGAGTTTGAAAAGCATATTAAATTTTACTAGGATCTGATGAGAGGCAATATCCAAAAACTGGTAGTTGCAGAATGTAAGGCAATGGCTCGTGAATATGAAGCATGACAAATTGCCTTGAATAATTCTATAATTATCTTCTCAACACGATCTGGAGATCTTGAGGCAAACATCATTGAAGCTACTACTTCCATTTAACTTCATAAGTCTGAAGTAGCTGATAAAGAGAAGCAAGCAGCTGAAGGTCAAGCTCGCCTTTAAGAGCTGGAAGCTGAAATGGCTAAACTTTATGCAGCAGTTATAGCAGCAAGGAAGCGTGAGGAAGAAGCACTGGGATTATATCAAGCTGTCTCGAGTCGTCTGGATGATCTAATGAGACAACGAGATGAATTTATTCGAGTTTGGGGTGTAGAAATTGAACGCCAAATTACTGCATTGTAATATTTTGACCCAGAGTCTGAGAGAGATTTAGCCAAAAAAGGGTTATTGACTCCCGAGTGGACCGAGCTGAATCCCTAAAGAGGTTGATTACCGATCTTAGTACCCAGCCTTCGAAATAAAGTTGTCAGGATGTAATAACTTTTTGTTTTGATAAATGTATTGATTTTCTGTGTTTACACATCATTGAATGAAAACTGATGAGCTTTTTGTGGCTCTATTACTTATTACGTATCTGTTTAAGACACAAGTAATAGATAGGAATAAGAAATATGTTCAGAGGTACTGGACGTGACATATCTCTTGAAAATAATAATACTTATTATATATGTTCAGAGGTAATGTAGACATAACAAAATATAATTTTAAAATATTATCATTTCTAGAACGACATCATTAGAGGTATTGTGGACGTGACAATTCGTTGATGTGGATTATAGAATTCAGAAGTAATGTGGACGTGAATTCATATATTTATTGATTACCCTTGAGCCAACTGGGACTCAGGAATAAGATATCTCTTAAAACAGCTGAGTTTTAAAAGATGATGCTTGTAATGATATAGTAGATATTGTGGGTTAATGAGGATGTATCGTAAGATCTGGATAGACTCCGCTGGGGATTTTGCAGACGAGTAAATAATTCAAAGATTTGAAGTATGTACAATATTTGTCAAAAAATACAGTACACACTTTCAAACATGGTACTTCTTCAAAAATTTGTCGTTAATAGGCATAATAGCAATTCAGCCATCCATCCTAGACAGTTGATAAGCTCCATTTGAGAAAACTGTGCTTACAATATAGGGACCTTCCCACTTTGATTCGAATTTGTCCTGGCTTATGTGTGTCATAGTCATAAGACGTCTAACGATAAGGACTAGCTCGCCTTTTTGAAATGCTCTTATTTTGACTTTACGGTTGAAGGCTTTTGAGATACGGGCTAGATATAGCTCGATGTGTTGTTGAGCTAGTAGCCGCTTCTCGTCAAGCACTTCAAGCTTCTGAAGTCGAAGATGATTATTATTTTCTGTTGTGAGTTCGTTAGCAATTGCAATCCTTAGAGAAGGAATTTAAATCTCCAATGGTAGGACAGATTTGCCTCCGTACACCAAAGAGAGAGGTGTACAGCCAGTCGGAGTGTGTACAGTAGTATGGTAGGCCAATAGACATTCTCCAAGCTTTTTTCTTCAGCTCTTTTTATTAGTAGAAACGAACTTCTTGAGAAGCTTGATGATCGTTTTGTTGAATGATTCCGCCAAACCGTTAGCTGCAGGATTGTATGCTGTCGAAGCAACATTATTGATTCGATTATCCTCACAGAATTGAATGAACTTCTGACTAACGAATTGAGGTCCGTTGTCATGGATGATTCATCAAGGAACGCCGAATCTGTATATTATATGGTGTTTGATGAAGTTGATGACACTGCTTGTCTTGACTTCAGCTAAGGGTATAGCTTCTGCCCATTTTGATAAGTAATCGATTATAGTTAGAAAAAATTGATGTCCTCGAGATGAAGGTTGATTGATGGGACCGATAATATCCATGTCCCAAGCTTCAAAGGGCCATGATGCTACAGTCGGATGCAAAAATTTTGATGGTTGATGAATAAAATCTGTATAGATTTGACATGCTCGGCACTTCCTTGAATATTCAATGGCATCCGACACCATAGTAGGCCAATAATATCCCATGCGTCGGATTCAATCCTATAGCATAGGATCTGGCTGATGTGCACCACAGACATCATCATGAGCTTCACGTAGTATCTGCTTTGCTTCATCTTCTGCAAGGCAGCGTAGAAGCATGCCGTCAAATGATCGTAGGTAAAGTGTTTTGAAAGTGTGATTATTGTAGAATCGAAGTGACCGTCGACGTATTATCATTGCTTCTTTGGGATCTTCAGGTAAGATGTCATGAACCGTGAAGTTGATGAAAGGAGCTCTCCAGACTTCACTCGTAGTGTAAATCTCAACTGAATTGCTGGATTCAAGACACAAATTATTCTTGATGCAGAATAATTCTCTATTAGTGATGACGATCATCTGTTATCTTTTTACAGTAATCGTTGATACAGCTGCTAGATTAGCGAGTACATCCGCTTCTATATTGCATGCTCGATGTATATGTTCAATGATAAAACCTTTGAACGATGTAGCCAGTTTGACTGCTTCTTCAAGGTACGAAATAAGATCTTGATACCGAACTTCATATGTGCCTCTAACCTAATTGATAATCAGTTTAGAGTCTCCGTATACTTCAAGATACTCGATGTCCAACTGTTTAGCCAATTGGAGACCGATGAGTAGAGCATTTTATTCAACAACATTATTAGAGTATGGCTCGTCCAGGGAATAGGCTCTTTGAACGGCCAGTCCTTCGGGAGATACAAGAACAATTTCAACTCCAGTGACGATAGTACCTTTGAGTCCGATTCGGGATGCTCCATCAATGAATAGATGCCAAGTAAGAATTTCTTCTGAAATCATCTTAGATTCTAGAGTTTCATCATGAATTTTGTCATAGAGTTTAGACATTTTAGGAATTGGATGGGCAACCAGGAAGTCAACCAAGGCTTGCCCCTTAACAGACTTTTGTGGGACATAGACCATATCATATTATGCTAGCAATATAGCCCATGTAGCGAGTCTGGAATTGAGTGTACTGGGCTTCTTCATCAAGACCCAGAGGGGGTTGACTCGGGAGATAACATGAATGGTTTGGCCTATGATATAGAGCTGCATTTTCAGGACAACAAATATCAAGGCTAGATATTCTTTTTCTACCGGGCTGTATCGATATTCAGTACCGATCATTGTACGACTGAGATAATAGATTGTTTGCTCATGGCCTTCCTTATTCTTCTGGGCTAGTAGGGCACCCAGGAAATGATCCGTTGCTTGAACATACATTAGGAAGGTTATTCCTGTGACTGGAGGCACTAGGAATGGAGGGTTCATCAAGTACCATTTTATGTCTTCAAATGCTTGCTGGCATTCGTTAGTCCAAACGAAAGACACACCTTTCTTTATCAATTGAGTGAATGGTTTGTAGCATCCAAAAATATTTGAGATGGATCTTCTGATGTATGCAAGCTGTCCCTGGAATTCTCGTAGCTCTTTTAGATTACATGGAGGACGTATCTCTTGAATGGCTTTGACTTTCTTGGGGTCAACGTGTATACCCTTAGAGGTAATAACGAATACAAGAAATTTTCCACTAGAGACTCCTAAGAATGACTTTATGGGATTAAGCTTGAGTTGATGCTAGCGCATTAGACAAAGATAGTTCTTAAGTCTTGGATGTAATCTTCCTTTAGACGACTTTGACAGAAATATCGTCAACATAGCATTCGACTGTCTTCCGTAAATATTCACCAAAAATGGTGCTCATAGCCTGCTGATAGGTTACACCAGCATTTTTAAGACCAAATGGCATGACAGTGTAGCAATAAACTCCAAGAGAAATGCAGAAAGATGTATATTTTTTCATCTTTAGGGTTCATCCTGATCTAATTATATCCGGAGAACCTGTCTATGAAAGACATTCGTTCGAACCCACAAGTGTTGTCGATCATAACATCAGTGATCGGAAGAGGGAACTCATCTCTAAGACAAGCTTCATTGAGGTCTCTAAAGTCGATGCAGACTCGGACCTTCCCTATTTTTTTCATAACTGGGATGATATTAGCCATCCAGTCTGTATGTTGTTCTTCTCTGACAAAGCTGCAAGCGATGAGCTTTTTGATATCAGCTTCTATAGCGTCCATCATATCAGGTCAGAATTGACGCTATTGTTGTTTGACTGGCCTAGTATTCGACAAAATATTAAGCTTGTGAGTAGCAATTGGAGGATCTAATCCTGACATATCTTCATAGCTCTAGGCAAATACATTAATGTATTCCCTAATGAGCTGTATTATATCTTGTTTATCTGTTTCAGAAAGACTTTTGCTTCAGGAAGACTTTTGCT
The DNA here is from genome assembly GCA_029216955.1 of Iris pallida. NCBI lineage: Eukaryota > Viridiplantae > Streptophyta > Magnoliopsida > Asparagales > Iridaceae > Iris > Iris pallida. The sequence continues at coordinate 1,646,466 of JANAVB010027196.1, forward strand.
GATAAAGATTGGTCTTGGAGAAGCTTCATCTTCGACGTCGATTTGGTCCAATTAATCCTCCGTAGGTGGTTCATGATGCTTGAAGCAAAGTTTCCATTGAGTATCCATCCTTTGTGCCCAAGGTTCAGTTTCGAGAGTCTCGGTAAAGTCATCACCGTCCTTCAAAAACTCAGCAGTCACCTTATTGGAAGATAGACTCACTCGATGAACATGCCCTATGCTCGTATCTGAATCCCATGGTGCAGAGTCAGAGGAATTAGATCGCTCTTCTTTGTCAGATTCAAAAATATTTGAGGTTGAGATTGGCGAGGTGTAACCTAACCCATGCTTGTTTTGCTATAATATTGAAGTAATTTTCTTTTGGGACTGGTATACGAATAGGAGTTCGTCTTCCCCTACCACCGTTGAGGCCGGATTTGAAATTGTAGCCCATCTTTTGGATAATGTTATTAGATTGTTGACTGTAACGACGTAATTGAAGTCACCCATTATCATTATTTTTGGAGCCGCTTTCGGATGTAGCCTTTTGATTTAACCCTTTGCTAAAAAGGATAGGATGTTCATCTTTCTTCCGAAAGAGAACCAGAAAGAATGAGTCTTGTACTGATTCAAGTGATACCTCATCTTGAAGTGGTTGAACTACTCCTAAGGCAAGGGGTTTGAAGTTATTCAGGATTTCTAGATAACGTCATGTGTAATGATTGACATCGATATGCAAATGTGATACTACTTTATTGATATTTACATTATCATTTACAACGGTGCGCTTGACCTTAGCCGATGGCTTGCTAAGATTGATAATAAGAGGAGGAGAAGAAGAAGGCTTATTACGACGAAAGTCGATAACAAGAGGCTTAGAAGAGGTGAGCTCCCTATGCTCTATCTTTTCAACAGGAGGATGCTTGATAAAAGGAGAGAGACTGATGGTCAGTGTCTGAGAAGACGAAGGACGAAAAGTGCGTCCCTTGACAGGAATCCCCAGGATATCATCTGGACTCTCTTTTCGGTCTTCTTCGGTGTCCATGGCCAGTACAACTTTTATGAACTCCTCTTTATATATTCTGGAGTCTGTATAATAAGCTTCAATGCCTCGAAAGGGATTAAAATCAGCCACTTCCTTTCGAACTTCTCATTGTCATCGACATATTTGAAGCATTGATAGAGAGTGGATGGCACGATGTTATGTTCATGTAACCACGGTCTTCCTAACAATATATTGTAGGCGACGTGATTATCAATCACATAGAAGGTGACTTTCGTACGGAGATTACCAATTTGGACTTTCAGGCGAATCTTTTCCAATGGTTCGCTTCTTTCGAAATTAAACCCCAGAATAGTCATGATTATTGTAGAGATATTATGAACTAGGATCTTCAGCGCATCCAATAGAGTCTTCAGCATAATGCTAAGTGTAGACCCTGGGTAAACTAGAATGTGATCGATCTACATTGTATTGACATACCACATATAGTAGAGAGGTCGGTCATGTCGATTATCCTCCAGAAGCATATCATCTTGAGTGAATGTGATATTGGAAATCGATTCCATCACACTATTATAGTGAAAGCATGCCATTGGTTCCTCGTCGAGTTTCTTAAGATGAACCAGACAAGCGTCATCTTGCATCAAGGTTTTACTTATTATTTCCCGAGTTTCCCTCGAGAGACGTAGGAGTTTGAAAATTGATAACCTTGTTGGAGTATTGGCTAATTGAGCTAATATGTCAAAATTATATGGTTTTCGAGTCCGTGAGGTGGAGTTTTCTTCAATATTTTATCAAAGCGGGCTAGCTGTTTGTCTTTGTCAGCTGCTGTTGGTTTGGGAGGAACATGTTCCATTTGGGGTGATGATGCCGAAAGAACATTGATAACAGAAGGAGAAGATATTGGAGGAGCATCGGAGACTGGAGGAGGAGTGACTGCATTCTCTTGACCTTCTATATAGTCTCTGAGATAGAGCTTCCCAGATCTAGTACCAGTCATGGCTTCTTCATCCGGAACTGGTGCAAAGGAAACCATGTTGTAGCTCTTCATTCGAGTCTTGCTTCTGGAAGACTTCTTTTGGAGAGATAAAGGATCTATCCAGAATCCCAAGCTAACATGGGATTGATTGTGTTGAAGACACAAAAAAAGAGGTATAGGAGACCATTTTTCGTCATTCAAGCTAGGGGTTTCTGTATGCTCAGTCATCAGTTCGCGGGCAGTTGAAGTTTGTTGCTTTCTATCAGACAATTAAATATGCTCATAATGTCGCCATCGTCAAAGGAATATCCCTCCTTAGGACGTAGTGCTCTCTGTGGGGGTGTCATCGCATTAGGTGTTGATTGACCCACATTGATGGCTAAAGCTTCTTTTCCTCTGCAGTTGTTCTGAGGACCACCACTATTGATTGCATAATGTTTATCTTTATCAAGATTAGGCATCTGGATGCCTAGTTGTTTGGATTTATCAGCACTATCTTCAGCTGCCCTGGTACTTACTCTAAAGGAGGCCCAGTCTTAGAATTGTGTGGGTCCGGTCCATATGCTGACTAAAGGTAACAACTTTGATTTGCATGCATCTATAGTCAATGCATCAGGAGTACCCAGAGGTATCTTGAGTGCTTCACGATGGAAGCGCTCGATGAAATGTTCATCAATTTTATTAGGTCGTTGTTTAATCTTGATGAGGGCCGATATGGTCATGTCGTTTGCTCCCTCATAGAATCGTTCCAGGAACATTTGCTTCAATCCTGCAAAAGATATTATACAGCCATCTGGAAAGCTACGATACCAATCATAGGCCACATCCGCCAAGCCTCCACGAATACTCTAGTGAGTAGAGTGCCGTTCAGTTGGAGATGACCAGTCATTACCTCAAAATGGTTGAGATACTGACTCAGAGATGAGCTGTCGTCAAACATCATAATGGTTGATGGCTTGTACTTAGGTAGAAATGGAACTTCCTTCCATTCTACAGGATAAGGCTGTTTGATTCCTAATTTCTGTAAACCATCCTTCTGCTTAAAAACTTCAAACTGATTACGCAGAAGCTTTATTACCTCAAGAGGATCCCCTGATGTTTGAAGAGCCGTAGATTGGTTTGATGTATTAGGAGACGAAACTGCATGATAAGTACCACCCCCAGCACCATACTGACTTGGAGTAGCATGAGCTGACATGGTAGCATTGAGAAGGGATTGTACCCCCAGGCCAGTATTGACAGGTACAGATGTTATATGTTCTTGGGTTGTAATTGGATTCACAACCGGCGGAATAATGTATTATGCTATGATTACAGCATGCATACTTGCAACTATTTCGACAATGTTTTTAAAGTTGGCCTCTAAAGCAGCGATCAGTTGCTCCTGATTAGCAGAGCTAGTAGCATCATGTTCTTCTTTAGTGACATAGGCAGTCACTTCTCTGGCCATCGAAGATGAACTGGTGGAAAATATAGTTTGATCAGAGCTCTCACTATCGGTATCAAAGTCATGCATGGAACTACCCCCAAGATGAGGAATGGGAAGATTCTTTTGACCGAAGAGATCTCGGTCAGAATCAAAAAGATTCTTTTGATCGATTGTTTCTTCGTCATAAAGAAGATTCCTTTGATCAATTATTTCCTGGTCAGAATCAAGAAGATTTCTTTGACCGAAGATGTCTCCAAGATAATGAGTGAGAAGATTCATTTGACCGAGTAGATCTCGGCCACTTGACCTTGTATTTTGGTAGACCCTTTCGTTGTAGTCACGGATACGATCAAGGTATTGTTGTTTGGGATTACAGAATGCATTTCGTCTTGGATATTTTTACCCCCAGTACTTCGGGACGTCATGTTGACCAAAGAATACAGCAATTCATCTTCGTCTACCATAATGAGTTCAAGAGTCCGAGTATAATTCAAAAGGTCAAAGACAGACCGTTTAGCTGATTGACAGTAATATTTGATCACTACTTCATGGTGATGATTACAGTGGTGTTCCTGATGTGAAGTTACAGGTGGACGAGATCAGTTATAGTTACAGGATAGGGAGAAGTCGAAGGTACATATTCTTTGATTATGTTAGGAACATGGTTCTAGTTCTTGAGATGCCTTGTTCCTTGAGTGTATAGAGAAGTACTGAGTTTTTTGGTATAGGTGAAAGGATTCTTGATTTGAGAAGCTTTCACTGTGCGCAATTTGCTAGGTGGCACAGATTGTTCTTGATGCAGACTTGATGAACTTGATATTGTTCTGCGCTGGTTATGGTAAGTGCGTATGTCAGAATTATGCGCCACCTGGTTGTCTGTCTGAGACACCCTTAGTTTCCCCTGCCTTGTTCTTGATATACGCAAGATAGGAAGATCCTGGTTCTGCCTTGGTTGGCGCTGGCCAGTTTGATAAGGTATGGGCATGATGTCCTGCTGTTCTACATACCCTGTTCCAGCACATTTTGTGTGGCACAAATGGGCAGTAGAAAATGGGCTTCGAGTAGGACCTATTTTCTTAACATTGATTTGATTGTCTCTGTCAAGAGAAGTAGAGTTTCTACTCATAAGTGTTTGAGCATTGAGTCACACAGAGGCACGATCATATGCATTTTCTCCCAAATCTAAGACTAGGAAAGAAAGAGGCAGTGATATGTAGCTTCTCCACCAAGTTTAGAACTGGAAAGAAAGAGGGAGCAGTCATATGGCGCTGTCCTTTAATTGGTGCCGAGGCAGTGGTTGGCACGCCCTCTACGAATTTCAGAATTGTTGAGGAAGAAGAAATGGCTACATAGATTTTCTCCTTGCTTGGTTAAGGAGTCATGATTGGTGCACTAGAGAAAGTTGGAGTCCAGATAGCGTGCGCCTTGTTCTTGGCAGCAACAGTGGTAATGTGCTTGGTACCCACTGTGCCAATCATGGCTTCGTAGGCAGTTTGGTCGACTTTTACGACTAAAGTCTTCTGCCTCGTGCCGACTGACGCAACATCGTATTGAATTATCACTTTCTCGTCGGAGGAGAAATTTGTCACTAGCAGAGTCACTATTTTTTTGCAAAAACAAAAAGTTTGATTACAAACTAAGAAAAGTACAAGAGTATGATTTGATTTTTGGGGAAGTACAACTGAAGAAATATGATCAGAAGATGATCACTTTATTCCTTGGACGATGCGATGTCGAAGAAAAAGGCCTTTGGAGAGTGCTATAGCAGGTGCTCAGGAGATTATGATCATTAGTGATGTTTCTGAAGTGATTTGGAACTCTATTTATAGAGTTTAGAGATAACTGTTAAGTAGTTATCCGGATTGGCGCACACAACAATTGGCACACCATTCACCCAGTAATGCGAACGGTTAACTTAACTGCATATGACGTGTGGCATTCTTTAAGAGAGTTGTGCTTGGTCGTAGGCAGTATCGTACTACGATCCTTCGAGATTAGTAGCCTGTACGCTACGTTATTTAACTGCTTCTGGATGATTTTATCAGATGGCGCCAACTGTTGAATGGCACCAGACGCTATTTGTTGTTTAATGCACTCTACTTAATATAATGATATTGGTTATCTCGTGCCAAATTCAAATGGTGCAGGGCAGCTATCAGTCATTATGACAAATCTGATGATTCGAACGAATTTTTCTCGACTGACGTGTTATTAGTCACGATGAGAACTGTTTCGACTTCTAGAGGAAGCTTGCCACGTGGAAGCCAGTGCCACCTAGGTCCAGCCCCAACTGATTCCTTACGCTATCTGATGACTAGTACCATTTGATAATTTGATTTCTGGCACCATTTATGAGTAGTGCATGATGATATTCATACTTTTTTAGCTTCTACAATGGCTATGTTTCCAGATTAGACCAGTAAGGGTGATTACAGTATGATTGTGAATGTTTATATGTCTACTCGAGTATTTTTCTGCCCCGACAAGTACAAGTGAATCCAGGATATATCATGATAATGAAAGAAAAGCACGAGCTGGATGAACTGGATAATAAACATGGTATCAATACCTGAATCTCGCAAGCAATAGTGTGATCCTCTGAAACCCACAAGTGTCATAATCATCTGCCATCCAGAACTGCTAACTAACTCCACGCAATAACTAACCTGAAGAGATCATCATGTCCTTAGGGGACATAGCAAGATACATAAAAATATGCCTATCTAGCAGTTTAATCATGCATAAACTATAAACAGGATATAAGCAAGGAACGAGACATATGCATGGCAAAGAGACTATGACCGAAACCGCTAACAAGTGACTAACGACAAGTGGCTACTGACAGGTGACTATGAACTGGAATACAAGACCAACTACACGTAACTGAACTGCTGGATGAACAAGTGAACAAGGGATCAATGGAATACCAAACCCTCGCCCCTAGTAGACTCGCAGGTTTGAACTAATCACTAACCCTCGTCCCGAGTGTGGACTCTATGGTTAGTTCATGGCAAGGCACCCTCGTCCCAAGTATGGACTCTCTGGTGCAAGTATAAGTCAACATCCTCATCCCGAGTGTAGACTCACGGATGTAAACAGATCAAGACAAACACCTTCGTCCTGAGTGTGGACTCTCTGGTGCCAAGGAACAAACACCCTCGTCCCGAGTGTGGACTCTCTGGTGCAACTGATCAACCCTCGTCCCGAGTGTGGACTCTCTGGTTGAGAAAAAATGATACAGGAAAATAGCAGTTCAATCACACGTACTCGTTCCAAGACATGACTCAGTCAGGGTACAGGTGAGACAAGGTACGACTCAGTCAAGACACAGTCAAGTCCAGTATAACTACACTGTTAAGTCAAGCAAGACCATAAACTAGTGAACATGGTATATAGAAAATAGATAAATCAAGTCAACTAGAAAACTAATGAATCATATAGGATCTTTAACACATAGAGTATATAATGATAATACAATAATAACATAAAAACTATAAATATGAAATTAAACTGTAGAGGGAGGCAAGGTATATTGCCTGAAGGTTGTACGCAGATCCAATAATATGTCGTCAACTGATAAGCTATAAAGTCCAAATCATCACAACTATCTCCGAAAGCTGAAACAGACATTGCCAACATTCTCAGAATAGTCAAATTAGCTATGATTGCCTGTCCTTAAGTCCAGTTCTAGACACAGGGGTCAAATGGTAATTTTGGACCAAAACGGTGTCCGCCGTTGGACCCGCTTTGCACCGAAAAGCGTGCCAAATTAATGGTCTCTAAAGTCGTCAAACTACATGTCTATGAATCCGATTTGATGATACGAACCCAACGGTATGTCCTATTTTGGATTCCGGTGGACTGTGCACAAAATTGCCCGTTGAATCGGATTGTGGGGCCCGCAAAACGGTGATCCGATCGACTGTCTCAGAATTGGAGCAAACTTGGCATACAGGAGCAGAAAAATGATACGATCCTGATGGCACAAGTTTCGTCTCGATCTGACGAACGTGCACAAAGTAATTGGAAAATTTACACAGAGGCCGATACGGTAAATTTTGACGGATACGCATCAAATTCGTCGCGCACACGCAACCAATTTGAATTCGTCAAAGTCCACACATCTACGAAGCTGATACGCACCTTTCGATGCTTTCGGTTCGCGACTACGTCGCCCGGATTGGCGGAACACACGTCGTATCGAAGGATTTTTAAGTTTTCAAAAACTGTTTTCATAGGTTTTTCTCGATCTTTCCTATGATTTCCTTTACTGGATACACAACTAGAAATTAAACCAATAATAGGGTTTCCATCTCCTATAGGTTGTCAATAGGTCTATTCAAATAGATTTCAAAAATTTGCCATAGATTAGCAGATATTTGCCTTCCAAAATATAGTATCGGGTTCAGTTGTACTGTTTAATATGAACAGTTTTTTCTCGATTTTTACTCGATCTTGTACTGGTGTATATTTCGAATGAATTAAAACTAATTGATAGGATATAGAGTGGGTAGGGATTGTTATCGAATCCATGAAAATGGTTTACGAATTCGTCGAGAGACGAGGAAAAAATTGTACCTCGAACGGGGGTGGTGGCTACTGAAGCTGCTGCTGTGCTCTGTTCTGTCCGCTGCTGCCACGACGGCTCCGGCCGGCGGTGACGTTCGACAGCGCGCGTGCGCGTGGGGGTGCGGCCAGGTGTAGGGGTCGGCAGGGCGTAGGTTTGAGGTTAGGGTTTTGGTGTATCGACCCTTCTTTCCCTCTCGGTTCTCTCTATATATATGTATATGGCCGGGCTGCTCTGGCCGCCTGGGTTCTGAGTTCGGGATTGCTTAATTGGGTTGAGCTTGGTTGGGTCTTGGGGAGCTTGGGGATCAGGGGATTAGGGTTTTAAATTATTTTGTTTTCTATATAACTATTATACTCTTGTATATACATGTATTTCCATATATATATATATATATATATATATATATATATATATATATATATATATATATATATATATATATATATATATATATATATATACATAAACACTTATAAAAATTCTAAAGCCTTAATTACCTTTTTATACAAGCATACTCCTAGAATAATATATGCGCATACACACACACACACACACACACACACACACACACACACATATATATATATATATATATATATATATATATATATATATATATATATATATATATATATCATAATTGATTCCCCTATTTCTAATGAAAATATCAATCAGTACCAATAATATAGATATTATATGTAATAAGTCATTTATATACGAATATACTAATTTGGATATACCAAAATTACTACTTCCTATAAATCCCATGAATAAACATAAAACTATTATGACATTTTCTAAAACAAATAGCAAACTGGTAAAATGATATTTATTATATATAGCAATATTGACTTATAAAAATAATTATTAGACCATTAGACAAATACAAAGTATATATATACATATATAGGAATATATAATCCAATGGATATTACAACCATATGTGTCTTTAGTCTGTAAACCAAAATAAAAACTAAACAAATATATTTGCACGTGTCATCATAATTCAGGATAAAATATTGATATTACCAACAATATCACATACATGATATATGTGCGTATATACAATTACTTACAAAAATATATTTAGTGGAACACTCAGATAAGATACGACCTACCCACACATAATATAACGACACAGTCATCTTTGGACACACTACATAACTACATGGGCTCAGTTCGGGTCCAGTTTGACTAGTTTAGTACAACCGGATTTCCTAAAATTCAATACTCTAATTAATAAATAATTAAATAATTCTATAGGGATTAAGTCAAAACTTGGCCTGGTTTTCCTAGTTAGGGCAATCCTATGACTCGGCCTTCCCCTACTATGGCTAAACACTAGTCAAAGTACGCCACTGCACTATCCGTACAATGATTTCTAGCCGTCTTGTACTTCAAAACTCAATCATGGCTAAAGTCAACTACCGTAATAATTAACTAAATAATCATTTATAAAATTCTAAAAATCACCATTTAAATCAAATAAATAATAAAAAATATTTCAAAATTTTTCGGAAAGGGAAGCTACAAAAGTCGACGTTGATGCAGATTCAAAGTTGACCCTCGTGCTGTCAAAATTGATATTACCTATCAGAATCGATATGCAAGGAAACGTAAGCACGATGTGAGAATACAAAATAGAGCGGGCTTACGATATCGTAATTTTTGAGAATAGCAATACAAAAATGTCGAACTGGTTGATCGTAAACCTTGCGATTGATCAGACGAGACCGTAAAGTTATCGACGATTGTTTTGATGCGTATAGCATCTCGGATATCGATCGTGGGTAGATAGACTCAAACTTAATATGAGTAGATGTTTCATGAATTTCGAAATCATCAATGGTAGTGCATGATTTTACTTGGAGGATAGTTGTGCCTTAGTTGCACAAATAGAAATGGTTTTGTCTGAATTTGGGTAGTCACATAGAAATTGTCGAAATGTGATTTGGCTCTGAAATAATATAGCATTGTTCGTAGTAACTGTCCTTCGTTAATAATCCATAATTATCGAGTGTAGCTTCGGGGTAGTTGACCCTAGAAGGATTTACCACCAAATCGAAATAAATATTGTAGACCCATAAGAAGACCTATACAATATCGTATATGGAATTGCATGGTGCATGTTGATGATAAGTCTAGGCGATTTTGAGAATCGTGCTATGCATAAGAGCGAGCGGTAAGAATGACTTATGAGTTATGTCATTAGTTTTGGATTCACCTTACAATTGAGCTTGCATGAATCGAACTTATATTCGATGTTGCGAGACGGGCAAGTTGGGAATTAGGCTCGTAGATTTTCTACTCGATAGGAATCGAACGTAAGACGCATCGTAGACCTTCATATCAAAGTGATCGTTGCATTTGAGCAGCGTCGACTCGAATTGAACTTTTGTGTCGGATAGATTGTGTCCTTTGTGTAATGTTAATTTAAAGTTGTGCCGGGATAATCTAAGCACGGTGTCTAAGTAAGTCACCTAATGGACGTAGCCCTGAGTGTTGATGCATTTACAAGTCAACAAGGAAAATCGTATCGAGATGAGTTGCATAGCCAGACTTCAGACATAATTGGGTAGCGACTTCGAACGCAAGACGTTGCGAAGGATCATTGCGATCGGATGCGCGATGGCTTGACACAAAGCATGGTATTAATGGTCAGTGCGAAGACTTACGAAAATGAGAAATGCAATTTTTGGATCGCATCGCATGCGGTGACCTTGTTGAATGAATCACATATGCATGAAATATACAGATGCGACAAAATTTTGAGAACTGTTGCTAAAAATAAGTCCGATCGAGAGTACGAGATGGCAAGCATAGGA
>JANAVB010027196.1:1662250-1712250 GCA_029216955.1 Iris pallida
ATGAAGCACGAAGTACTCGAATGGCTAAGTCAGCAGAGTTGGCCGTTCAACAAAGTTATGAAATCGAGCCGCATCGGCTCGACGAAATGATAAGGTGTATCACCTTAAAGTGGGAGGACTTTGACTCTTCTTTTCTACTTTTTCATGCCTAGTAAGATACATCATTGTATGCTGAGTTAACCTATCAAGACCATGGGCGTGGCTCGATCGAAAGATGAACATAGTACGTATCGAACAACAGATAGAAAAATTGAAATAAAATATACATCAAATGTACGAGTCGCTATTGCACATTGAATATCACAACGGCGAGCACCTCGGTGCACAAGCCATAAGAACATGGGATAACTGTATCGACGAGTGCCTCAGTGCACAAGTTACTCGTGCCCCTGCGCACGAGTTAGAAGGCTAGCACATTAAAAGACAATTGAGGCGAGTTCCCTAGTGCACGAGCCATGAACATTGAACACTAAAGCATAGAACATGGAATTACAGTATTGAGGCGTGTATCGCATACACGACTCGAAGAATAGAGAATAATTGTGTTAATGCGTGCGTACGTGTACGAGAATCATAAATGATGGCTTTGTTGCGAGAAGAATAGTTGTGGCATGAATGTGGGAACTGTCGAAAGTGGCATAATGCCTCAAAAATGTTCGGGACCTTCGGGTCGTTCGGTTGACGAACATTGAGTTGGGACATGATGCATTAAACATTGAAACAAAGTATGGAATGTGAGAACATAGAAAGTTAATATGAGAAATACGAGATGATACGAAGTCTGAGTCACAGACTCAAGACTATGTTTGGTTGTTTGAATAAGACGCTCATTGCATGGTCGAATGGACTTAAGAAATAGGCTAAAGATAATTTCCCGCGCATGGGTGTTCCCTCGAACGGGTTTGCGCTGAGGCACCGGGATCGTTCAGCCTAGAAGGGGACGTTAAACTTGGATGGCACACATCTCTAAGACGATTAACGACCGATTATTAATGTGAAAGTTGCAATGATTGGTATGCAACGGTAAGCCTCCAGTTATTGGGATAACAACCCATCCTATGAGACGTCGGGCTACCCAATTTGAGGAAAAAGAAAAAAAAAGAAAAAAAAGAAATGATAAACAACTTTTGTCCATTATGGCGCAGATACGCCAACGACCTTCATATAGTTAAGAAACGGTGGGCCGAAAGTGCAGGAACACAGAGATCCTACACAAAGCACTTATAACATGATAGGAAGGGAATAAGGCGTATTCACCTTGCGTTGGTGCAAGGACAAGTACGTCGATGTTGGTAAGAAGTCACAAAACAACATGAGAGTGTTATTGGTTGCCTACTTGCTTATACGAATCAAATAACATGCTTGCCATGATAACATGTTTTACTCATTTCTAATATGCCATAAAACTGATCCTAAGGAGAACATAGAAAGATTACTAAATTGTATGCTGCATGATCCAATATATCTACTTAACATCAATTTAGGTAAAGTAGATCTTTGATTAGTACAGCGAGGATAAAAGTACTAATCCCTCCACTAGTTTGCTAACAGGTTCAGAAAATGGTCTGCTCGCGGTGAAGCTTCGCTTGATCGTGCTGAGGCATAGAATGTCCTAGCATTTGAAGCGTGCGATCGCATTAACACTCGAACTTGCAACAAGATTGATATGGCCGAGATATAGAAGGCATGATGTATGGAACGGTAAAATCCTTTGTGGGCAAGAGAGAACTTGAGTGCTGTAGCCAATCTGGTAAATTCAGTTGGGCTATTGAATGTAATGCCCCGCTCCGCATGAGGCATTTGGTTGGCTTGTTGGATGGGATCAGAATGTTGGACCATGACTTGTGTTGGAGATCAAGAGAGCTGAGACTGATGCAGTCTCTCTTAGCTGGCTAGACGGATTAAAAGTTGGAACGTGGCTCGCTGGTGGAGCTACGCTTAGGGAGAATGTGTGCAACCAGAATAAAAAGATCCTTTTATGCAGGCAAGTGGAACTGTCATCCTTCCTCCTTATTCCTGCATGCTTAATAAATGGAATAATATGATGCTATGAATATGTCCCTAATATCTCTTACCTTGAATATTGAATAATTGTGATGCGATGCTTTAGTTGCTAAATCGATAGAGATACATATACTAAAAATTATTGAATGAATAACACATGAACTTTGAATTGATGAACGAATCACACTCAAACTGCTAATGTAACATGATGCCTAAGAGTGAATCGATAATGTCCCTCAGGCTTAATGTTGATGAAATAAATGAATCACTTGAATAATAAGATGCTGCATGAATGATACATGAGAAAAGAATTGAATATGCTATTGTTTCTATGAAATGAATGAAATGCTACAGGTCCCTTTGAAATGAATGAATGTTGTTGTTCCTCCTTACAAGGAACGTAATGAGAAATGTTGCAATGAAACAAACAATGAGAATTGATGAGGCTTGGGATCGTTGAGATCACCAAATGAAATGATAGAAATTGTGGGAATGAATAAGTCATTGAACATGACTTGAATGAGATGAATGATGATACACTGTTGTCTTTACTTCAATATTTTACCATATATTTTATGTTTACGATTGAGTCGGACACGCATTCGCATGGTTATAGAAAAACTTATGCATAAGAGATGGGGATATATTTTCTCGGACGGTACCCCGGGACGTTAGGGCGACCGATCCGGCCTAGGAGGAAACATTGGCGTGCCAGTAGGGGCACGGGTTTTGCGAGGCATCCTTTGGGGCTAGTTACCTTCTCTGGAGTCATCGCATTACCAATAAAGACCTATATGGCAACGTCCGTATGGTTAAACACCAGTGACCATGTAGTCAGGATGCATGCTAATGAATATTTTGTGCAGGCAGAGTAAGTATATCTGCTAACCTATATTTGATGCAGTACAAGGGATTCGGCTATCGGTAAGAAATTACTTAAATGTGATATACTCAATATATGTGTTGGTTTAACTTGCATGCTTAACGTGCCAAGTAAATGATACTATGTGTAGCCTTTCAATGTGAGAACCTGCTTAACATATTAAATTCAGTATGCTATAAAGATGCCTTGTTATTAACATTGCCCAACCATAATATACATGCTAAGTGATGCTTAAAGTGAGAATTGTTACAACATGTTTAAGATGAGAATGTTAACGATGCCTCAATAATATCTTTGCATGATAACACCAAAAATGCTATAATGATATGTCCACATGAATGTTGCTAAGAATATGTTTATATGCTTCACTAAGAAGATTGCCCATGAACTGTAAACTGATGCTAGGTCCCAAGTAGAAAGATCATTCTATTAAATACTTGCTAAAATCGACCAGTTAGTGTTGGTTTAGGCGAGTGGATTAGATTCTGCTCGCCAGTACATAGATGATGTGCTGACCCACATTTTGTGGGCAGGTGCTCGTACGTGGGATGTTCTGCACACGATGATTGGCTTGATTGGTCCCGCGGCATCGAAGATTTGTTGGGCATACATAAGCTCTCCTTGTACAAGATGATATCTTCTGTTTATAAAGGACATAATGTATGAAACATTGTAATCAGTTGTACCAGTGAGTTGTAAGCCAAGTTGGTATATCGAGTTGCAATCCAATGTATCAAAGTATCAGATGTAAGCGGTATAGCATTGTTCAGTTGGCTTTCAATGTAAAGTGAGATATGTTGTAAGCATTGTACTTCAATACAAGTCTTGTACTCTTCTTCAATTATCACTAAAGAGAATAAAGTTCTATATATCTCTGTGTGACTTCAAGTTATCCTTTTTATCTTCGCTGCTATAAAGAAGTAATATACTTCTATTCAATAAGAAAGATTGTCCTCATTAACATCAATTTGTCTGCTTCTGCCGCTGCGATGTATTCCCATTTGAAGATTATCACTTATGTACCATCTTTGCCTTGTACAAGTGCAATACCAGACTTGTACGGCATCACGCCCAATGCAAGGACGATCGATTCCAAGAGATAAAATATGTGAATAAATGACTCTACGAATCGGGGCGTGACAAATTGGAATCAGGGCACGACTTTACGTCCTTGGTCTCTTCTTTGATTCATTTCAAATTAAAGTTGCATCGACTATTAACCAAAGTTGCTTCCGCGATCACTCAACGTTGCTTCTGAGATTAAATCAAAGATGGCTTCCACGATTATGCTGTCATTGTTCTGCAATCACCCTATGTTGTTTGTGTCTGAAAGTTCGATGACCCTCTTGGCTGCTCACTGGATGTTCTATACAATAAGTCTGTATACTTTGTGATGCCCCTGAATGAATGATTATTGTTGGTTTGGACACAAATAACCCAACAATGACTCGATGCTATAGTATGCTATAGTATGAATGCTGCTTGAAATTGTGGGAATAAAGATAAGTGGCTATGTATATCGTAACAAGTTGAGAATTTCATGTGATGTTGGGAAAGAATTGGGAATAAAATAATTGATGGATGAGTTCGACATAACTGGTGAGTCGACTCAGGGATGATGGCTAGTGATTTTGAGACCCTAAGAATGTTGGCTTGTGATGTTGAGGCCCCGAGATGTTGGCTATGTGTTGTGATCATTATAGATCATTTAAGTCCGGAATAGAATTAAGTTGGTATCGTTTAATAATGGCTTCGTTTCTGAGTGGTATATTGCCTCTACCACCTCAGAACGAGATGTTTGTTGACCCTTTCTATAGGATAGCAATGAGACTATCTGTGGGTACTGGGTAGTACCGAGACTTAGCTGGGAGTCATGTATTGTTGCTAGATGACTCGAATGTCCCTTGACGGTGAAGTTATGTTAGGTAGCGAGATTGTCGAAACTTGTAATGGGTGGCTTGGTTAGAAATTATTTAGTCGAGTGATGACTCAGACTAGTAAGACAGCTAGTATGCTATGGGTAAATAGATTTGGCTAGAGAATGTTGTAGCTTAGAACATCTGAATGTTGACTTCGATTGGGTGGATGTAAATCAAATGTGGCTAATACAAAGTTGGTTCCGTAGCTGAAAGTTTTAGAAATATTGTCGGTGAACCAAAAGAATATTAGAGATTTGTGCCTTGACCCTAAGGTGTAATAGATGTTAACCCATCTAGATCACCAAGGGATAGTCGTCGCCTATGTGCATGTATGCTGAGGAATTTAATAGGATTAGAAAAGTAACAAATAGCCACCCTGAATAATTGTGTTGCATAGAGAATGATTAATTGATACATGAATTATCGGATTGAATGGAATAAATTACTCGACCCTTGCGATATGAGATTTAAGAATGCCCGTAAGATAGTTTGATGATTGATGAAATGAATGGAATTGAGAAATTACAAACGTGTTGGATAATGTCGGTATATGTGACTGTTGGATTGGGATATAGTTTGCTAGCTTAGGACTTAGTGGTGTGACTTTGTCATACAGACCGAATAGTATGATTCCATAGTTATGTTAAGACTATCGGAATCGATGACCCTTGAATAGTTAGCCTTGGCTTATGGGTTTATGTGTGTACAAAGGATTAAAATAGAAATTGAATCATTTGGAATTTACTTGATGGATTATTAGCACGATGAGAATCGTATGTCGGGTTGGGATTTGACCGTAACGTTGATAGATCGATCTTAGTCGATTATTGGGTAAGTCTAGAATGAGCCTCTGTGGTAATTATTCCTTGAGGAAGACCCTGGATAGATGGACTTGACCCTAGCGACCAGTTGAAGAGTTACCAATTGTTGGCATAACCGACAATGGCGATTAGTTATTCATACTAAGTTGATACCCATAGGTTTGGATAGAGCTCCTTAGAACTGTCGGTTGCTTGTTGGCCCTAAGAAAAAGAAACTAGTATAACCGGCCTAGTAGCCGTCCACTCTAGGGAAGTCACCTGAATGATTAGGTATAGCTGTCGGTATAGCTAACCGTTGAGACTGGACCGAATAATAGATGGCCGTTGGCGACCCACATAATGACCTTGTGGCATTGAACGAGAGATGGTGATGAGTACGACCTAAGAATGATATGTTGTATGTATATGCTTCAATATGATCCTTAGAGATGTTTGACCCTTGAGGATTATGTGTCGGCCTATAGCGGGACTAGAATTGTGGGATAAGACTTGAGTTGTATGTATCGAGTAGTGAATTATTCCATGAGATGGAATTGACTGCTCATGACAGGAATGTTGGATAGGTATCTATAGTCGGGTAGCTGGGTTAACCTTGACTGTTGCATAGAATTATACCCTGACTCGGGTAATCGATAGTTGGTGATGTCGGATTGTATCTGTTAGAAAAAAGATGAATTGCCTCGGTGAGAAATATTGTTGGATTGGTAAAGGAATATGATTGCATGTTGTGAACTCTTGGTATGGTTGGCTCTAAGTTAGACCCTTAACCGAATGTTAAAAAAAATATTATGCTTGGATAGAGAGCTGTCCCTGATGTTAAGTGTTGTGGCCTGGAAGATAGTGATTGTGGCAAAGTGAATGAAGTAATAAGTCAATTGAAGGGATGCTAAGTCGAATTTGGAAAAAAAGAGTTATATCGTGGCTGATCGAATCGCACTAACATGGAAGTTGGCTGAAGTACATATGTTTTGGAAACGCCTAAAATATGGGTATGGATCCAGCCGAAGTGATAGGTTTCGACTGAGATAACATTATGGAAAGAATCTATTACACTAGCACGTACTTTGGCTTAAATGTATATGTTTTGGGGACGCCTGAAATAGGTGTATGGATCCAAATGAAGTGATGCGTTGCGACCAAGATAGAATACAAAAAAAATGTTGATGAATCAATGAGAAGTTGCAAGTATTTAGAAAAAGAGAAAGATGGATTCAATCGTGGATGGATTAAAATGATACAGTTGGATAGCTATTTTGAAATGAACGAGTGGGATGAAATGAATATTGAATTGAAGTTGAATGAGTAACTCATTGTGATTAAGTAAATCTAGTAGATGAGTTGTTTTCTTAAGTTTCGAGGACGAAACTTTTTCTGAGTAGTATATTATGTAATGTCCCGCTCCGCACGAGGTATTTGGTTGGCTTGTTGGATGGGATCAGAATGTTGGAACATGACTTGTGTTGGAGATCAAGAGAGTTGATACTGATGCAGTCTCTCTTAGCTGGCCAGACGGATTAAAAGTTGGAACGTGGCTCGCTGGTGGAGCTAAGCTAAGGGGGAATGTGTGCAACCAGAATAAAAAGACCCTTTTATGCAGGCAAGTAGAACTTTCCTCTTCCTCCTTATTCCTGCATGCTTAATAAATGGAATAACGTGATGCTATGAATATGTTCCTAATGTCTCTTACCTTGAATGTTGAATAATTGTGATGCAATGCTTTAGTTGCTAAATCGATAGAGATGCATATGCTGGAAATCATTGAATGAATAACACATGAACTTTGAATTGCTGAACGAATCACACTCGAACTGCTAATGTAACATGATGCCTGAGAATGAATCGATAATGTCCCTCAGGCTTAATGTTGATGAAATGAATGAATCACTTGAATAATGAGATGCTACGTGAATGATACATAAGATGCTACGCGAATAATGAGAAAAGAATTGAATATGCTATTGTTCCTATGAAATGAATGAAATACTACAGGTCCCTTCGAAATGAATAAATGTTATTGTTCCTCCTTGGAAGGAACATAATGAGAAATGTTGCAATGAAACAAACAATGAGAATTGATGAGACTTGGGATCGTTGAGATCACCAAATAAAATGATGGTAATGTTGGGAATGAATAAGTCATTGAACATGACTTGAATGAGATGAATGATGATGCACTGTTGTCTTTACTTCCATGTTTCACCATGCATTTTACGTTCACGATTGAGTCGGACACGCATTCGCATGGTCATAGGACAACTTATGCATAAGAGATGGAGATATGTTTTCTCGGACGGTACCCCGGGACGTTAGGGCGACCGATCCGCCTAAGAGGAAACATTGGCGTGCCAGTAGGGGCACGGGTTTTACGAGGCATCCTTTGGGGCTAGCTACCTTCTCTGGAGTCATCGCAATATCGATGAAGACCTATATGGCAACGTCCGTATGGTTAAACACCAGTGACCATGTAGTCAGTATGCATGCTAATGAATATTTTGTGCAGGCAGAGTAAGTATATCTGCTAACCTGTATTTGATGCAGGTACGAGGGAGTCGATTATCGGTAAGAAATCACTTAAATGTGATATACTCAATATATGTCTTGGTTTAACTTGCGTGCTTAACGTGCCAAGTAAATGATACTGTGTGTAGCCTTTCAATATGAGAACCTGCTTAACATGTTAAATTCAGTATGCTAGAAAGATGCCTTGTTATTAACATTGTCCAACCATAATATACATGCTAAGTGATGCTTAAAGTGAGAATTGTTACAACATGTTTAAGATAAGAATGTTAACGATGCCTTAATGATGCCTTTGCATAATAACACCAAGAATGCTATAATGATATTTCCACATGAATGTTGCTAGGAATATGTTTACATGCTTTACTATGATGATTGCCCATGAACTGTAAACTGATGCTAGGTCCCAAGTAGAAAGATCATTCTATTAAATGCTTGCTAAAATCGACCAGTTAGTGTTGGTTTAGGCGAGTGGGTTGGATTCTGCTCACCAGTACATAAATGATGTGCTGACCCACATTTTGTGGGAAGGTGCTCGTGCTTGGGATGTTCTGCACACGATGATTGGCTTGATTGGTCCCGCGGCATTGAAGATTTGTTGGGCATACAGAAGCTCTCCATGTACAAGATGATGTCTTCTGTTTATAAAGGGCATAATGTATGGAACATTGTAATCAGTTGTACCAGTGAGTTGTAAGCCAAGTTGGTATATCGAATTGTAATCCAATATATCAAAGTATCAGATGTAAGCTTTATAGCATTGTTAAGTTGGCTTTCAATGTAAAGTGAGATGTGTTGTAAGTATTGTACTTCAATACAAGTCTTGTACTCTTCTTCAATTATCAATAAAGATAATAAAGTTCTATATATCTCTGTGTGACTTCAAATTATCCTTTTTATCTCCGCTGCTATAAAGAAGTAATATACTTCTATTCAATAAGAAAGATTGTCCTCATTAACATCAATTTATCTGCTTCTGCCGCTGCAATGTGTTCCCATTTGAAGATTATCACTTATGTACCATATTTGCCTTGTACAAGTGCAATACCAGACTTGTACGGCATCACGCCTGTAAAACCCCTAAATTTCTACTATTTTTTAATTATTAAATTTGGTACTGATTTAAAATTTTGTATTGTATGTCTCAATAACATATTGTACATCGTGCGCAAGATTTCGTTTTTCTTGCTCGTCGAGTGCGAATATGTGCGAGCGTACATATCTTAGAAAAATATTTTTTATTTTATTATATACTTTCAAAATATTATATAATTATTATTCTTGCTATAAAAGGTCTTTTGTTTTTTAGCATTTATTAATCATAATAAAATTTTATTGTATACTAGGAAAAGCATAATCATGTATACATTATTTGTGCATACATAATTATTTATTAGTTTATTTTTTAAATAATAATGTAATTTTTGAAATTATTATTATTAGCATTTTTGGAAAACATATTTTGAAGTTATTGTGACAATTTAAATCTTGATTTGAATTGTGGATTTATTTAAATTAATATCTATATTTGGGATTTGAATTACCTTATTTTTTAAACTAAAGGATTAATTAGATTTAAATTGGATTTGTATTTGGATTTGGATTTGATTGATTTTAAATTAATAGATTGAATTATCTAATTGAGTTTTTAATATTCCTAATCCCTATCCAATTGGAAATTCCCACATCCTATAAAGGCAGGTACTCCTCCAAATTTCTATCATTATTTCCTCCACATTATTCTCCATCCACCATAAACAAACGTGTTGTGCATCGTGTCCATGTTCTCACATCCAAACTCTTACACTACCAAAATAAGTCATATCGGCGACGAAATTAGCGATGCCGACTTTAAACGTCGCTAATATTTTTGGATTTAGTGACTCCAAAATTATGCGTCACAATACGTCGCTTATAGCGACAAATAGCGACATATTGTGACTACCTTTAGTGTAATAAAAACCAACGTCGTTGATTTGTCGGAAAACGTCGCTAGTTTTATTAGTTCAGCGACGTTTAGCGTCGCAAAGATTAAGACGTCGCCGAATATTAAAGGAAGGCCGACGCTTTGCGACGTATTTACGGACGTCGCTAACTTCTGCTAAATAGGGTTTCCTCGGTTCGACTTTTTATTTCTCCCTCTCCCCAAATTTTTTGTTCCCGCCCCTCTTCCCCGACCTCGACGACAACCCGACCCCCTTCCCTCCGGCGCCGCTCATCCTCCTCCTCCACCGCGAGCCCCTTCTCCTTCCTCCGGCGAGCCCCTTCTCCTCCCTCAGGCAAGCCCCTTCTCCTCCTCCACCGCGAGATCCTCCTCCTCCTCCACCACCGCGAGGAGACTGAAGGTAAACCCTAACCCTAATTGAGGTATTTTTCGTGTCCAAAATGGACACGGAGACACATTACGACCATGTGTTCACTGATACAGTGTGTTCGTGAGGTTTTGGATACTTTGTGTCCATTTGTTGGACACGTGGACACCCCCAAGCTTGCATATATATGTATTTCACCTCTGTACACTTAATCCCCTCCTCCTCCACCACCGAACTTGTCCTCCTCCTCCTCCTCCACCACCGCGAGGAGACTGAAGGTAAACCCTAACCCTAATTGAGGTGTTTTTCGTGTCCAAAATGGACACGGAGACACATTACGACCATGTGTTCACTGATACAATGTGTTCGTGAGGTTTTGGATACTTTGTGTCCATTTGTTGGACACGTGGACACCCCCAAGCATGTATATATATGTATTTCACCTCTGTACACTTAATCCCCTACATACACTTGTGTATTTTCGTATTAATTTGGATTTGCATATTGGGTTTGGGTTTCGATATAGTGTTTGATACATTGTTTCACCTTGCAACATTCCTACACTTATTTTAGACAACAAGTATATGAACCAATTAGTCAACATCTATTTGTTGAAGTATGGTACTCCATTCTTCGTAAGTTCTAGCTATATATGTCTCAAGATCCAATACTCAAAAATCCCAAGAAGAAGAAGAAGAAAAGAATAAAATGACATCGCTCAACACCCTATGACAACTCTTTGTAGAATTGTGTTAAAGTGTGAGTTCTACAGTATGAGTTCTACAGTATGGTTCTCTTTGTTGAATAAAATGACATCGCTCAACCCTATCGATCCTCCATACAAGTCTTCCTTCATCTATTGTCTTAATGTATGAGTTCTACAGTATGGTTATCTTTGTAGAATTGTGTCTTATTATAGACAACAAGGGTTTCCTATTTTTACAGGTAACATGGCAACATGTGTAAGGGAACATATAGGTGTGTGTTTGTGTTTGAAAGGGAGTGTCACAAGAGTAAGGCATGAGCATGTGTTAGTATTTTGAGCTGTGAGAGTGTTTGTTCTATTGAGGTTAGTACCAACTATATTTTGGCTCCAGCTCCAGCTCTATTTACATTAATCTACGGTACGACATGGTGATCAGGACATAGTCCCTACAGCCATTCGACTGGCGAGGTAGAAACTATGTAGTCGTAGATAAAGTTGACTGTCATCCGACCCTCATCCCTCTGCTTTCAAAAATGTACTCAAATTACATGATGGTTCCTTTAGCTTGTTTATGTTACAATTATATTATTTGTGACTATCGATCTTACCAGATGGCACCCATGACCCGAGGAGCGGCACGTCGTTTGAGGGAAATAGTGAATGCTGAGGTGGCACCTCCTACAGTTAAGGAGGAAGTGGCACCGGTTGCTAGTGAGACCGGGAGTTCTATTCATCCAGCACCGGTAGCTAGTGAGACCGGAAGTTCTATTCGTGCAACACTTGCAAGGGACGACATCTCTCCTCACGCCAAAGATCTCGCTTTTTCGAGGTGGTTGCGTGATCGTATCACTGAGCATTTGTGTGAGCAGCATGGTTCTCATTAGCTATTAGTACTTATTTGTATTGGACTATTTGTATTGGGTTGTTTTTGTATTAGACTATTTATATTGGACTACATATATGAATTAGTACTGTGTCAATCTCTGGATTGTATTGGACTACGACATGGTGATCAGGACATAGTCCCTGCAGCCATTCGACTGGCGAGGTAGAAACTATGTATCCGTAGATAAAGTCGATTGTCCTCCGACCCTCATCCCTCAGCAATGATGATACGACAACCAACCAGAGAGGATACTCTGAGAGATCCATCTGAGTAGGACGTATACTTTGAGAGATCACATTTACAAGAATTATATCAGTAGTGGGATTGAGTGCTGGAGGAGATATTATCAGAGTATATGTCCTAATCAGATGGGTCTCTCACCGTTACTATTTTTTCTGACGGCATGGTGGATGTGCTCCGTCAACATATTCTTGCTCCGAGCCAAAACTTTGTCCCGGAGCTCAAGTGGACATCCTTCGTGTAGAGCTCGAGTGAGAGGTTCCTGACAGCATGGTGGTCTCCTTTGTCAAAGTATCCGTGCTCGTCCCACATGAGACCACCATGCTGTCAGGAACCTCTCACTCGAGCTCTACACGAAGGATGTCCACTTGAGCTCCGGGACAAAGTTTTGGCTCGGAGACCACCATGCTGTTAGGAACCTCTCACTCGAGCTCTACACGAAGGATGTCCACTTGAGCTCCGGGACAAAGTTTTGGCTCGGAGCAAGAAATGTTGACGGAGCACATCCACCATGCTGTCAGAAAAAAATAGTAACGGTGAGAGACCCATCTGAGTAGGACATATACTCTGATAATATCTCCTCCAGCACTCAATCCCACTACTGATATCATTCTTGTAAAGGTGATCTCTCAGAGTATACGTCCTACTCAGATGGATCTCTCAGAGTATCATCTCGGTTGGGTTGTGTTCTGAGCCATCCGTTCTCACAGTGTTTTGTATTTTCGACGAACCCAGGGATTGGATTCTGTATTTTGTATTTTGGTTTCTGTATTTTGTATTTTCGTTTCTGTATTTTATATTTTGGATTCTGTATTTTAGTTTCTGTATTTTGGCTCCAGCTCCATTTGTATTAATCTACGGTACGACATGGTGATCAGGACATAGTCCCTGCAGCCATTCGACTGGCGAGGCAGAAACTATGTGGCCGTAGATAAAGTTGACTGTCCTCCGACCCTCATCCCTCGGCAATGATGATACGACAACCAACCAGAGAGGATACTCTGAGAGATCCATCTGAGTAGGATGTATACTCTGAGAGATCACCTTTACAAGAATGATATCAGTAGTGGGATTGAGTGCTGGAGGAGATATTATCAGAGTATACGTCCTACTCAGATGGGTCTCTCACCGTTACTATTTTTTTCTGACGGCATGGTGGATGTGCTCCCTCAACAGATTCTTGCTCCGAGCCAAAACTTTGCCCCGGAGCTCAAGTGGACATCCTTCGTGTAGAGCTCGAGTGAGAGGTTCCTGACAGCATGGTGGTCTCCTTTGTCAAAGTATCCGTGCTCATCCCACATTGGTTGTGGGACAAGCACGGATACTTTAACAAAGGAGACCACCATGCTGTCAGGAACCTCTCACTCGAGCTCTACACGAAGGATATCCACTTGAGCTCCGGGACAAAATTTTGGCTCGGAACAAGAATTTGTTGACAGAGCACATCCACCATACTGTCAGAAAAAAATAGTAACGGTGAGAAACCCATCTGAGTAGGACGTATACACTGATAATATCTTCTACAGCACTCAATCCCACTACTGATATCATTCTTGTAAAGGTGATCTCTCAGAGTATACGTCCTACTCAGATGGATCTCTCAGAGTATCATTTTTGGATTTCGCTCCATGTCTTGCAATCATCTGCTATCACCGTCGACTCATTCGACTCCTTTTCCGATGACTCCGAGGAGGAGGAGGAGGAGGAGGAGGAGGAGGAGGAGGAGGAGGAGGAAGACTCGGAGAAGGAGTCGAATGAGTCGGCGGTGATAGCAGATGATTGCAAGACAGGGAGCGAAAAGACAAGCGAAGAAGAGGACGATACGAGTCGAAGGGGAGATTTGAGTGACAATGTAGGCACCGAGACGTTGGATAACGTCACAGACGAGGAGGCTCGAGTACAAGGCGACAATGATATTTATGTGAAGAAGAGGTACGAAATTTCTTTTCTTAATTGTGACCCGCGTCATAAGTTTTTAAGCCGTGTGTTTTGACATAATCTTTCCAACTCTTTTCTCCTATGTAGTAATCTTGCATTACTACATAGCAGGAAAGAGTTTGGAGGATTATGTCAAAACACACGGCTTAGAAAATTATGACATGTTAGTCTTCCGACATCGCGGTAACATGATATTCACATTAAGGGTCTTTGACAAGGTGACATGTTGTGAAAAGAAATATCCTTATAGTTCTACGGATTTGAAGAAAACCTCTGTAATTCCTCCGGGTCATGTCGCCGGCTGTGCTGCTTCTCCTTCCTCTTCCTGCCCACTTCTTCTTCCCCGACTCTACACTTGAGCTGGATATCATATGTGACTGAGAGAGTCAAATAAGAAGAAGGGAAGTAGGGAGGAGCAGATGGGTCCAGAGCCATGGTGGAGGGGAGGAGAAGGAAGATGCTTGATCAGAACTTGAGGTAAAAAAGTTGTGACGTTGATAGCGTGAGAGAGAGAGAGGGTGAATGGAGGGAGGGAAGTGGCTGCATGTCTTTGGCTCACTCGAGCGGTATTTGTCCTCCGACCCTCATCCCTCGGCAATGATGATACGACAACCTATCACTATATCTTATATAGCCGTAGATGATGTCTTAGTATTACATTATGTGAGTTCATCTTGATTCTGTTACATTCTTCAGATACTAGATATGATAAGAACATATACTACACCATATGTACAGAACATAGATGATTCACACTAATGTATGCTAGAATGAATTTTGGGTTGTGTTCTGAGCTATTCGTTCCCATACTTGGCAATTAAGCCATTCGACTGGCGAGACATAAACTATATATTCGTAGATAAAGTTGACTGTCCTCCGACCCTCATCTCTCGGCAATGATGATACGACAACCTATCACTATATCTTATATAGTAGTAGATGATGTCTTAGTATTACATTATGTGAGTTCATCTTGATTCTGTTACATTCTTCAGATACTAGATACGATAAGAACATATACTACACCATATGTACAGAACATAGACGATTCACACTAATGTATGCTAGAATGAATTTTGGGTTGTGTTCTGAGCCATTCGTTCCCATACTTGGCAATTAAGCCATTCGACTGGTATCGACGGTGTTGGATTATTATATACCATTTCGGATTAGTATCGTTGGAAAGTAGTCGACAATGCTTCGTATTGTGAAGTGATATTGTTGTAGACTTGCTTATAGGGACTGAAATCTGTGTACAGTGAGAAATGGACATTCTGAGAACTGGACATTGTGTGATTGTTGTAGACTTGGTTATAGGGACTGAAACCTGTGTACAGTGAGAAATGGACATTCTGTGATTGTTTGGATCCTATTCTACAGTGAGAAATGGTTAGCTTTTTAAACTGCATGGAGAAATGGATATTCTGTATTTTATTTTTTTTATTTTTTTTGCAGATTTAGCGACGTTTACCGACGTTTACCGACGTCCTCTGACGTAATTTAGCGTCGATAAACGTCGGTAGATAAGCGATATTATCCAGTGTACCGACGTTTAGTGACGTCATTATATGTCGGAGGACGTCGGTAAACGTCGGTGTACGTCGGTAATAATCTCCAGGAATTCCCAGGATTTATCGACGTTTAGCGACTTTGAACATGTCACTAAACCACCGACGACTCGACGGTAATTCGTCGGTAAATTTACCGACGCGTAGCGACACGATAAATTACGTCGCAAAGCCACCGACGACACGACGGTAGACGTCGGCATTATACCGACGTATAAATACGTCGGCAAACGTCGGTAATTGCGACGTTTGGCGACGTTTAGATGATCAGCGACTAAAATTTCCGCGACCAGCCAGAAACGTCGGTAATTTTGTCGCTAAATATTTTTAGCGACGAATATTGTCGTTTTAGCGACGTCTTTAGGCGTCGCTAAAACGACTTATTCTGGTAGTGTTATTCCATTTGTACATGTACAATTTTTCGTGTCGGACACTTCTCCGACACAATAAGATTTTCTAAACCCTAACCCTAATCCTAATCCTAACCTTCCTCGCCAAACTTCAGCACCACCGTCGGCCAACTCCAGCCAACCATCGTCCCCACAGCCATCTCCACTGAGCACACCCCGACCAGCCACCAAGTCATCACCAGCACACCACCGACAGCCCGGCCACACACCCCTGCCACCCACCGTTCGACCTCGCCATGCCCGGCCATCACCGCCTTGGCCTCCACCCTTGGAACACCCGTCGCCACCACGGCTAATATCACCAGCCACCACCACCATAACCAACCACCTCCACCGCAGCCGGCAACCCCCGCCGTGGCCGGCATATCTAACCCAAAACCTAAATTAAATCATCATGACCAAAACAAATAAAAACAAACACCACCCACTCACCGTGGCCGCCGGCCGCCGTCCGTCGCCCGTAGGAGTCAGCCCCTTTCCTCTCTCCACCGCCCGCGTGCGAGACCCTTTTCGACGAGCCCCGGCGACGTTCTCCACCGAACGCCATTGTCCGCCGAGCCTAGCCCGCCGCACTGGCGCCAAAACCCTCGTCGCCTCCGCGGAGCGCCCCACCGCGTGGCCGCCTTCTCCTTTTTGCCTCACCTTCCTCCCTCTGTCCGCCTGTGCTTCCGCTCGACCGCCGGAGCAGCAACGGCCGTCGCACTGGCGCCAAAACCTCGTCGGATGCCCCTGTTTTCGCTCTCCTCCGCCGGACCCCGATCCCGTAGCTCCGCCACCGGTTTACGCTCCTCCCCTTTCTCCACATGCGCCGGCCGACTCCCTCCACCCTTCTCTCGTCTCCGTTCCTCTCGCGCTAACTCTGCTCTTTCTGATTTTTCTTTATTCCCCTTTCAATCTCTTCCCTCACACAGTGGTGAGTGGTCCTCTTTAAGAGGAGTGAGCTGGTTATTTATTTAATTATTTATTTATTATTATTTTTTGTTGTTGTTTTGTTTGCTGTTGCTTTTATTATTGTTTAGTTTATCATCTTTATTATTATTATTATTAATTACTATTATCATAATTTCTATTATTTTCTTTTTCTAAATATAGGTACATCATTATTATCATTAATATTATTAATGTTATCAGTTTTATTATTAAAGTGGCAATTAACTATTATTTTTATCTTTCTAATTAAAGTATATTGATTACAGTAAATTATCTAAATTATTGGCACTATATTTGCTATAGGAATTATTATTATTGATATTATTATTCATACTGTTATCATTTTAAGTATAAATAAATATTTCAACATTGGGTTGGAAGCCCTAGTTGTATTGATATATTATTTTATGACATTTTAAAAGTACAGCTTTACCAAAAATAATTTACTTTAACAAAATATAGGTTTTGTCGTAAAATGGTTTTCCAAATCTATAATTAATTAACAATTATATTTTTTTTTACTAATAAGATATAGTTTTTTCTACCTAAAAATGTATTTGTCAAACTTAATTTTTTGCCTAAAACGATTCTAATTTTTCGTGTTTCCCTAAAAAAATACTTTGATTAATAAAATATATTTACTGGTATTATAAAATATTTTCTTATCTAACTCCCTTTGACTATCCTTCTAAGCAATAATTTCTATTCCCTCGTCAAGTCTAGACTACCTTATGTCGACCCAAACTGATTCAACCTTTCTGGACCTGATGGAACTGTCCGTGCCCTCGTCAGAGGCCTTTGAGCTATTGTAACACCGAAGTCGTAGTTCGTGCCACCTTGATTATTGCAGTACACCAGGCGTACTACCAGGCAAGACACCTTGCCATTTGCTGTTTATTTATTTTAGCTCATATTTCATGCATTATTTATTTTCTTTATGCAAAATAAACTGTGATTCATGGCATAACCTGTTAGAACTTACTGTTCATTTATAATCTTGATATGTATTATTTTTCTTACACATTAAACCTAGATTTAAGGGGCCACCTTGTGTGTTGCATTCATTGGCCTTGACACGTCGTACCACGAAGTTGTGTGTCGCATGTAGAACACGGACGTACATGATTGGCTGGCCACCAGTACGTACAAGCCGTGCGATAGGAATAACCGCTAATAGAGGTTGCATGCTTAGTTTGACTTAGCGGTTATAGAGGTTACTATTGTGGATACAACATAGTAGGCATTGGGCGGGGAGGACAATTCCTTAGCGTATGGGCTTCGATGCACTTTCCCTTGTGACCCGAAAGCTCCGCTGGAGATACGGGGTTGATGACCCATGATTACTGACGGCCACTGATGTTCTGCGGAACGTCATGCTCTTATTGATGGGGCCTCTGGTTCCCCAAAGGGGACCATGCCGATCCTATTTAGCCAGGGCCCATGCGTAGGAAGGATTGTTCTTAACTACATTTCACTTAGAATGGTTAGTAACTTTATCCATTAGGTACAAGTACTTTTGGTTTGGGTACTTGTATCTGACCGTGGCTTGGAACAATAACTTGTCGCGAATTAGTTCATCACATCTTGTCCTTGTTTGGTTGTAGGTGTGACTTACTACTTCGATGAGAAGGTATTGAACCTTATTGGGGTCCGGATACCATATTGGATTTATAGCATGGAAAGATACGTCACCGTGAATTAATTTACCATCTCCTGTCCTTGTTTGGTTGGGGGATGGTACGCTCGTTCAATAGGTGTGTATTGGATCATGTTATAATTCAATTGACTTATTTATTTGAGCAATATTTATTCAGTTTATATGGCATGATATTATGTGTCTTGTTACGTCCCTCTGAAGACCTGGTTATCTCTCCAGGTGTGTGCTCTTGTCTTTCGCAGGTGTTCTAGCTCTAGCCGTGATTATCGCTATTTCTTCGAGGATGGTTGTACTTGGATCGTCTTCGCTTCGCTCGCCAAAATCATTTCTTTTCTCATGTATTTTCCTTTACTTGTTGGTAGTGGATTTGTCTTCGCCCAACTACATGTACCAATGACAATTCATAATTGATTATATGATATCTTTTATTCATTTATTTTGTGTGGATGAGATTAGTTATGGTTCTACTGCATTATACAGCTTACGTATATTTATTATACGGCTGGCATGTCTACGTTCCTAGTCCTACGTATTTTGGGACTGGGGCGTTACATGTTTTTGTTGTAGCCCATGCAGGTCAAGATAAATTGTTTGGTTACTTTACCGTACCAAGCAAGCCTGCGTATAGGATTAGAGTCTAGGATCTCATCCACATACTTGACCTCTTCCTAGATTTTATCTATCGTTCGACTCATCGACTGCATCTTGCTTGATTTCTTCCATCATAATTATTATCTTCACTTCGTGCTTGCTAGAGATTGACCCTACTAGTTAGATGTCCCAAAAACCCTTAGCTTAATTCTTTAAGTTGGGTAGAACACCCCACGACCCGACACACCCTTGACCATTAAGGGAATACCAATGGTATTATCTAGACCATAGAGACTAGAGAAATTTAACCCATTTGGTCAACCAAGCCTTGGTCAATAAAATCGTAGAATGATGGTATAGGAATAAACAAGACTTAGATCCTTATGGCACTTAGAATATTCATATATTGGTTCTTTATTTCAATCTTAATCTCACGTGCCTATATTTTTACTATCTAGACTAATGATGCTAATGTAGCCTAGTTTTTGCAAGCTTATTCTTTTATCAAGCTTGTTTCAAGACATATATTATTTGGGCATGTCCACTAACATAATGTCTAGTCAGAACCGGTGCATGATGGTCTGATCAACCGAGTGCACTTTGGTTCGCTTTTGTCTATCGTTCTACGTGGGTGGGGACATAGCTAAACTTGTCCTCCAGAGTCCCATCTGCGACTGTCTTGGTAACTCATTTTGAATTATTCGGTCGCCTTTGAACCACATATTCGTATTCGATAACGCCTCCATCGAACTCTATATTGCTTTCGCCTTCACCTATTTTAGAATGACGAAAGCGTTGTACTAGAACTCCTCTAGCCTTCCTATCGATTATGACCATGTCGTATTATTTTCTATGATCAAGATCGTGATTTCTTACGTATGATTTTGTTATTGATTGTTCCCCATCGATACCCCTTGTGTCTTCTCACCCCCTACTAATTCTTAATTTCGAGGACAAAATTCTTTTAAGTTGGGTAGGATGTAAAACCCCTAAATTTCTACTATTTTTTTATTATTAAATTTGGTACTGATTTAAAATTTTGTATTGTACGTCTCAATAACGTATTGTACGTCGTGCGCAAGATTTCATTTTTCTTGCTCGTCGAGTACGAATATGTGCGAGCGTACATATCTTAGAAAAATATTTTTTATTTTATTATATACTTTCAAAATATTATATAATTATTATTCTTGCTATAAAAAGCCTTTTATTTTTTAGCATTTATTAATCATAATAAAATTTTATTATATACTAGGAAAAACATAATCATGTATACATTATTTGTGCATACATAATTATTTATTAGTTTATTGTTTTAAATAATAATGTAATTTTCAAAATTATTATTATTAGCATTTTTGGAAAACATATTTTGAAATTATTGTGACAATTTAAATCTTGATTTGAATTGTGGATTTATTTAAATTAATATCTATATTTGGGATTTGAATTACCTTATTTTTTAAACTAAAGGATTAATGAGATTTAAATTGGATTTGTATTTGGATTTGGATTTGATTGATTTTAAATTAATAGATTGAATTATCTAATTAGGTTTTTAATATTCATAATCCCTATCCAATTGGAAATTCCCACATCATTTAAAAGGCAGGTACTCATCCAAATTTCTATCATTATTTCCTCCACATTATTCTCTATCCACCACAAACAAACGTGTTGTGCATCGTGTCCATGTAAACACATCCAAACTTTTATTCTATTTGTACATGTACAATTTTTTGTGTCGGACACTTCTCCGACACAATAAGATTTTCTAAACCCTAACCCTAATCCTAATCCTAACCCTCCTAGCCAAACTTCAGCACCACCATCGGCCAACTCCGGCCAACCACCTTCCCCACAGCCATCTCCACCGAGCACACCCCGACCAGCCACCAAGTCATCACCAGCACACCATCGACAGCCCGACCACACACCCCTGCCACCCATCGTTCGACCTCGCCATGCCCGGCCATCACCGCCTTGGCCTCCACCCTTGGAACACCCGTCGCCACCATGGCTAATATCACCAGCCACCACCACCATAACCAACCACCTCCACCGCAGCCGGCCACCCCCGCCGTGGCCGACATATCCAACCCAAAACCCAAATTAAATCATCACGACCAAAATAAATAAAAACAAACACCACCCACTCACCGTGGCCGCCGGCCGCCGTCCGTCGCCGGTAGGAGTCAGCCCCTTTCCTCTCTCCACCGCATGTGTGCGAGACCCTTTCTGACGAGCCCCACCGATGTTCTCCACCGAACGCCGTTGTCCGCCGAGCCTAGCCCGCCGCACTGGCGCCAAAACCCTCGTCGCCTCCGTGGAGCGCCCCACCGCGTGGCCGCCTTCTCCCTTTCGCCTCACCTTCCTCCCTCCGTCCGCCTGCGCTTCCGCTCGACCGCCAGAGCAGCAACGGCCGTCGCACTGGCGCCAAAACCTCGCCGGATGCCCCTGTTTCTGCTCTCCTCCGTCGGACCCCGATCCCGCAGCTTCACCACCGATTTCTGCTCCTCCCCTTTCTCCACACGCGCCGGCCGACTCCCTCCGCCCTTCTCTCGTCTCCGTTCCTCTCGCGCTAACTCTGCTCCTTCTGATTTTTTCTTTCTTCCCCTTTCAATCTCTCCCCTCACGCAGTGGTGAGTGGTCCTCTTTAAGAGGAGTGAGCTGCTTATTTATTTATTATTATTTTTTTGTTGTTGTTTTGATTGTTGTTACTTTTATTATTGTTTAGTTTATCATCTTTATTATTATTATTATTATTTATTACTATTATCATAATTTCTATTATTTTCTTTTTCTAAATATAGGTACATCATTATTATCATTAATATTATTAATGTTATCAGTTTTATTATTGAAGTGGCAATTAACTATTATTTTTATCTTTCTAATTAAAGTATATTGATTACAGTAAATTATCTAAATTATTGGCACTATATTTGCTATAGGAATTATTATTATTGATATTATTATTATTCATACTGTTATCATTTTAAGTATAAATAAATATTTCAACATTGGGTTGGAAGCCCTAGTTGTATTGATATATTATTTTATGACATTTTAAAAGTACAACTTTACCAAAAATAATTTACTTTAACAAAATATAGGTTTCGTCGTAAAATGGTTTTCCTAATCTATAATTAATTAACAATTATATTTTTTTACTAATAATATATAGTTTTTCCTACCTAAAAATGTATTTGCCAAACTTAAATTTTTGCCTAAAACGATTCTGATTTTTCGTGTTTCCCTAAAAAAATACTTTGATTAATAAAATATATTTACTGGTATTATAAAATATTTTCTTATCCAACACCCTTTGACTATCCTTCTAAGCAATAATTTTTATTCCCTCGTCAAGTCTAGACTACCTTATGTCGACCCTAACTGATTCAACCTTTCTGGACCCGATGGAACTGTCCGTGCCCTCGTCAGAGGCCTTTGAGCTATTGTAACACCGAAGTCGCAGTTCGTGCCACCTTGATTATTGCAGTACACCAGGCGTCCTACCAGGAAAGACATCTTGCCATTTGCTGTTTATTTATTTTAGCTCATATTTTATGCATTATTTATTTTCTTTATGCAAAATAAACTGTGATACATGGCATAACCTGTTAGAACTTACTGTTCATTTATATTCTTGCTATGTATTATTTTTCTTACACATTAAACCTAGATTTAGGGGACCACCTTGTGTGTTGCATTCATTGGCCTTGACACGTCGTATCACGAAGTTGTGTGTCGCATGTAGAACACGGACGTGCGTGATTGGCTGGCCACCAGTACGTACAAGCCGTGCGATAGAAATAACCGCTAATAGAGGTTGCATGCTTAGTTTGACTTAGCAGTTATAGAGGTTACTGTTGTGGATACAACATAGTAGGCATTGGGCGGGGAGGACAATTTCTTGGTGTATGGACTTCGATGCACTTTCCCTTGTGATCCAGAAGCTCCGCTGGAGATACGGGGTTGATGACCCATGATTACTGACGGCCACTGACGTTCTGCAGAACATCATGCTCTTATTGATGGGGCCTCTGGTGTCCCAAGGTGGACCATGCCGATCCTATTTAGCCAGGGCCCATGCGTAGGAAGGATTGTTCTTAACTACATTTCACTTAGAATGGTTAGGTACCTTTATCCGTTAGGTACGAGTACTTTTGGTTTGGGTACTTGTATCTGACCGTGGCTTGGAACAATAACTTGTCGCGGATTAGTTCATCACATCTTATCCTTGTTTGGTTGTAGGTGTGACTTATTACTTCGATGAGAAGGTATTGAATCTTGTTGGGTCCGGATACCATATTGGATTCATAGTATGGAAAGATACGTCACCGTGAATTAGTTTACCATCTCCTGTCCTTGTTTGGTTGGGGGGATGGTACGCTCGTTCAATAGGTGTGTATTGGACCATGTTATAATTCAATTGACTTATTTATTTGAGCAATATTTATTCAGTTTATATGGCATAATATTATGTGTCTTGTTACGTCCCTCTGAGGACCTGGTTATCTCTCCAGGTGTGTGCTCTTGTCTTTTGCAGGTGTTCTAGCTCTAGCCGTGATTATCGCTATTTCTTCGAGGATGATTGCACTTGGATCGTCTTTGCTTCGCTCGCCAAAATCATTTTTTTCTCATGTATTTTCCTTTACTTATTGGTAGTGGATTT
The DNA here is from genome assembly GCA_029216955.1 of Iris pallida. Classification (NCBI taxonomy): domain Eukaryota; kingdom Viridiplantae; phylum Streptophyta; class Magnoliopsida; order Asparagales; family Iridaceae; genus Iris; species Iris pallida. Next base: position 1,686,314 of record JANAVB010027196.1, read on the forward strand.
GTCTCCGCCCAACTACATGTACCAATAACAATTCATAATTAATTATATGATATCTTTTATTCATTTTTTTTGTGTGGATGAGATTAGTTATGGTTCTACTGCATTATACAGCTTACGTATATTTATTATACGGCTGGCATGTCTACGTTCCTAGTCCTACGCATTTTGGGACTGTGGCGTTACAACGCCCAATGCAAGGACGATCGATTCCAAGAGATAAAATATGTGAATAAATGACTCTACGAATCGGGGCGTGATAAATTGGTATCAGAGCACGGCTTTACGTCCTTGGTCTCTTCTTTGATTCATTTCAAATCAAAGTTGCATCGACGATTAACCAAAGTTGCTTTCGCGATTACTCAACGTTGCTTCCGAGATTAAATCAAAGATGGCTTCTGCGATTATGCTGTCGTTGTTCTGCAATCACCCTATGTTGTTTGTGTCTGAAAGTTCGATGACCCTCTTGGCTGCTCACTGGATGTTCCATACAATAAGTCTATATATATTGTGATGCCCCTGAATGAATGATTGTTGTTGGTTTGGACATAAATAACCCAACAATGACTCGATGCCATAGTATGCTATAGTATGAATGCTGCTTGGAATTGTGGGAATAAAGAAAAGTGGCTATGTATGCCGTAAAAAGTTGAGAATTTCATGTGATGTTGGAAAAGAATTGGGAATAAAATAATTGATGGATGAGTTCGACATAACTGGTGAGTCGACTCAGGGGTGATGGCTAGTGCTTTTGAGACCCTAAGAATGTTGGCTTGTGATATTGAGACCCCGAGATGTTAGCTAAGTGTTGTGATCATTATAGATCATGTAAGTTCGGAATAGAATTGAGTTGGTATCGTTTAAGGATGGCTTCGTTTCTGAGTGGTATATTGCCTCTACCACCTCAGAACGAATTGTTTCGTATACTTTGTTTTCTTCCATTACTAATATCAAATCAAAGATAACCATTTGAGAACTTGTCATCTTGCCTTGTATGAGTGCAAATCCAGGCTCGTATGACATCACGCCCCAACAAGGACAATAGTTCGGATAAATCAATGCGAGGATGAGCAATTTTTTGGGTTGGGGCGTGACAACTAATCCATCAAAATTTGTTAGAAAAAATATGAATATAAGCCTAAGAATTTAGGGGGCTCACAGTATACTTCAAGATAGTCGATATAAAGTATTATACTCAGCAACATTGTTAGAGCATGACTCGTCTAGAGGGTAGGATCTTTGAATAACTAGCCCTTCTGGGGTTACGAGGATAATCCCCACCCTAGTGATGATGATACTGTTAGGTCTAATGCTAGATGCACCATTAAAGAATAGAGCCAAGCGAGTATTCTTCTGAAGTCATGTTGGAATCTAGAGTTTCATCAGGAATTTTATCGTAGAGTTTTGAAGTTTCAGGAATTAGATGAGCAGCCAAGAAGTCAGCTAGGGCTTGACCCTTGACAGATTTTTGCGGGACATAGACCATATCATAATGTGCTAGCAATATCGCCCATATAGCAAGTCAAAATTGAGCGTACTATGCTTCTTCATTAGAACCCACAGAGGATTGACTCTGGAGATGACATAGATGGTCTGGCTCGTGATGTAATGATGCATTTTCTGGACGGCAAACATCAAGGCTAAACATTCTTTTTCCACCGGACTGTATCGATATTTAGCACCGATCATTGTACGACTGAGATAATAAATTGCTTGCTCTTGGCCTTCATTGTTCTGCTTGGCTAAGAGGGCACCCAGAGAGTGATCTATTATTCTTTTGGGCTAGGTTAGTCAAGTACTACTTATTGTCCTTGAATGCTTGCTGGCATTCGTCAGTCCAAATAAAAGACACACCTTTCTTCAGTAGTTGAGTGAATGGTCTGCAGCGTCCAGAAAGATTTGACATGAATCTCCTGATATATGCAAGTCATTCCTGGAATCCTTGTAGCTCTTTTAGGTTGCGTGGAGCACACATCTCTTGAATGGCGTTGACTTTCTCGGGGTCAACATGTATACCCTTAGAGGTAATAACGAATTCAAGAAATTTGCCACTAGAGACTCCCAGAAATGACTTGGTGGGATTCATTTTGAGTTGATGCTGGTGCATTAGATCAAAAATAGTTCTTAAGTCTTGAATGTGATCTTCCTTTCGACGACTCTTGACAGCAATATCGTCGACATAACATTCGACTATTTTCTATAAATGTTTCCAAAAAATAGTACTCATAGCTCGCTGATATGTGGCACCAGTGTTTTAAAGACCAAATGGCATGATTGTATAGCAGTAGACTCCTATAGAAGTGTGAAAAGATGTATAATTTTTGTCTTCAGGATTCATCCTGATCTGATTATAACTAGAGAATCCATCCATAAAAGACGTTCGCTCGAACCCGCATGTGTTGTCGATCATGACATTAGTGATTGGAAGAGGAAACTCATCCTTGGGACAAGTTGTACTGAGATCTCTAAAGTCGATACAGACTTGGACCTTTCCAGTTTTTTTCATGATTGGGACGACATTAGCCACCCAGTCGGGATGTTGTTCCTCTCTGACAAAACTACTGGCAATGAGCTTCTTGACTTCAGCTTCTATGGCATCGATCATATCAGGGTGGAACCGCCATTGTTATTGTTTGACCGACCTAGCATTTGGCAAAATATTAAGCTTATGGGTAGCAATTTGATGATCTAGTCCCGGCATATCTTCCTTGCTTCAGGCGAATACGGTAATGTATTCTATAATGAGCTGGATCAAGTCTTATTTGTCTACTTTAGGAAGACTTTTTCTGATAAATATTTGCCTTGGAGAAGCCTCGTCTCCAACGTCAATTTAGATTAGCTCATCCTCAGTGAGTGGTTCACGTTGTTCAAAGCGAAGCTCTTATAGAGTATCCATCCTTTGTGATCAAGGCTCTTCTTCATAAGCCTCGATAAAGTCATTATTGTCATCATCTTCTGGGAATTCAGTTATCACTATTTTGACAGATAGAGTCCATTGATAAACTTTTCTTATGCTAGTGTCTGAGTCCCATGAAGCAGAATCAAAAGAATGAGATCATATTTCTTTATCTGATTCAGATCTATTTAGGGTTGTGTTCGACGTATTGTAGCCTAACACATGTCTGGTCTTGTTGTAATATTTTGGTGACTTTCCTTTCGGAGCAGGTATTCGAATAGGAGTAGGTCTGCCTTTGCCTCCATTCAATCCAGACCCGAAATTGTAGCCCATTTTTCGTATTATGTTTTTGGATTGCTGACTATAACGACGCAGTTGTATTCTTCCATGATCATTATTTTTCGAATTGCTGTCGAGTATAATTCTTTAATTATGTTCTCTGCTGAAGAGGATTTGATGCTCATCATCATTACGAGGAGAAACTACAGAGAATAAATTCTGCATTCGTTCGTACTTTATCTCATCTTGAAAAAGTTGAATTGCTCTTAAGGTAAGAGGTTCGAACTTGTCCAAAAAATTTAAGTAATGTTGTGTATAATAATTGACATCAGTATACTGCGAAGGTGACATTGCTTTATTGATATTTTCTATCTCAATAGTTACAACAACATTTATGACCTTGGCTGGAGATACCATCAGATCGATAATAAGAGGAGGAGAAAGATAATGAGTAGGCTTATTACGAACTATGGCCAACATGACCTTCATGTACCCTTCTTTGTATATTCTAGAGTTTATATAGTAGGCCTCGACACCTCGAAAAGGATTTAGGTCAGCAATTTTCTTCTTGATCTCTCCATCATTATCCACGTACATGAAGACTGATGAAGAATGGATGGCACAATGTTATGTTTATGCAACCATGGCCTTTCTAGTAATAGATTATAGGAGACATAGTTGTAAATCACATAGCAGGTGACTTTTGTACGAAGATCCCCAATTTGGACTCTCAGGCGGATCTTTTCGGGCGGTTTACTCTTCCCAAAATTGAATCCGAGAATAGTTGTAACCGTTGCTGAGAGATTGTAGACTAGAATCTTTAGAGAGCCCAGCAAAGTTTTTGGGATTATGCTGAGTGCAGACCCAGGATCAACAAGGATGCGATCCATTCTCATCGTGTCGACGTACCCAGTAAAGTAAAGAGGTCGATCGTGCCGATTGTCCTCTAACAGTAGGTCATCCTGGGTAAAGGTGATATTTGGCATGATCTCCATCACAGTATAACATTGAGGGCAAGCAACTAGCTCTTCATCAGACTTCTTGAGATGTGCAAAACAAGCATCGGCTTGCATTAGAGCTTTGCTTAATATTTTTCGAGTTTTCTTCGAAAGACGAAGGTGCATGAAGATCGATAGTCTTGTTGGAGTATTGGCTAGTTGAGCCAATATGTCAAAGTTATACGGTTTCTGAAGGCCCTACAGTGGGGTCTTCTTCAAGTTCTTGTCAAAACGAACCTGTTGCTTGCCTTTATCAGCTGATGTCGGCTTAGAAGGACCCAAGTCAGCTGGTGGAGCTGATGTTGGAGGAGCATCAGAAACAAGAGGGGGTGTGACAACTTCATTCTCTTGACTATCTGGGTAATCTCTAAGGTAGAGTCTACCAAATCTAGTACCCGTCAAGACTTCTTCTTCAGGAGCGGGTGAGAGAGAAACCATGTTACAGGTTCTCACTCGTGCTTTTCTCTTGGCGGATTTCTTTTTCTGATGGAGAATTGTGTGATATATCCCGAATCCTAATCCAACTTGAGACTTGTTGTCTTGGAGTTGTAAAGATAAAGGTATCGGAGACCCCTTTCCATTGTTCAAGCCTGGAGGTCCTAAAAATCAAGTTGCACCCATCAAAAAAGTAATAAAAATCAAATGGTGCACCCTTCAAATGAACTGCGCAGGAGACAGACTGCGCAACACATCAACTGCGCGAGGCTGAACCGCGCTAACATCCAGGCGCGCTATGCTGATGTGGCAACGTTATCATTACCAGACAAAAATTCGATCTTCTGACAGCTGACAGCCTGATAAACGAGGAGTCCTTTCGTTTCTTGTGCAGCACAGCGCTCGAGGACAGCTGTACAGCCAGCGCAATCTGCCAGCCCAACTAAAGCGCAGTCTGCCAGATCTTCTTCAGCGTAGTTCGATCCCAGCGCAGTTCAAGCGGCACAATCCATCAAGATAACTGATATTTTATATGTGGCCTACATGCCATCAATTGCTCACCACGTGGCAACCGTCTGTACACGACCATGCGTATTTCAATCAAACAATGCCACGCGTCTAATACAGTTGACCCACGATCGAGTAACTGCCAGCGCAGTTCGCTGTTTGCGCAATCCAATGCCTGCGCAATCCAGTTTGCGCAATCCAAAAATAACTACTAATTAGTTATTTTCCTGAACTCTATAAATAGAGTTTCAAGTCCTGCATTATCAACATCAGATCATTCAAGATCATCAGAGAGATCAGGAGTTCTTGCCCAAGTGCTGCTGTAATCTTCAGAGGCTATCGTCTTCACAGTTCACATCGTCCAAGGGATAAAGCGATCGTCTTCAGATCAGATTCCTATAGTTGTACTTTCCCAGAATTCAATTGTAATCTTCTTACAAAGTTTGTGAAATAAAAAAAAGAACTTTTGTTTTTACAAACAAAATGGCGACTCTGTTGGGGATGACTTTCTTCGCTGACGAGGAAGTGACAACTCAATATGACGTTGCGTCTATCGAAAAGACGCAGAAGACGCTGGTTGTGAAGGTCAACCAGACTGCCTACGAGGCGATGATCAACTCTGGGGCTGCTCGTCGCACTGCAACCTCTGCCAAGAGCAAGGTTCGTTCAGTGTGGACTCCAAAGTCCTCTGTGCAGTCCTATGCGCAATCATCTGCACAACCTGCTGTCTCTTCTGCTAAGGAGCCACTGGCCACTTCTGCTTCTGTGCAAAACACCACTCGCGTTACCAAAGCGCAAGCCAGAGCTCCTGCACAGTGTACTGCTCCTTTTGCTGCCGCGTAAGCCACTTCCTATGCTGCTATGGCAAAGTGCAAGAGTCCTCTCCCCCTGGCCCAGTTGGTGACCTCTTTTCCTCTTGCGCACTCCACTGAAGCCAGATCTCCTGCTGCACAAACTGCAGTTTCTGTGGCCAAAAGGCCATCTGTCAAAGCTTCCCAAGCGCAATTAGCCAATGCGCCTATTACCACTTCAACCTCTACGTAAGCTGTTCCAGTGCAGTCTAATAGGGATAGTCCTCTGGCTAATCTCTCTTCTTCTCACAACAAGGGAAAAAAATCTGCTCCTCTTCCTAAGCACTCTGTTGCTCCAGCACAATCCACTGGGGGTAGTCTGTTGACTGTTCCTCCTCCTCCTCAGAACAAAGGAAAAGGCCCGTTGGTCTTTTCTCGAACTTTCTCGTTCCACGACTTGGAAGACAACAGAGGGAAATACTTTTTAGCCAACCTTTCTTCACAAAACAAGGGAAAAGGTCATTTGGTCTTTTCTCAGTCTTCTCCGATTTTTACCGTAGAAGATCCATCTAAACGTGCCTCGGCACCAATCAGTACAAGAACTCTCTCAAACAAGAGCTCTTCTCTCCCTGCCAAAGGGAAATATACTGATCAAAGAGGTATTCTTCCTACTCTGGTAGCAAAATTTTGAGATCTTCCAACTCTCCGGATATCCCGCTCAAAATAGGGAAAATTACTGGTGTCTCAGACAGAAACCCCTGGGGGTGAATTTGCTGATCTACGAACTTATCTCAATAGACCAGCTTCTATGAAACGCAAGCAGCCAATACCGCAGATCAACCTGCATCAGAGGTAAGTTTCCAGGATGAAAAATCCTGACACCTATGCTAATGAGGTGAGTACTTCTCTATATACTCATGGGACAAAACATCTGAAGAACCGGAACCATGTTTCGAATGTGGTCAAAGAACATATCCCTCAGACTTCTTCTCGTCCTGTCATTGTTCCTGATCTCCGAGAACACCTCATGCAAAAATGGGACAACATCTCAACACCTCCAGTTCAGCTACTTGAACATCATTGTAATCACAAGGTCGTCATCAAGTGCTGTTGCCAGACAACAAAACGATCTGTTTTTTATCGTCTGAATTTTGCAACGTCTGAACCAATGTCAGAAGATGAAAACGAAGTGTTGTATGCTTCCGTCAACATGGCTTCTCGAGACACTGGGGGTAGAAAGTGCTCCAAACACGATAAGCCTCGCAGACCCAGCCAGCGGTACTTAGATTTACTCAAAGAATCCTCTGAAGGAGTATTTCGACACACTCGATCCCGAAGTCGAGACACAATGGGGCATGGGAATCTTCTCCAAGATCCCTCTGGTCATCTCCCTATTTTCTATTCAGGAGATGATTCCTTCTCTGATTATGATGCATACAGCGAAAGTTCTGAACAGATAGCGTCTTCTACTGTACCAAAAGTAGTGACAGCATACGTTGTCACTGAAGACCCAGATGCTTCCAGTTCAGCAAATCAAGAACAACAAATAGCTGCACTGGAAGACAAGCTGAAGACCATGGCTGAAATGGTCACAAGTATGCATTCTATCATTGTGGCCCAACATACAGTACCACCGACCGTACCTGCTGTAAATCCTGAGATTATAGCATCGTCGGTGCCTGTCAATGCAGGTCTGGGGGTAGTATCTTCTCAAATATCCCCTATACAAATTCAACCCACACCCAGTCAGTCAGGAGCTGGGGGTAGCACGTACCACGCTGTTCCTCTCCCTAATACTATAATTCAGTCTGCTCCTTCTACGTCATCGGAGGATGCTAATAAAGCTGTCAAACTCTTGTGCACTCAATTCGAGGCCTTCAAAGAGAATAACAACTTACAAATATTGGGGATCAAACAACCCTATCTAGTTGAATGGAAGGAAGTCCCATTTCCTCCAAAGTATAAAATCCCTATAATTTTGCTGTTTGACGGCAGCACTTCTCCGAGTCAGTTCATTAACCACTTTGAAGTAATGACTGTTCAACTTCAGCCAAATGACGCTCTTCTAACTAGGGTGTTTGTCGGCTGTTTAGCCGGTGTAGCATACGATTGGTACAGGAGCTTGCCCGATGGCTGTATCACCTCTTTCTCGGGTTTGAAACAAATCTTCTTGGAGCTATTCTACGAGGGAATCAACGATATGACCACGTCAGCCCTCAACAAGATCAAACAAAGATATAATGAAACCGCTGAGAGTTTTATTGAAAGATTCTGCCAAAAAGCATTAAAGATGCCTCCTGGAACTCCGGCCGCTGTCACTATAGATACCTGCAAGGCAAATCTTTTGCCTATCATCAGCATGTGGACGGGGTCAACTCAATTTCAAGACTGGCCATCATTTACTGTTAATGCTAAAGCAGCAGAAGTTAGCGCTGACAAGTTCAAGCAGTTGGGGGTACATATGTCTAACCCCGACCGCGATAAACACCCTACATCTAATAGCGGTAATCACCAGAACAACCGCAAGGATAAAGAGACTCTGAACATCAATTTGAAGAACAAAGAATCTCTGGCTGTCAATGTGACTCCACCGACGTCTACTCCTACTCCTTCTGCCCCTCCACCAAGGGAAACTCGTCCGAAAGTAGAGTACTCATTTGACGAGAATGACACCGTGAGCATCTTTGATTGCTTGATCAAAAGCAATAAGCTCCAACTACCAGACCCGAAGAAGTCCGACGAGGTCGGTAAGACTAATCATCCCAAATATTGTATTTATCACAAGTTCATTGGGCATCCCACTCGAGCATGTTACGTACTCAAAGGCAAAATTTAGGAGTTAGTCAATGCTGGTGTTGTCACTCTTCAACAAGATGAGAAGACTGTTACCGCGAATATGGTCTCAGTATAGTTCGGTAATTTTTCTTCACAGATGGTACAACATGGTGTCATCCCTATCCCCAAGGCCACCCTTGAGATCGAAAATCTTCCTCTTCTACGGAGTGAAGGTCTCGTTCCCCTATCTCTTGATAACGGCGAGATTATATGGATCCACCCTGACCTTATTGCAGACTTCGAAGATCCTTTTAAGCAAAAAGACCGCTCCAAGGGTAGAACAAAGATCTGCAATATGGTGTCTTTTGACCCCATAATTGAAGAAGAAATCCTGCTGGGTACCAGGTCAGGAAAAGCCTATCTACGAAAACTTCCCGAAACTCAAAAAAATCCTGCTTCTTCTTCTGAGTCTGCTCCAGTGCAACCTGTGTCTACAGAGGGTATCCATTTTGCATCCTCACCGGTTGTAGAACCCATTCCTCCCAAATCGACAGCAGCTGACCAAGGCAAACAACAAGTCCGCTTTGACAAGCCTTTGAAGAAGTCATCTCCTTTTGGACTTGAGAAGCCATACAATTTTGATATTTTAGCCCAACTAGCCAATACACCGGCCAGGCTGTCGTTCTTCGAGCTCTTGCGCCTCTCCAAAGAGACTCGAGAAACCCTGAGTGAAGCTCTCATGCAGGCAAAAACCTGTCTAACTTTCCTAAAGAAGCCAGAATCAGAGCCTGTCTCTTGCCTCCACTGTCACAGTGTGTTGGAGTTAATTCCAAACATTACCTTCACACAGGATGATATGCTGATGGAAGACAATAGGCATGACCTTCCTCTATACTATACAGGATACATCGACTCGATGAAGGTCGATCGTATTCTGATAGATCCTGGGTCCGCACTCAGTATCATGCCGAGGACAATGCTAGACGCACTAAAAATCCCAGTACATAGTCTTTCTAGCACAATCACTACCATCTTGGGGTTCAACCAGGGAAGAAGTGAGCCTCTGGGCAAGATTCGCCTAAAACTCCAAATAGGCAATCTCCGCACGAAGGTGACCTTCTATATTATAGATAACCATGGTTGCTCTTACAATACTCTTTTGGGGAGACCATTTCTTCATGAACACAACATTGTTCCTTCAACTCTCCATCAATGTTTCAAGTATGTTGATGACAATGGAGAGGTTCAAAAAGAGGTTGCAGATCTCTACCCTTTCAAAGGTGTCGAAGCATATTATAATGATGCTCGTATGTATAAAGATGAGTTCATGAAGGTAGTGCTGGCTTTAGATACTGAAGAAGAACAAGAAGCAGTGCCCAATGACACCCTCATCATACCTGTTAAAGGGCGTGTTTCTCATCCTCAGTCCTCCAAACCACTGGCTATTCATTTGCCAGTCCAGAAACAACCAACTGATGGTGGTTAAAATCAAAGGGAGCTCACCTATTCTGAACCACTTGTTATCGACCTACGTCGTAACAAGGATAAAAGGCAGCTCACCTCTCCTGAGCCACTTGTTATTGATTTATCTCGTAACAAGGATAAAAGGGAGCTTACCTCTTCTGAGCCGCTTGTTATCGACCTTCGTCGTAGCAAGCCTCCTCCACGTTCTTCTTCTCCCCATCTTGTAATCAATCTGACCAAGCCTGCTAAGCCTAAAGGTCCTGTTGTAAATACGGATGTACAAATCAATGAAAAAGTATCTCCTTTCCAGTATACTGATGTCATTTATCATGCTAAGTGCTATTTAGATATGTTAGATAGCTTTCAGTCATTTACAATGGGAGTTGTACAGTCTCTTCAAACAGAGGTCTTACTTGAACACCCAGATGATTCATATTTTGTTGTCCCTTCTCGAAAGAGAGGTGAGAGTCCAATACTTTTTAGTAAAGGGCCAGAACAAAAATTCAGTTATATGGATGATAGCAAAAATAACGATATGGGACGTCTCCAACTTCGTCGTTATAGTCAATCAAAAGACATCATCCGAAAGATGGGTTATGACTTCAAAAATGGCCTCAACTATGGTAAGGGTAGAAGAACTCCTATCCGTACGGTTGTTCCGAAAGAAAAATCAGAGATGTACTACAGCAGGACAAAAAGAGGTCTCGGATATGCTTCACCTCTGGTATTATCTCCAGCAGCCTCCGAGTCTGATAGTGAGGAGCGCTCTAACTCTTCTGATTCCAGATCTTGGGATTCTGACACCAGTATTGGTCAGGTTCGTCGATTGATTGTATCTTCTAACATGGTCTCCGCTGAACTTCCAGAAGGTTATGACGAAGATATCGAAGAAAATCCCGAAACAGATCCTTGGGCTCAACAAATGGATACCCAATGGGAACTCCAATTTGAACAACGAGAACCTCCTACCGAAGATCAATTGGTCCAAATTGACATAGGAGAAAACGGGTCACCTCGTCCAATATTCATCAGCAAGAATCTCCTCGAGGCGGATAAGCAAGAATTAATTCTTCTTATTCGAGAATACATTGATGTCTTCGCCTGGAGTTATAAAGACATGCCAGGTTTAGATCCCAAAACTGCCACTCATAAACTGAATATTTTGCCCAATGCAAAACCAGTTAAACAGCAGGAGAGGTGATTCAAGCCAGAAATAATGGACGCAATTGATGATGATGTCAAAAAGCTCATAGCTTGTGGCTTTATTCGAGAAGAACAACATCCAGATTGGGTAGCCAACATTGTCCCAGTCTTGAATAAGAATGGCAAAGTTCGAGTTTGTATCGACTTCCGGGATCTTAATGAAGCCTGTCCAAAAGATGAGTTTCCTCTTCCTATCACAGATGTCATGATTGACAACACTTGTGGGTTTGAAAGGATATCCTTCATGGATGGATTCTCCGGATACAATCAGATTCGGATGAATCCTGAAGATAAAAAACACACTTCTTTCCGCACTCCTCACGGAGTCTACTACTATACCGTGATGCCATTTGGTCTCAAGAACGCGGGTGCAACTTACCAACGAGCTATGAGTACCATCTTTCAAGATCATCTTCGTAAGATTGTTGAATGTTATATCGACGATATTGCCGTCAAGAGTCGTCTAAAGGAAGATCACATCCAAGACTTAAGAACAATCTTCAATCTGATACGCCAACATCAACTCAAAATAAATCCCACCAAGTCATTCTTGGGTGTCTCTAGGGGCAAATTTCTTGGCTTCATCATTACCTCTAAAGGTATACACGTAGATCCCGAGAAGATCAAAGCCATTCAAGAGATGCGTCCTCCACGTAACTTAAAAGAGCTACGAGGATTCCAAGGTCGACTTGCGTATATTAGGAGATTTATTTCAAATCTGTCTGGACGTTGCAGACCATTTACTCAGCTAATGAAGAAGGGCGTATCTTTCATTTGGACCGAAGAATGTCAACAAGCATTCGATGACATAAAGCGATATCTCATGAACCCACCAGTCTTGGTGCCACCGATCTCGGGCATACCATTCTTAATGTATGTCCGTGCTATGGATCATTCATTGGGAGCTTTACTTTCCCAGAAGAACAAAGAAGGTCATGAACAAGCCATCTATTATCTTAGTCGTACTATGATTGGTGTCGAACACCGTTATAGTCCGGTTGAGAAAGAATGCTTAGCTCTTATGTTCGCTGTTCAAAAGATAAGACATTACATCATTGGACAAACTATTCATGTCATCTTCCGAGTTAATCCTCTTCGGGTACTGATGAAGAAGCCAAGTACACTCAACTCTCGATTGGCTACATGGGCCATTCTGCTAGCTCAATATGACATGGTTTATGTTCCACAAAAATCTGTTAAAGGTCAAGCACTGGCGGACTTCTTAGCGGCTCATCCTATTCCAGAAACATCTAAACTTTACGATAAAATTCTAGACGAGACATTGGAATCAAATATGATCTCCGAAGAATTTTCTACTTGGCGTCTATTCTTTGACGGTGCATCCAGGATCGGGCCGAATGGTGCCATTGTCGCAGGAGTTGGGGTTGTTCTTGTTTCTCCAGACGGGTCAACTATCCAAAGAGCCTATTCCCTAGATGAACCCTGCTCCAACAATGTAGCAGAATACAACGCTCTTCTTATTGGCCTTCAATTAGCTAAGCAACTGGATGTCGAATATCTTAAAGTCTATGGCGACTCCAAGCTGGTTGTTAACCAGGTTAGAGGAACCTATGAAGTTCGTCATCAAGATCTAGTGCCTTATCATGAAGCTGTGACTCATATGGCTACATCTTTCAAGGCTTTCTTCATTGAATATGTTCGACGAGCTTGTAACACTGAAGCAGATGCTTTGGCCAATCTTGTAGCAGTCTTAGCCGTACTGTTAAAAGACAACAGGTGGTGGTTGTCTCGAATCGGAAATTGTTTTGTATCAAAAATAATCGCAATATTGAGTTCAGAAATTTTACTGAGGCCAATGTTATCAATGAAGATTGGAGAGCTCCCTTCATCAACTTCGTGGTCTATGATATACTTTCTGAAGATCCTAAGGAGGCTACGAGTATTCATCAACGATCTCTGCGATTCTACTACGATCAGACTAATAAAACTCTCTACCGACGGACTTATGACGGTCTTCTCTTACGCTATCTTGCTGGTGATGAAGCAAAGCAAGTGTTACGTGAAGCTCACGATGGTGTTTGCGGAGCACATCAACCCGGTCCTAAACTACAAGACCGTATCTGACGCATGGGTTACTATTGGCCCTCTATGGTATCTGATGCCATCGAATATGCAAGGAAATGTCGAGCTTGTCAAGTCCATGCAGATTTTATTCACCAACCGTCGGAATTTCTACATCCAACTGCTGCTTCCTGGCCTTTCGAAGCTTGGGGCATGGATATTATAGGTCCTATCAACCCTCTTTCTTCTAGAGGACATCGGTTCATACTAGCAATAACCGATTACTTCTCCAAATAGACTGAAGCTATACCTCTGGCTGAAGTCAAAACCAGCAGCGTCATCAACTTTGTCAAACATCATGTCATCTATAGATTTGGTGTACCGCGAAGGATCATTCACGACAATGGACCACAGTTCATTAGCCAAAATTTTACCAGGTTTTGTGACGATCATCGGATTGACAATGTCACTTCGACAGCTTATAATCCTGCTGCTAATGGTTTAGCTGAAGCATTTAATAAGACTATTATCAAACTCCTTAAGAATTTTGTATCTACTAACAAATGGAATTGGAGTAAGAAACTTGGAGAATGTATATGGGCCTACCGTACTACGGTCCGTAACCCTACAGGTTGTACACCTTTTTCTCTTGTGTATGGTTGTGAAACAGTTCTACCTTTGGAACTTCAGATCTCATCCCTGTGGATTGCCATTACCAATGAGCTCACTACAGAGAACAACGACCTTCTTCGACTTCAAGAATTAGAAGCACTCGACGAGAAACGGTTATTGGCTCAACAGCATATTGAGTTATATCAAGTCCGAATCTTAAAAGCTTTTAATCGCAAAGTTAAGGTCAGAGTTTTTCAGAAAGGAGAACTGGTTCTAACCGTCAGACGTCCTATGGCCATGACTCATATGAGCAAAGGTAAATTCGACGCGAAGTGGGAAGGTCCATATATTGTGAGCAAAGTCTTCTCAAATGGAGCCTATCAACTTACAGAGTTGGACGGTCGAGTTGTAATGATGCCTATCAATGGCAAATTCCTTAAAAAGTACTATGTATGAATGTAAAAAGAATTTCTTGTAAATACGACAAAAAAGTTCATAAATAAAATTTTATTTTATTTCATCATAAATGGTGTTACAAGATATCATAGACGAGAATCACTATCGTCCTTCTTGAAGACAGGACGAGGACCACTACCGTCCTTTTCATAAATGTAATCGGCAAAAGAGCTGAGAACATCCTTGCTCGAACCCACTAGAAATTTGCAAGCGGCCATCCTCATGGCTTCTTCCTCATCCGTTATTCCTGGTTCAAGTAGGAAGTCCAAGATATCCCTTGGTGGTTTTGGAACAGACGAACCTTCGCCCGCCTCTGTCTGCTTGGGCTGGGTCATCTCGATTGGACGTTCCTCAGTACCCGCTTCAACCTTCGAGGCGACCTCAGCCTTCTTAGATGCATCTCTAGACGACATCTTTATGTTGAAGAGTGAAAGTGATCATTCCATCTAAATTTCTGTTCTATTTATAGACAGAGATTCGTGAAACAACGAAGCGACACATTCATCCGACGGTTCACCCGTTCATCCATTCATCCGACGGTTCGTCCGTTCATTACATTTATCCGACGGTTGACCCGTTCATCCATTCATCCGACGGTTCGTCCATTTATTACATTTATCCGACGGTTGATCCTTTCATCCATTCATCCGACGGTTCGTCCGTTCATTATATTTATCCGACGGTTCGCCCGTTCATTACATTTACCCGACGGTTCGCCCGTTCATTACATTTATCCGACGGTTCGCCCGTTCATTACATTTATCCGATGGTTCACCCGTTCATACATTCATCTGACGGTTCGCCCGTTCATTACATTTATCCGACGATTCACCCGTTCATCCATTCATCCGACGGTTCACCCGTTCATCCATTCATCCGACGGATCCCCCGTTCATTCAATTCCTCTGACAGTTCATCCGTTCATTCCAAAGATTCATTTCGTTCATGCATTTTGACGATTCATCCGTTCATTCATATCAGCAACTTGTCATGTATTTGTTACTTTTGATTAAGTTGTCTACTGAAATAATGATATTCAACAAATTATATTCTGCCATGTCTACATTACCTCTGAGCAGATATAATGAATATAATTATTTTCTAAATTAAGAAATATATCATGTCCAGGACCTCTGAATATATTTTCTATCGCTATTATTTATATCTGATTGAGATATGCAATAAATAGTAGAGACACAAAGAGAATGTCTTTTTATTGATCAAAATTAAAAGGCATTACAAAAAGACATGTCACAAAACAGAAGATACAAAAAATCTTCCTATTCAGCTGGTGGGGTCATCAAACTAGCCATCTGCTGCTTTAAAGTTTGAAGTCGCTCCTCCCTAGAATCCATCACCCGCCTTCTAGCTTCCTCCATTCCAGATTTATCATCAAAAGTCGGCAAGATTACTAGTCAGCGGAAGATTTCAGCTTGATAAGTCCTGACATACTCATTTCTTTCATGGGTCAGAATGTCCAGTTGCTGGACTGCAGCATGATGTTGAGTGGTCTCTTCTTCCAGAGCAAGTTGAACAATTCTCAACTCTTCTTGAAGTCGATCGAACTCTGCTTTCAGCTCAGCAACTTTTTTTTCTTCTCTCCAGCAGCAGATGCTATTATTTCCATCTGGGAGTTATATTCTGAAGACTTGGTAGCAAAAGTGTCCAAAAAAACCCTGGAAATCAGCTTTCGTAACTGCAGCCTCTCGAGACATCCTCTCAAACTCAGCATGTACCAAGGGCTCTACTTCCTACCGATTAAGATCTTTATAGATCTTAACTGATTCCTCCAGCTCATCCAGTATGTGTTCAAGGTAAGCAGCTTGAGCTTCATCACCCTGACTTCGGATGGCACCGATCAGATAGGAGGTTGGACCTCTAACAGTGATGAAACCAACATCTTCTTTCTCCATTACCCTTTCTACTAAGGGTCCTAATGAATTGAAGAAGAGGTTGGTGAAGGAACCAATTATAAATCTGTTAGTAGCTATGGCACCGGGTGTAGCAGCTACTCCCATAGACGTTGAAGCAGCAGGTGCCTGCACAGGCAGAAGTTCGGCAGCATGAACTGTAGTCTCTTTGGACAAGGGAGCCATGGTAGAGCTGGTTGCTCCTCCCAGATGTTTCTCTGCAAAATCAAATAAACCCCATCAGTTTGCTATTATTAGCAATTATCGAAAAGGATCAAAAGTAAGGGCAATCTTACCATTGCTGGAACCAGTGACAAGTTTGTCATCTGCGGACATGGGTTGTAGCCTCACAGAAGTAGCTTCAGACATTACTGCCTGACTACTACCCACTTCAGAGCTGCCTGATAAATGACGGCTACTGCTGGCTATCGCCTTTATTTGTATTATATCAGTGCATATTGGAGGAATCGGAGAAAGTTGAATATCTACATGGATAAAAATTAAGATGTCAGCCATTTAATCCATAAAAGAAGGGTATTAATATCAGTCAATACCAATACCTCCTTGATGGGTGACAGTAGCTCTTTCCGGTGCTACTTCTTTAACTGTATTCTTCTCTTAGGATGCATGTACATCAGCATCCTCTTCTGGATTCAGAGTGTCATCAACAGCCTCTACTGATGTATCTTCATCACTTACACTCTCTTCTTGTGCTTCTTCACTATCAGTTGTGGCAACTGGATCTACATCATCGAGGAAGCCAAAGTCACAGTCATCTAGTGCCTCAATTATTAACTTGTCTTCTTCGGCACGTAGTGATCGAGGAGAAGCTAGAAGGTGGGCGGTTTCTGTTGCAAGTGTTGGAGATTGCAGTGCTTCGGGAGATGTTTCTGGCTTATTTGACTTTGCAGCCTCATCTGTTGTCTCCGTGATTTCCTCCCTGGTCTCTACAACCTCGTCCCTTTTCTCTGGACTGAAAGCTTCCTGTCTGGGTTCAAGGGCAGGTGTAGGAGACGACATCATGACTCCGACGACAGCACTGGTCACGACCGATGACAGGAGAGGTCTTGGAGGAGTGGCCACTTTCCTCCTGAAAACTATCTTCTTTCTGTGTAAAGGTCTCTCCGGACTCTCTACATCTACAACATCTACTTGCCTTTGAAGAGAGGTCGGACTCTTCGCCTCTTTTTTTTGAGTCGACTCAGCATGCTGCCGAGATTGCGACCGGGTAGTGACCCTTTCTGAAGATTCTAAGACAATCTTCCTCTTAGAAACTGGAGAAGAAGGTTCTTCCGCCTTCCTTTTCTTCCTTTTCTTGATTGGAGATCTGACGACCTTCAAAGAGACGCACAACGGCTCGTTGACTTCTTCAGGGAAGTTGGCTTTCCTCGAAGCTTCCAACGGTGCATAAACTGGCTCATCCTCTTCATCATTAACAGGAGCCAACACAACAGATGCTTCCTTCTTTAATCGGGCCGCAGTCGTAAAACTGTCTACTAGACTGAAGTTCTCAGCAAAAGTATTTGCTGATGTATAAAAGAGTGAATATATATACAGCAAACGGGGACCATGATCGCTCCTTAGCGGCATCGAGAATGTCGTCCTCGTGTCCTGAGCATTATAGTAAGCCCAAGCTCGGGCTCTATCGATCAGATAACCTTTTCCCTGTAGGCACGTTATGGCGTTGCCTACATGGAACTGGTCATAGCCGAATTGGCGTGCAAAACGACTAGGGAGATAAGGCTCCAGATAGCATTCATCTTCAAACCGGTACACCAAGTGAGATGGTCGGATCATCTTCAACCAGTCAAAAATTGTGTGGCCAAGAGGCTGTGACCTCCCAGAGTCGACAAGGTTGGTGGACATATGCTCGTAGCCAGCTGGAGGGGGAACACAATAGAAGTTCCATCCCTTTCCAAGATTCAGAGCGTGCTTGCAATCTCTTAAAGTGGTATATATCCACTAGCTTTTAGAGAATCTTCTCAAGAAGCTGCCGCTCACCGCCCCCATATCGGGGTTCATCAGTGAAGGATAGTGCAGAAGCAGCCATCCGAACAGATATGTGTATGGTAGCTCCAGCCGAAGAAAGCTTTCTTTCTCGCCCTTTCCTCGAAGCATTTGATCGACAAAAAGGCGGAGGCCAGTATTTACTCTACAAGTCATCACTGACAATAGATCCATCCGGTAGCCGAAGACTAAGCGGACAGCAGCAAATAGTACACCTCGGTGAAAGTGATCGACGACGCTGGCTCCAGGAACGACGTATCGTCGAAGCCAATAAGTGAAGAAACCCGCCAGCTGGGCTTCCTTCGATATGGGCCTGTAGCCCAGCCTCATGTAGCTTTCAATAATGTCTTCTTCCTTGAAAGGAGGACATTGAAGATCATCCTTGATCTTGATATCCATATCTTTGCTCTCTTCCATCAACCCTATCACTTCGCTGTTGCTAAGTGGTCTGAAGAAGGTGGGTTTGCAGTTATCGTGCTCCTTGGTCTTCTTCTCAATGATATGGTTGAGAAAGAGATACGGCAACCATTTGGTTGAGTAGCAGGTGCCGGATGTACCACTCTTGTAGTACAAGGAACAGATCTTGTAGTGGCATAGCAGCTCTTCAAAGACAGCCACCATGTCAGCATTCTCTTGGCGTAATTTGTCCAACTCATCATTGGTCGGGACAAATTCTTCATAGGGGATATCCTCCATTGGCAGGCTGGAGATGTACTTCATCTCGTGTAAAGCCAATCCGATCTCTCCGCATGGTGTCATAAAAGTCCCCGTTCTATAGTTGTATCTCTCCGCCAATGCAAGAAATAGATGCAAATTAGGCAAAAAACCATAAACGGTGGCGTACACCGCTTGGTACAGCTCAATCTTCTTGAGCCGATCTTCAAATTGAGCTAATATCCAATTGGCTATACAGCTCCACCTCTTGTTATTTGGATTCACAAGACCTATCAGCCGAAGATCTTGATCCGGATACCTTCCCTCAATCTTTGCAAACTCATTTACGAATATCGGAGTTCTGACTGGTAGCAGCAGGGAAGAGTTTTTCGGTAGGATGCAACCGGGTTTCAGTCCTCTGAGTAGGGAGCTATGACGCTCAGAGGAACTGTAGAATATGTCTTTGCTGTTTAGCCCCTTCTTCACACAGATATTCCCCATTCGAGCTTGCTAAAGTAGAGTTATATCCCATTCCATCCTTCTGGGATAGCTCGCAAAAGCATAGCGAGACAGGGGAAGGCATCTGGAAATCTCCGGTAGAAGTATCATCTTCTCGCCTCTTTGAAAAAGTCTCTGTTCCATGCGAGGTCTAGGCTGAGAGTTCTTGTCGAAAGCCTCACCGA
Source organism: Iris pallida (assembly GCA_029216955.1). Taxonomy (NCBI): domain Eukaryota; kingdom Viridiplantae; phylum Streptophyta; class Magnoliopsida; order Asparagales; family Iridaceae; genus Iris; species Iris pallida. The sequence continues at coordinate 1,706,003 of JANAVB010027196.1, forward strand.
ACAGGAACAACGGCTTCTTATGAGTAACTGTATCTGCAGTTTGGAGTGGCTGTCAGTTCATCAAACACAGCAGAGTTTCATTATCTTGTGCCATCAGGATGGCTTGCCGAGATGACGGCAAGGCATATTGAGGATATGTCACATGGGAAAGATCCTCCTTGAACTCAGGTTCAGCAAAAGATCCTGTAAAGACCTCATAATTGGGATCTTCCCTGAGGTTAACTGCATAAAAAAAAAGAGATAAAGATCAGTACATGCAAGATCACAAAGTTTTTTTAAAAAGAGTTCATCAAATTACGCTATGTACAAAGCATCAGATTGCGTCAATGCAGCCCACATGCGCAAAGTATCCAGTTGTGCCAACACATCTACTTGCGCAAGACATCAGGTTGCGCTAACCCACTTGCGCAAGGCATCAATTTGTGCTGGCTCAACCGACTTGCGCAAATCGATGGATTGTGCCGAACATCTGCCAGCGCTTTCCAATCGATTGTGCAAGAATATAGTTTTCATAAAAATGAAAACTATTGTGTGTGCAACCAAAACCCTAATTAGGGTGGCACAATACCATCAATCTCTAAAAAGAGAGGTATGAAGGTTCAAAAATGTCAAAAATCCTAAAAAGGGTTTCGATCGAGTTTGTCATCTACCTTGCAGCGCTGGGTGGCCAATTTCATGACGAGAGATTCGGGGTGCAACCCGAGTAGAAGGCTCGGCGGGGGCCTTGCCCTTCTCGGTGGTAGTACGCTTAGGAGCCATTAACGTCGATGGCGAGAGAAAGGAGAAGTAGTCGGAGTAGGAGGGAAGCTTTTATCTCTTCAAAAAATCGAAAGCAAGTAAAGGTTGACAGAATAAGAATGGAAACTATTTATAGTTTTCAGAAGTGTAACAGTCATCTCAGATTGCGCCACAAAAGTCGGAGCTGATTCCTCCAAACGCGCAGTCAAAGCGCTACTTGCGCAACTTGATTTTAAATTCAAAATTCAAAGTATTTTAAAATTTTGAATATTTTCAAATTTTGAAAACTTTGAAGGGGGTCTTATAGGTTCTAAAAATCAAGTTGCACCCATCAAAAAAGCAATGAAAATCAAATAGCGCACCCTTCAAATGAACTGCGCAGAAGACAGACTGCACAACAAATCAACTGCGCGAGGCCGAACCGCGCTAACATCCAGGCACGCTATGCTGACGTGGCAACGTCATCATTACCTGACAAAAATCCGATCTTCTGACAGCTGACAGCCCAATAAACGAGGAGTCCTTTCGTTTCTTGTGCAGCACAGCGCTCGAGGACAGCTATACAGCCAGCACAATCTGCCAGCCCAACTAAAGCACAGTCTGCCATATGTTCTTCAGTGCAGTTCGATCCCAGCGCAGTCTGAAGCTAGCGCAGTTCAAGCGACACAATCCATCAAGATAACTGATATTTTATACGTGGCCTACATGCCATCAATTGCTCACCACGTGGCAACCGTCTGTACACGACCATGCGCATTTCAATCAAATAATGCCACGCGTCTAATACAGTTGAGCCACGATCGAGTAACTGCCAGCGTAGTTCGCTGTTTACACAATCCAATGCCTGTGCAATCCAGTCTGCACAATCCAGAAATAACTACTAATTAGTTATTTTTCAGAACTCTATAAATAGAGTTTCAAGTCCTTCATTATCAACATCAGATCATTCAAGATCATCAGAGAGATCAGGAGTTCTTGTCCAAGTGCTGCTGCATTCTTCAGAGGCTATCGTCTTCACAGTTCACATCGTCCAAGGGATAAAGCGATCGTCTTCAGATCGGATTCCTATAGTTGTACTTTCCCAGAATTCAATTGTAATCTTCTTACAAAGTTTGTGAAATAAAAAAAAGAACTTTTATTTTTGCAAAAAAAAAGTCATATGCCATCTTTATCATCAACTCCTGAGTTTGCTAACTGTATCGATAGAATTTGGACCGATAGTTGACTTTCGATATTGACGGAGCAGTCTCTGAAGATGGTACAGATCATGCCGGAATATAATTAGTCTTCAAAGAAGAAACACGGCCATCAAGCACGGAGTGCTCACTTGTAGTCATGTTACATGATTTGTACTTAGCTAACTTCTTTGCTTTGACAGAAGAAAAAGACGTCTTTTGTTCAAATTCACCAACGAAGACTGGATGGGCCCACATATCTCGCCTTTAGCTATTGATAGTAGTACCAAACCATCATTTTGTGTTGGCGGAAGGTTGACAATCTCCACAGTTGCCTTAGGAATTAGGACAACACCGTTAGGAACTAACTGAGGAGCAAAGTCTTCAAATTGTAAAGAGATGGCATTAGTTGTCACTGTCTTCCCATCCATTCGGAGGGTGATTGCTTGAGCACATAGCATGCCCTAGTTGGATGTCCCAGAAACCTGTGATACATGTAATATTTAGGATTGTCAGTTTTACCTACTTTATCTGGCCGTTTGATTTTCGACAATTGAAGTTTATTGCTTTTGATCAAGCAATTGAAGATGCACATGCTGTCGTCGTCATCGAAGGAATACTCTTCCTTAGGTCGTAGTGCTGCCCTCTGTGGAGGTACTGTTGCTGTAGGTGCTGACTGACCAATATTGATGGCTAAGACTTCCTCGCATTTGCGATTATTTTGGTGACTACTGCTGCTGGTAACAAGGTGTTTATCTTTACCCAGATTAGGCATCGGAATGCCTAGTTACTTGAACTTTTCTGCACTGTCTTCGGCTGCTTTGGCACTTACTATGAATAACCCCAATCTTGAAATTGTGTTGGTCCCGTCCATATACTAACGATAGTTAGCAAGTTTGATTTGCGTGTATATATCGTCAATGCGTCCAGAGTACCTAAAGATATTTTGAGTGCCTGCGACGAAACGTTTAGCGGTTCCATTAGTCTTCTGTTTGATTTTGGTAAGGACGGACATGGTCATGTCGTGAGTCCCTTCATAGAATCGTTACAGGAACATTTGTTTCAATGCTGTGAAGGATGTTATGCAACCATCTGGTAGACTTCGGTACCAATCATAGGCAACACTTGCTAAGCATCCGACGAAGACTCTCGTAAGCAGAGCATGGTTTTGTTGGAGATGGTCAGTCATCGTCTCAAAGTGATTGATACTGACTCGGTGATGTGCTGCCGTCGAATAACATCATGGTCGGCGGCTTGTATTTGGGTGAAAATAGAACTTCCTTCCATTCTACAGGATAAGGTTGCTTGATCCCTAACTTCTGTAGTCCCTCCTTCTGTTTGAAAGCTTCAAACTAATTTTGCAGAAGTTTGACTGCCTCAAGGGGATCTCCTGATGCATGAAGAGCAACAGATTGATTCGAAATATTGGAAGGTGGAACTGTGTTATAAGCACCACCCCAGTACCTGAATGACTTGGAGTAGCCTGTGCTTGAAGGTGTATGACGTCCGGGATGGTAGTGTTTGGAAGAGGCTGTGCTCTAAGACCAATTTTGATAGGGATGGAGCCTGCTGTATGTTCTTGGGGTGGAATAGGATTCACAACGACAAAACAGCATGTTGTGTCATGATTATCGTGTGCATGCTTGTAACCATGTCAGCCATGGCTTTTTGGTTGGCCTCCAGAGCAGCGATTATTTGCTCTTGACTAGCAAAACTGGAAGTGTCTTACTCTTCATCCATCACGTAAGCTGACACTTCTCTCGATACATAAGATGAGACCGTAGATAAGATGATCTGATCAGAGTCTTCGCTATCAATATTGAAGTCTAGAAGACTGTTACCCCCAAGGTAGGAATCGGAAAGATTTTTTGGACCGAAGAAGTCACTGTTGGAATTAGGAAGATTACTTTGATCGAGGAAATCTCAGTTTCTTGATCTTGTATTTTGGTAGACCCCTTAAGTAGAGTCTGGGATCTGATTACGGATTTGTTGTGCTGAAGGTCGTAACGAATTATGTCTCGGGCGTCTTCCACCTCCAGTGCTATGAGATGTCATGTTAACTGAAGTGAATAGCAGTTCATCTTCATCCACTAAGATCGCATTGGAAGATTGGGAGTGATTGGAAGATCGAAAGTAGTGTAAACGGTTGAACACCACCCATTTTGCTAGTTTGCAATAGCACTTGACGTCGACTTCATGTGAATGACAGTAACGTTTGTCGTGTGTGAACATATTATCGTCAACTATCAAGATCATTCTAGAAAAACCAGAGTAATTCAAGTGATCAAACATAGACTGTTTGGCTGTCTTACAGCAGCACTTGATTATAATTTCATGATACTTGTTACAGTAATGTTCAGTCTGTGGAGTCATCGCTGCACGAGATGCACTTGCCGTATTTCGCTTTTGTACAATAAGTTTGCAGAGATAAGGTACATGATAAGAAGAATGAGAAGGAGGCAGACTCTGTCTCATTATATTGTAGGGATAAGAAGAAGAAGAAGAAGAAGAAGAAGAAGGAGGCAGACTCTATCTCAGCGAATAGTATATGACAATCATATCATTTACTGTAAATACTGCCATCAGCGAGGACATCTAGCAGAACACTGTTTTCGCTTGCACCCTGAGCTCAAGAGGAACCCCGCCAGGAAATTCGACCCTAATAAGGGAGGCAACGACTATCAGAAGCAACATCCCCCGCTGCTTCTGCTCCCAAACACCCATGTTAGGTTCGAAGATCATGGCGGATCACCGGACAGGAGTTCCCCCACTGCCATGGTAGCGAACCACAACACCTCTACATCCCTAAAACCTATCGAACAAGTTTGACGTCCTGGAGTCAGAAGCCACCGAGCCGGCTCAGGTTACAGCCACCCTTGAGAAATCGAAAACCTCCAAACCATCACAGGCTATTGTCCCCTTTCAGAACCCGCCCAGGCATATGGAAGTGACCGTAGAGCCCGCCACACCAAGCGATACCCACATGATCGATGGCACTGACACCCTCCTTGAATCTGTCCCCACTGAACCCCTCGCCACTGTAGTCGAGGCGCTGGCGATCGTGGGACCAGAGCAGGTCCTGAGAGGGAAGCAAGTCATAGCCGCTGGGTTCCACCTACAGTCAGCAGGTGAAGAAATCGGGATGCTTAGAAGACACTCTCATTCTACCCGACAGGGTGGCCATTCTGGACTCCGTGGGATAAAAGGTCGTTCCCACTAATGTCCACCACTCCACTTCCACTCATGTCCTCGACAACGACAAGCCTGCAGATATCACCGAGATGACAACTATCCGCACAAGATCCGCAGTCAAGCGGATTAAAAATGCCCTCAACCATAACATTAATGCTTAACATCCTCTCCTGGAATGTTCGAGGCCTGGCCAATAAACCCACCAAGAGGCAGATTATTGCCCTTAAAAAACTCTACAAGATCGACATTTTGATCGTCCTCGAACCCAAGATCCCCCCCAAGAAAATCAAATCTATTCAGCTTCAATTAGGGTTCCATAATGCCGTGGCCGGCAACCACGATTTGGATCCTCATCTCATCTAATGTCCACATCGGAGTTATCCAGGATTCCAGGCAGACACTCACATGCTGGATAGAGCACCCCTCCCTTCCCAGAAGCGCCATTCTGTCCGCTGTTCACGGCAGTTGCGACATTATTGAACGCAAACAACTTTGGGATGACCTCCTCGACACCAACGTCAGCCACACCAACATCCCCTGGCTTTATATTGGGGACTTCTATGCCATCACTTGTAGAGAGAAGAAGTCCGGGGGCAGGCCGCCCCCGTATTCGGCCATGCATGGCTTCAACAACTTCATCTTTAATGCCAACCTTTCCTCGATCCAGTTCTCGGGAAATGCGTTCACTTGGTGCAATATGTAAGAAGGTGATCGTAGGCAATATTCTCACCTTGACAGAGCCCTCACTAACTCCCATTGGCATGGCACGGGCATCACCTCCAAACTTTCTCTTCTTAACGCCACCGAATCCGACCATGCACCCCTGCTGGTTGAAATAAAAAACTCAGTCAACCAGATTAAAAAGAACTTCCAGTTTCTCGACCTCTGGAGCGAACACCCTCAATTTTTGAAGGTCGTTGCGGAAGCTTCGAATCAGGTGGACGAAGTTGACCCACTGATCAGAGTTGCTAGCAAGCTTAAGGCGGCACGGAAAGCTCTGACTACGTAGAGCAAACAGGCTTATGGAGATAATTTCAGAAAGTTTTCACGACGGAAGATGACGTCACCCGTGCTGAGATGCTCTTTTTGACTGATCGATCTCCCACAACCAGGACCGCCCTTAACCTCACCAAAGCCATCCTT